>JAKWJA010002498.1:33452029-33910782 GCA_027704765.1 Solanum habrochaites | reverse complement strand
CCCCTCCCTCTCCCCCTAACCTCTTGCCGTTGTTTTCTTCCTCGATCTAGCAGCCCCCGCGGATGGCTCAGACGCACCCTGTTCCACCGGTGCTGGCGTTTGTCGTAGTCGTTGCTCTAGTTCTAACCATCTGCAAATAGAGTGACGATGTCAGATACCAATTTGTATCACTAGATACCAATTGGGGATCCAGTAATAGCACGAAGAAGGAACGAAAAGAATGGAATTTTCCTAAAGTCTTATGAGCCTCTCAAAAGAAAAGTAAAGGCGTCCCCTACCGTTCTTTAAGACTCTACTAGACCTGTTCTTGTGTGATGAGACCAACGAACCTAATGCCTCTGATACCAAGTTTTTGGGTCCCACGACCCCAATCGATCTCGACTGGCACCCACACTTACCCTTCTATGGTGAGCGCACCAACCAATCTAAACCTAACATTTCAATGTAATATCAATAGAAAGTAATGCGGAAGACTTAAACTCATTAATAAAAACCAATTTCAATAACTTCTATAATTCAACATCTATTATTATCCCCAACATCTTGGAAGTCAATCACGACAAGAACAATCTAGATCAATTTACTAAACTAAGAGTAATTCTAAAAAGCTATTTAACGAAAGCTAGTCTATGCCGGAACTTCAACGCCAATCACACAAGGAAGAGATCCAGTCCAAGCTAGAAGCAATTAGCTCCCACCCTGAAGATCCGTTTTTGTACGAAGACTGGCTATAATTGCGGTTGAGTTGAAGACGACGGCCTTTGCTGCACACTCCCCCACAAGATAAACAAGAGAAAACATAAAAGTAGGGGGTTCAGTACACACAAGTATGGTAGGTATCAGTCGCCAACTCAAATAGAAAGCAATAATACCTCAGATAACATCATAAATCACTAATATTCTTAACATGTGATAGCAACAGGTACAAACAATCATTTATAGCATCACCGACATTCTGTGAGGACTCAAGCCTCCCAATACACCATACTCTTTTTGGGGACATGTTCTTTAGATTGAGTATATTAAGCATCCTTTCAAGATTCAATTATCTTTATTCCTCTTGTGTCCAGTACGTGACACTCTGATCCCCTCGACTATGTGTCGAACGTGAATCCACTACTCCGATCCCCCCTAATTCAATGTTTCGTACGTGACACTCCGTATCCCCTACCCTCTACTGTGGGTTCGTGAAACCGTCCCACTAATTCTATGTGTCCGGTACGTGACACTCCGATCCCCTACATCTCTTGTCGGTTCGTGACACTCGTTCCACTAATTCTATGTGGTCCCGTACGTGACATCTCCGATCCCTACATCTAGCGTGTCCGTTCGTGACACCCTTCCCACTAATTTGCTATGTGTCGGTAACTGCACTCCGATCCCCTAACATCACGTGTCCGGTTCGTGACACCCGTCCCACTGAATTCTATGTTCGGTACGTAACCCTCCGATCCCCTACATCTACGTGTCGGTTTCGTGACACCCTCCCAACTAATTCTATGTGTCTTTAACGTGACACTCCGTCCCCTACATCACGTGTCGGTTTCCGTGACACCCTCCCACTAATTCTATGTGTCGGTACGGACACTTCCTCCGATCCTCGACATCACTGTCGTTCGTGACACCCGTCCCACTAATTCTATGTGTCCGGTAAATTTGAACTCTGACACTCCGAATCCCTCCATCCTGTCGTTCGTGACAACCCGTCCCACTAATTCTAAATGTGTCGTAACGTGACACTCGATCACTAATTCTCATTTCGATTAATTCATCAATCCTTCTTTTAATACGAGGCGTCATCATCTCAATCACTTTAGTTCATCAGCCTTCTTTTATATCAAGGCATCATCATTAACACGAGATTTAGGTTTTTTATCAATAATATTGGGGAGTCAATCGCTTCATCATGCTTTTTCATCACAATCATATATATAAATCACATCATGCATACCACAATTCGGCATAAAGAAGAGTCTATAATACTAACAACACAAATCAATTCCTATTTAAAGAGTTTACTACGAATAGTGGAACAAACCATAACTACTCCACAAATACTAGTGATCAATAAAAATTTTCCCAAGCCTTGGCGTTTTCCTCTTCTCGTTTCGATTCTCCCTCTTTTCTCTCGTTCCCCCCCCGATCCTCTCTCTCTCTTGCTTTTCCTTTTTTTTCTTGTTTCTTTTTAATAAACCCCCTTTCTTTATTCTTTTACCCTAAATTATCATTAATTAAGTTTTAAAAGAAAGGCACTAAGATCCACTACGAAATTAAACTTAAGGTTACCGTCTTTTAAAAACTTCAGTAATTTAGACTTTATTAACTTAACCCATTACTTTATAATTAAGCAGGAAATAGTCCAAACCCCCTTAACTTATTAATCAGAAATCCGACCCCGCCTGGTATTTACGCATCCCGTGAAACGGGCTGTCGTGCCTGCGACGGTCACCGTCCTGCGTCCGTCGCAAGGTCAGAGACTTGATTTTTAGTTAAAAGTCCTGTGACGGCCGTCCGTGCCTGAGACGGTCCGTCCTGCGCATTCCCGTCGGGCGTTCAAGAGTCGATTTTCATACCCAATTTTTAGAATTTCTAAGTGTTCATGGGCGAGACCTTCCCGACGGTCCGTCCCGTGACCATGACGGTCCCTTCGTGGCATCCGTTTGCCTCTGCCAGTTTTTCCAGAATAAAAATCTGCTGTTCAAAACGACTAAACAGGTCTTTACACAAACGGCCCTAGAATGTAAAGCACAATCTAGATAAGCTGGGGGTGAAATCTTCAATGACACAAATCTTTTCAATCTCAAAATATAAAATATCGAAGATTTCCTTCTGCTTTCGTAACATATGTGAATGTAAATCACTCCAAAACCCTTTCTAAATCTCTCCTTTTCCAAATGATTTGCCAATTAGCAAATGACCATAATTTCTCTTTCGAGCAAACCACAAGAATCAAACCTAAATTGCAAGCATTAAGCTATTCCCCACTTCACTGAACTCTTTAAGAGATCAATCCGAGGATCTAGCTTGGATTAAGTTTTCCACCTTAACCCCTTAATGTCCTCCATGCTAAGTCACTCAAATTTATGGATGGAAAACAAATAAACTGGAGCAAGGCACCTGACCCCTAAATTAAATCAACCAAACCCCATAATCACAACCCCTAATTTAGGGTTTTTAGATTAATAATATAAAAGGAAAAAAAAAAGCAAAGATGATATTTCCAGCCATAAAATAGTTAAAAATCAGCAACAATCCTCAATACTCAACTCATATTTAACCCATAATTGTCGATTACAATGTTCTTCCGAACCATAAACTAAGAGAAAATCTTAAAATTCAGTTTCTTAATATAAAAAAGTTAGAATCGGTCAAATATACATTTTCAATCTCCTTAGGGAAATTTATACTTTCCTTAAAAATTTAACTCATAATGTATTTCGTGTCCCACTCGGTGACATTTGTCAGGATCTCCTTTCACAATCGGCGAATCAAAACTCTTTCCTCTAGATTGCCCATTCTCTCTTTGAAGCTTTAGGGGTTTGAACCCTACTTGTGAAAGTCGATGTAGTTTGACTTTCTCGATCAGTTGATCGTTGATTACCTCCTCATTTGCCTAGTTTAGCCTTCTTTTTGACTAGTAAGAATGTCACTTTTGACGATGGAGTTAAGTGTGTTTTTTCACATTTAGCGCATCATTGATGTATTCTTTCTTTGTGCATTGATGTATTCTTTCCTTGCTCACTTGCCTTGATATTTTGTCATCAAACACTTTCTTTCGGCGAGGTTGGACTTTTTGGGAATTCCACTTTTTATGCTAGGCAATCTTCAGCTGGGAGTTTACACTCCTTTTGGTGTTTTTGAGTTCTCTTTCCTAGATTCGTCCTTGCCTTAAACTTTAACCTTCATAGATGCAAAGTAATAGTATTGATTTGATAAGTACATAAATAGCCATTGATGACACTATTTCTGAACACAAATACTTCACATTCACATTATACTCTAGTAATTCAAGAAACACATACATAACTTCACAATACATCTCCCTACTTATACATCATTGCATTACTTCACTAAATTATCTAATGCCTTCAAAGCCATGATCACAACACATATTGAAAATAAGGATCTCCACCATCAGTGGATCAAACCATACAAGAACGATTCCAATGGTACGAGAATTCAGGTGAACTTACAAATATCCAAATCCATAATAATCATAACTCAATTCTCCAATAATTCATCATCAATAGATATAGATAACACTAGGAATCAATAATACAATTCAGTCTAGTTATAATTCCATCAACATGTAAGCCTAACCACAATCCCACTTCATAAGCCAATTTAGGAGTTTAGGGAGTTCGTGGGCTCTTCAAGTAATTTCATGTAAAATCATCATAAAAACGTTAATCAATTATTAAATTTTTAAGACACTGCCTTTTAGAAAACTTCGCCGGTGAACCCTTGCTTAAAATATACTTTGAGGTTTTTTATTATTGAAACATTTTAGAAAACCTTGATTGGACTTCTTGAATGAGAGACTATGAAGGATCAAAATACCTCAGTAGTTTATCCCATGAAAACTGTGGATGAAAGAACTTGGAAGCTTTTTATCTTTAATTTTACCTAGGTTTCAATGGTGTTCTACAGAGAACTTTTTGGGTGAGAAGAGTTTTGATTTAGGTGTTTTACTCTAAGTGAGGGTTATATTATCTAATACTCTTAAAATACCCTTAAGTACATAAAATAACCGCCCCATATTTAGTTATACAAGGGTGGAATTTACCAAACCACCCTTGGCTTGGCCGAGCCTTTGATAAAATTGTTGGTAGAGACTTACGACCCCAACCTACGGACCGTAGGTGGAGTTACAGACCATCCCGCACTTTGTAGGTTTGGTAAGAGACTCCTCAAATGGATACCAAACCCTCAAAAATAAGTGTGGACCTACGAAGAACTTTTACCGTTACGGTGCCTAAGTTAGACTTACTGCCCTACATGGCTCCTTCACAGGTAAGTTACACTTCTTGGCATCCTTGTGTTTATATGCCATCGATCCTCCTCAAGGACCCTAGGTACGAAGTAGACTTACGGTGCATAAGTAGACTTAATGCCCATACATGGCTCCTTCGTAAGTTACACTTCTTGGCATCTTGTGGTTTATGCCATCGATCCTCCTCAAGGACCCTAGGATGGTCCTTGGGGACTCGTAACTAGGCGTTCAAACCCTAAACATGTCCATATAGGTGTAAGGGTTACTTCCACTAATTGTAGATTCCAAACAACACTCCAACCCAATGTCACCACACTAAAACACAGCAACACTCAAACTACTAGTTTCTTAACGTCGTGATTATCCCTTGACGTTTGATCTTAAAACTCTTTAAACCAAACTTTAAAAGTTATTTCTCATATTTTTAATAAGTAACCAAATCATAAAACACATCTGAATCTCTAGTTCATCCTCTTTCATTTTTAGGGTTGTTACAATATCCCGCACTTCGGATCATTCGTCCTCGAATAACACTTTAAACATATCGAGGGTAAATACACAAGACTAGCTGCCCACAACAAAGAATGAAACATAATTATATAGCAGACATCTAGGAGGAAATATCGACTCCACACCAACAAGTTTTAAAACGCAACAAGCAAGTAGGAATTACATGTACAAACTCATTATGCTTCAAAACTTCACATTCTTCATTTCATTGGAAGAACTTCCTTGTCTAGCCTTACGCATATGCATGAATAACATTTTAAGAAAAATCATACAAGATGCACACTAACATGAGAAAATATAGATCATATACAAATCTTATTATTTAAATATAACATCATCAAGGACATGCATAACATAAGGAGAACGTTCAACTCTTAATTATACCGTGGCGTTTATGTGTGTTGTGTAACACTAAGCGTTTAAAAGAATTGAGTAAGAATAGAAAGAGAAATAAAAAAATATATACATGACCTATTTCTTCAACAGGCATCCCCACTTGAGAGAAGACTAATCTAAAAGAACACTAATGGAATAAGCCAGTACATAAAACACAAGGCGGATTAGTACTTACCGAAACCTCATCCTGATAAGCTCCTTTCTTGGCTTGTAGCATATAGAAACGGTTACTCTTTGGAGCATTAAGATCTGGACCATCATGAGGAGTTTGGTTTCTCGCCTTCCCTTTTGCCAAAATTGTTGGGCACACTCTTATTTTATCACCCCTTTATTCAACACCCAAAGTACACATCCATACCGGCAAGACATTTTCCCAAATGTTGCTTCCTAGATGTAGTACATTTAGACCTCTCAAAAGAAGGACCACCTCCACTTACTCCTTGAGAATTTGGATTAGACACCCTATACTTTCTCACCATG
Organism: Solanum habrochaites; assembly: GCA_027704765.1. Classification (NCBI taxonomy): domain Eukaryota; kingdom Viridiplantae; phylum Streptophyta; class Magnoliopsida; order Solanales; family Solanaceae; genus Solanum; species Solanum habrochaites. The sequence continues at coordinate 33,904,403 of JAKWJA010002498.1, read as the reverse complement.
GGAGATCTTGGTTGTAAAAGCTCTTCTTAGACTTAGGTTGACTTGATTAATCAGACCTAGACCTCTTCAACTACTTATTTTTTGTCTCAAGTTATCCCCTCCATTAGATTGATGAGATATGCACCTGATCTAGAGATGTCTGTAAGTGTGAAGCATTCGAAGACCCTTTTCTTCCTAAGTTGCATATTACGAGTCACAAAACCTACTCATCTCATTTCTACAGTTTGACACAAAGAAGGGGGCATACCTAGATAAATTGAGTGAATTTCTAAGATTACTCTTGCACACTCATTCTACCTTGTGTAAGGTTGATAAACTTCTCAACCTTGACTTCTCTTTTTTCCCGGGGAAAGTACCGGCCTATTAGCCTTCTATGGGTAAACAAAATTTGGGTTACATCTTTCAATTGATAGGAAGTCAACTCTGCCTTTCTCCTCGGGAGTACTCCTGGCCAACCACTTATACACCTCATCCACAACTCCAGAGGACAGCTCCCCCTTAGAGCCTAGGAAAATTGGGAGGATTCATTCTCACAAAGTCTCTCACCCTAGATAGCCCGAGTGTCCCTCATTAGAATTCACCTGCCATCTTCCCTTTCACTTGGGCACTCATATCTTGAGCTTGAGTTCTGACGACTTGATCTTGAGACATCATGGCTAGGGTTATCAATATCATAATAGCCCAAAATTATTCTTGAGTTACATGTGACAGGGCTATTGGGATTTGCTTACCTTGAGGATCTTGTCCATCTTGGGGTCTTAGGAAGGAACTCCCTCATTCACAATCTTCTCTTTCACTCTCCTTGTGAGTCTTCCTCAAGTATTTATTTCTTTTAAACATAAGAAAAGGATTATAAAGAGACACTTATAGAAATCGACTCTAAGGAGTGATTTCAAGTATGTGAACCAAGTGTAACTTTTACTGTCATTTAGCCTCTCACTCATAGATGTGTCACAACTCACACCAATGAAAAACGTTCTACTAGACGTTACATGTGAGACTTTGAACCCTAAGACGATTCTCATGACCTGATGCTTAGATACCAAGTTTTCCATGACCAAAGAGCACCCCCTAGTCATAACACGACGTATTAGTAGGAACAACTAACCTTACTCAACAAAGATTTAAGGGTAAAATGACTTCATGTCAGCCTCGACCTTCCATGTTGCTCCCTTAACTAGGTGGTTTTTCCTTAACACCTTTACGAAAGCTACCTCATTGTTCCTCAACTTTTTCACTTGTCTATCAAGGATTTCAACCGAAACCTCCTCATAGAAGAGGTTCTCTTCTACACCTAGACCCACAATAGAAAGAATGGAGTCGAGACCACCGATTGAAGCCAATTCACTAGGTAATCTTAACTCGTATGCAACCTTGCGAACCCTTTGAAAAATTTTATAAGGACCCACATAAGAAGGATTCAACTTTCCTTTCTTTCCAAGTCTCACCACTCTTTTCATGGGCGAAATTTTTAGATACACCTTATCACCCTCTTCAATTTATAAGTCCCTTTTACTATGGTCGGCATTAGATCTTTTCTGGATATAAGATGTTTGCAACTAGTTCCTTATGATGTTAACTTTCTCCAAAGTCTTACAAATCCATTCCGGACCCAAGAGTAAAGACTCTCTCACTTCAAACCATCCAATTGGAGATCGACACCTCCTACCATACAAGTCCTCAAAAGGAGCCATAAATATAGTTGTATGGTAACTATTGTTATAAGAGAACTCAACTAAAGGAAAATGTTTATTTCAATTTACCTTGAAATCATTTATACAATCTCTAAGCATATCCTCAAGGGTTTTAATAGTACGTTTCGCTTTACCATCCGTTTGGGAATGAAAAGAGGTTCTTAACTTCAACTTTGTACCCAACCCTTTTGGATTGACCTACAAAACTTATATGTGAATTGTGCACCACTATACGATATAATTGATAATGGAATATCATAGCGACACACAATCTCATCTATGAAGATCATTGCATAATCCTCCTCCCAGTAAGTGGACTTGATGGGTATAAAATGAGAGGGTTTGGTCAACCTATCCACAACAAGACGTATGGATTTATGTTTCCTTTATATCCGAGGAAAACCTAATATAAAGTCCATATTAATGTGTTCCCACTTGGAACCAGACGTATGGATTTATGTTTCCTTTATATTCGAGGAAAACCTAATATAAAGTCCATATTAATGTGTTCCCACTTCCAAGTGGGAACTTGTATTTCTTGAAGTAAACAAGTTGGCTTTTGGTGGTCGGCTTTCACTTGTTGGCAATTTGGACATGTAGAAAGAAATTCCTCTATGTCCCTTTTAAGCCTTCCCACCAAAACACTTCTCTAAGGTCACGATACATCTTTGTAGAACCTGGATGAATGGAATAACGAGAACCATAAGCTTCCTCAAGAATCTAATTTCTCAAGTCATCAACATTGGGCACATACAACCTTCTTTGATACTTCAAAATACCATCCATCCCTAATGATTCATTAAGATTACCAAGAACTGATTCCTTTCGACTCCATCAATGGTTGTTGAAGGTGTTGCTTAGACTTCACCTCAACCAACAAAGACTATTCGGAGTTATGATGGACCATAAAACCACCACTTGGAGAATCTTCCAATCTAAAACTTAAATGGGCGTACCTTTGAACATCTTTCAGAAAGTATTTCTTTGCTTATTTTACATGATACAAACTACCTATGGTCATACGACTTAGAGAACACTCATGTTGTAATATTTCAACAATTCCAACCTCCTTCTTTGTCAGAGATTTAACTTTATTTGAATAAAAACATATTGAAGACTCTTGTGGTCAGTATACACATCAACTTGAACACTATACAAATAATGCCTCCACAATTTCAAGAAAAGTACCATGGCCTCAAATTGAGGATTATCAGTTAGATAATTCTTCTCATGCACCTTAAGTTATCAGAAGCACAAGATACTACTTTCCTATGTTTCATAAGAACACACTCTAAGACCACTCGAGATGCATCAAAATATACAATGAAGCCCTCTGTACCCTCTTGTTAAGTCAACACCAGAGCGGAGGTAAGCCTGTATTTATTGATTTGGAAGATTCTTTCACATGCCTCCGACCACTCAAATTTCACTCTTTTGGGTCAAAGTAGTCAAGGGAGAACTAATGGCCGCAAAATCATCCATGAACCTCCTATAATATCCCGTTAGACCAAAAAAGTTACTAATGCCGATTAGAGTAAATAGTCTATGCCAATTCTTGACCGCCTCGATTTTTCTTGGATGAACTTCAACTCCTTCACTAGAGATGAATGACCAAGAAATGCCACCGACCTCAACCAAAACTCACATTTGCTTTACATAGCAAATAGTTTGTTTTTTAAACACTTGCAACACCACTCTCAAATGGTCCATCCATTCACCCTCATTTTTGAATATACCAAAATTTGTTAATGAAGACAATGACAAATGAATCTAGGTAACTTAGGAACACTCTATTCATGAGGTCCATAAATGCCACCGGAGTTTTAGTCAGACCAAAGGACATTACTAGAAACTCATAGTGACCATATCGAGTTCTAAATGCCATTTTTGGTATATCCTCACCTCTCACCCTAAGTTGGTGATACCCTAATCTCAAGTCAATCTTAGAAAAATATTTTTCCACTTTGAGTTGATCGAACAAGTCGTCACTATGAGGGATAAGATACTTATTCTTAATAGTAAATTTATTTAGTTGGCGATAATCAATGCACATTCTAACGAATCTATCCTTCTTCTTCACAAACAATACCGGAGTACCCCATGGAGAAATACTAGGTCTAATGAAGCCTTTGTCTAGTAAATCCTTGAGTTGAGATTTCAACTTTTTCAATTCGGCTGGAGCTATCCAATAATAAGAAATTAAAATGGTTTTGGTATCTGTTAGAAAGTCAATACAAAAATCAATTCCCCGTTTGGGAGGGATTCCGGGAATATCATTAGTAAACACCTCTGGAAATCCCTTACTATGGGAACTAACTCAGTGGGAGGATTTTTGAAGTTTAAATATTTGACTCTTACAATATGATATAAACACCTTTTTTATATCATGTTACAAGCCTTTATACAAGATATGATACGACCTCTAGGAATAGAAATTTCCCCCTTCCACTCTACGGGTTCATTTGGAAAATTGAACTTTACAATTCTTGTTCTACAATCAATGGAAGAAAAACAACCATGAAACCAATCCATCCCCAAAATGAAATTAAAATAAACAAAAATCATGTCTACAATTGCAACATGAGTAACTTATTGCGGCAAACACATAGGTTAATTCGATATAAAACTTCCTGTTGCAACCATCACCTCACCTACCGGGGATAGTCTACATGAAGGTTCATTAGATATCGGGCTGGCTAAAACAATGTAAAACATTCAAGATATCAAGGGAGTTTAAAATATATAAGTGGCACCCGGATCAAGTAAATCATAAACTTCTATAGATAAAACTTGTAACATACCGGTTGCTTGTGCTTGCCCACTCCCCTTGTCTTGCCCCTTTGCATTAGGACAATCTTTAACCTTGTGGCCACTCTTGCCACATCAAAAGCAGTTTTCCATCCCAACAAGTCACTCACCATAATGCTTCTTACCACACTTTCCACAAGTTAGCTTCTTAGTTGGTGAACTAGTACCTCTTATCTTTTAAGACTTAGGTTTAGACACCCTATCGTCACGAGCCATGGGAAATTTTGAAGGAACTTGATTGTAGAATCACTTACTGAATCTAGGATTGTCTTGAATTTACCCCTTTGAAGCACCACCATCATAATACCTGACCCTCTTGGCCTATCTATTCTTTCTCCTTAACCTTGTTTCTTCCACTTGTTGAGAATGAACAATGAGACGGGATTTACTCATGTTATCATGAATCATAGTCGAACGACATTGTTCTACCAAGTCTTTGGACACTCCCATAAAAAAATGACTCATCTCATCCCTTGGGTTTGACACCACGGATGGAGCATACTTGGAAAATTTATTAAATTTCAAGGAGTATTCAAGTACACTCATACCTCATTGGACAAGGTTGATGAATTCTTCACCTATGTTTACTCCCAACTATCTAGGAAAACACAACATGCAAGGGCAAGCCTTCTGAAGATCTCCCAAGCCACCAGACAACCTCTTAGTGCCCTATTATATTTCAGTGGATGTGCACCAAGTCGAATGGGATAAAAACACGAAGAATACTTGATGTGACTGTTGAACCACTCACCAGCACTCATCCTCATAACCCTACAATAATGCCCTCCCTACCGTTCCAATTCCATAAAAAACAAACCGCCGGAACGTCTGATAAAACATAGAGATCGCTCCAACCAACGAAACTAATCACGAAAGGAATCTTGATTCCCATGGCAACAAGACACAACATACCCCCATATAAGGCTAAGATGCAAATTACACCCGCAGACACCTTCATCAGCACCACGAAAGGTAGAATAATAACGCGGCTCCCCCCCAGGACAAACCCCGAATTCTGGCACACGTGATGCCAAAGGGGCTCCAACGCCCTCCCCCACGACCCACAATAGAATCGTCTTCCGCAAGAACCGCGTTTCTCATTAACGAACAATAAAGCCATCGCAAGTCTGTCATCAGTTAATGGTCTCTCAAACGAGAGGGGCCAAGCGGGGTAGCATTGTTGAAACACTCGAGCCCTTAACCTCCTATCACTTGGGCCGTCTCCTTGGACTGAGAAGTGATGAAAATTATCTTGCGAGGTCATGATTGGTCAAAATTGATAGAATCTTCCCTTCTCTCTCCATCGTATTGGGGATGAAACAACAAAAAACCTTATTCACATAAGAAAAATTCTCAATGGAGGTGACTTGTTGTCTTGTAGAGTCACTTGGTTGTCAAGATCCCCCACATTATCCATCACTTCCTCGGCCCTTCCAGCAGCTGCTCTTCGAGTATTTATACCTATAATTATGATACATTGTTTAGGTTCGATAACATGGTAAGACTCTATAGGCACGACATAGGAATACAAAAATATGAGAGTTTCCTAAGAATAACATAGTCTCTCATTCATAAGTGTGGCGCGCTTCACAATTATGAATAAGAATCTACATAAACATGGTTTAATGAGACGTCGAATCTAATGATATTCAACCTTATGCTCTGATACCAAGTTTGTCATATCCAGGGCGCACCCCCTAGATGAAACCCTCTTCCTCCTCCTCGGAGAGGACTAAGACTAGCCTCTTCACGTTCATCATTACATTAATCTGTTAAAAAGTGCGGAAAGTTTAAACTTTTCATCTACATCTACTTCATGAGGTTTACTTAGACCTCTACCTTACACATAATATATTCATAGAGAGTTTACTTAAACTCATCGTATAAGAAGATTACATAGTATTCTACTTTTATGCCACACACACACACACACACACACACACACACACACATATATATATATACCATATAGTCTAAATAGAGATGTCTCATATTATACAATTAAAATGGAATAGAACAATATCGCCATATACCTTACACAAATGTATAAATGCCGCTTAGGTCTTACAATAATATCTTGAAACAACAAGAGTGAAATGATTGTCGTTAGACTATAACAATGTAACATAGGTAGAGTGAGATAAAGGACTCATTTTTCCTCGGAAATTGAGACATAACCAACGGGGAAGGGAAAGAATGATCCACAATCTTCCTTCAAAGTGGTCACAAACCATTCAATAACCGGGACCTAAAATGCTGGGAAAAAAGGAGAAGTAGGGGTTAGCACATCACTTTTACTACGTATAGAAACATGTGAGATAACATAGAAATCATGCTAAAAAGGGAAATTTGGTGAAATCATGTCAAGTTACTTTAAAAAGCTTTATGCAAAACCCAAGAACACATATAAGGCAATATTCATATACTTCCTATGATACAAGCATATTCAACACATGACCAACCTACTCAAGTTAAGACAAGTCAACATGTACATAGCATAATAGAATTTATAGAAAATATAATTCTAACATCATGTCATAATTAAGTAATATCCATATGGTGATTACTTAAGTTTGAGACAAAGAGTAATAAAACATTGTTAAGAGATGGAACTAGATCCATGAATCGTGTAATGTCTTAGGTGAATTTCGAAAATTCTCATACTTAAAATATTAAGGGAAAATTAATCAATAAAGCTTCAAGGAGAAATACACTATTGTCAAGTTGTATATCAAACATTATGGTAACCCAAACTAGATTTGTCCCATCTGTGATCTATTCTGATGTGCATATATTGCAAATTTTGAAGGAAAGTGAGGTTGCATTGTGAACTCTGAATTGATAACCATATCCTTTATAGGTGGTGAATTGTTATGTACAATTAATATCATTATCAATTAAATCCATTATATTTAGCTGATTTTATATAATCAACACAATAGATGAACACACATTGAATTTTTAATGTAAAGACCGCATAAAGTACGTTACCCCCATATTTCAAAAGGTTTAACTTAGAAAAAAGTGTTTCTATAACAAGTTCAACCAATTCTCCAAGTAAGCATTTCATCGTATAAATGATAATCTAAAAATATAACTTCACTTAAACATTATATAACATCATTTATCTATGATAAGAAGAAAAAATTAAATTATAGAATCAAATTGCATCATTAAAACAAGAACATACTTTTGAATATTTTTTTCCATTTAAAATCGTAATAAAAAGGAATTAAATATAATACAATTGGAAATTCTCTTTATTATTTAAGAAGTAGATATTTCTCTAGTTTTTAGTCCCCAAAATAAATTTTAGAAAATAATTCCATAATGAAAACGACCATCACGTTAATCTCTCTTTCTTTTCGTCCAATACTAACATTTTGAAAACCAATCATTAACATAAGAGAAAATTTTATTATAAAAACACATTAACATAATATTTTTATTTATTAAATTGGTTCCAATTTAGCATGTTAAAATTAATTAATTAAGTGCTACCATCTTCTTTCATGAATTGAGAAACATTGAGAATAAATAAGCGATTATTACAATAACCTTTATCCACAAACACACTATTCTTGGTGATTACTACCTTAACAGATTCAAATGCAACTTTCACCCCCATCTTTGATAATAATCCCACAGAATACAGACTAGATCGGATACTAAGAATATGCAAGACTTTAATCATTGACAATGTTTTTCGGACGTGAGTTTGAGAAGAACTTTCCTTTCCAAGGACTTGAGTTGTTAAAGAATCACAAAGATACACAACTTCTTCTCTTTCATTGACTGGTATGTAAGACATAAAATCTATTTTATCGGCACAAATATGCGTAGTAGCACCTCAATCTACAACTACTCACATTAGACACAAGGTTAGCTTGGGAAATGAGTACTCCCACTATAATATCATCTACTTCAACCACATTTACTCTTCGCTTCAACCACATTTACCTTTTTTCTTAAAATTTTTATTGTTGACCCTAATATTATAATCAAGTTTGTTGGGGAATGAGAAAACATGAAGTTTGTAGTTTTGATGGATGGACCATAAGAGTTTGGAGTTTTGGATGACTAATAAAGTCTTGATGTGCTAATAAAGTCATTGTTTTCTCATCAAAAAGGAGAAAATGTGGGAGTAGGAGAGGAAGAACATATGAAGAAGTTCTGATGATTTATAAAGTGAAGGCATGTTTCACTAATTGTTGTCATATGCGTACTCTATCTGCAGATGACCTGTACAATTGCGAGAGATTGCGGCAAAGAAGAAAACATATTACGAAGAAGGAAAAGAAGGAAACAAATATGGAAAGAAATAAAGAAGTAATGAAATATAAAAGTAGGAATTCAATTCCGAAAAGGAAAGAAATAGAAAAGTTACAATTCAAGTCAAATAAGGAAAGAAGTAAATATAAACAAATTCAAGAAGAAAAATAATTTGTATTTCCTTTCCGTGTAGAAGTTGAAGGAAAATAAAACTCTATAAAAGGATGAAGAAGTTGAAGGAAAAAAATGTCTTTGCAATAACAAAAATCGAGAAAATTTTTCTAGCAAAGCCATAATGATAGCTATTGCATTTTTATGAAATATATCATCTTGAGAGCAATATTTATTGGAAAAAATGCAGGCCTTCGTCAAAGCAACGTAAGGACCAGGTTAATAAAATCTATTCCACACTAAATAATTGATGTTGGTCTCATCTCAATAAAGTCGTAGAGTTATAGTCTTTGATTGATCTAGGTTTATTATTGAGTGTAATTCCTAGATGTGTAACAAGAAGTGGATTGGACTTCATGGAGTAGAATCTTAGAGACGATTGTTAAAAATAAGTGGTGTGACTTTTGGGAGAGGAGGTTGGAGATTGTAAACAAGAAGTGGTTGTCTTGGGTGGTGGAGTTAAGAGGAGTTGAGAGTTTTGTAACGAAGAAGTGAATTTGACTTCTTGGTGAGTGGAGAGTTTTTTATTATAGTTAATCGAAAGGGTAGAAGTTTAAATTTAGATTCATGAGTTTTAAATCTTGAATTAATATAAAACTTCGGTGTGGTTTTTCCTTTCCTTGAGTTAGGAAGGTTTCCACCATAAAATCTTTTGTTTTATTGTATTGCGACAAAATTACAAGAACCTGGTTCTTATATCAAGTTAAGGTTTCTTCAATTGTTTTCAAAACAAGTCTTTTCATTAAAAGACTAACATCTTGAAAAGATCAATGAGGACTTGGCACCACCTAACCACACGAAGGAGCTTATCAAACTCGACACCACTGTTTTAATGGAACGTATAATGGATGCTTGGAAGAATTAGCATGATGGGTCACTACTTGCGACATTATCCATACTATAGAGAGCTGTTGGTGGGACGGTCCAACCAGCCCATGAAAGTGAATGGAACTGCAGGAACAACTCAAGTACTAGGGGATATGAAAAAAATGAAATGGTCAGATAAACTTGCAATTCGTACAATGCTAAAGTCAAAAAGTTATGATATGCGGAATAGGTCAAGATGAATACAAATAAAATATCATCATGTAAGGATGACAAGCAATATGGGAAACTTTTGCAAACTGCACAGACGAAGAAACACTCCGGTTAAAAAGGGTCTAAAATAGAAGAACTTGAAGAGACAATACAAACTGTTTCGAATAGAAGAAGGGTGATGAAATAATTTCCAAGATGAACACCAGGTCACCCCACCCCCCCCCCCTTTTGCTATCATTATGAAATATACTCACTACGAGAAAAGGGAAACAATTCCCATGGAAGGCAGTCAGAAAACTTTCGAGTTTTCTTTCAGAGGCTTGGGAAGCAAATAGAAACAAATAATTATTGAAGCACTTGATCTAGATAAGTTAGCAATGATGAAATCATGGGAAAATCTTCTAGACCTATGAACTCAAGAAAAAAACAAGAAGAAAATTGATAGACAAAAGAAAACAGAAGAACCTGGTTCTTACAAGCACAACATCAGAAGATTTTGAGGATGCTAAAATTGCGCTAATAACCAAAAGGTTCTCAAGAATGTTAAAAAGGGGCCAAGTGTTTCAAGGAGAAAACTCTTAAAAAAAAACTGAAAATCCAATAGATCAAGTATGTCACAAGTGTGGTAGTACGGATCACTTTGTCAAGTTTTGTCCATTAAAAGCTCTAGAGAAAAAGAAGAATAGTTCGGAGAAAGAAAAGAAAATCAAGAATAATAAGTATATTTCCACAAACAAACAAATGACCAATCAAGAAGATTATCTTTCAATGGAAAGGGTCTTAGCGGCTATTGGGGACGTATCAGAAAAAGAATCTCACGATGGAGGGTTCGAAAATCAATCACTACTTGCAATAAAACAATCAAATAAATGTGATTTTCTTGCACTCGTTGCTGAAATAGATTCTGAAGAAGATGACAAACCGAACAAGGTAATTTTTCATCACATTAAATTAATATTGAGTCATATTTTAAAAAAGAACTAAAGTCCTTATTGAGTACTCTTACAGATGCATATCAGTCAATCAATTTTGAAAAAGAACAAACAATGGAAAACTATGCATCTTTAAGAAAATAAAATGAAAATCTTGAGAAACACAATCATTGTCTTCAAAATAAATTAAATGAACATATTAAAATTTCAGAGATAAGTCACAAGGGAAAAAGCTCTGCTACTGAACTTCAATTATCTCTTGAAGAAAAAAACAAAATTGTTAACCATAAATTTGCAAGCCTTGATTGAAAGAAATAGGTTGCGACAAGAAAATCTTGATTATACCAAACTTGATCTGAAACGAAATCTCAGATGGACTAGGTCCTCTGAAATTTTAACTCATATTAATAAAGGCAAACTACCTGTCGAAGTGGTATAGGTTTTAAAAAACAGAATAATCTTGTATTAGACACTATTAACATGTCTAAAAGTTTATGCACTCATTGTAGAAACTCAGATTATTTAAAGTATCAACGTAAATGTCACGACCGGAATCTAGACCACATACGAGACCGACGTCGTTGACCTCTCAAAGGTCGCAGACAAGCCTACATACGTCATTCTTACTTCATCTAGGTTAATTTTAGTGGAAAATTTGAACTTTTTGTCTTCTTACTTCATGCTAAACATTTTAAGCTTAACATTATAGGCGTTCACAAATCAACCATCTAATAAAGTGATAATAAAATGAAAGAAACAGTTCATAATTACCTTAAACGTATTTTTGCAAAAACGGCACCAATACAAAATATGAAATGAAAGTTGAAAGAAACACTAGTGAAACATGCTCCACTAGCTAAATCCTACATCTAAGATAGATAATAACGGTATAAATCCTCAAAAGCATGAGGGACTACCAAGCATGGATGAAAGCTCCACGTCCGGATAGCTGCATCGTCAACCTGTAATCTCTAGTGTCCACTTGAGCCTTCACCTAAAAATAAAAATGCTCTAGATAAAAAGTTTTGTTATTTGCCTTTATGGGCTAGAAGAAATTTTATTCATCTTTTTATTAACATAAAGGGGCCAAAGCTAATCTGGGTTGCCAAGACTAATCTTGTGTGTTTCAGGTGAAGGTGAGAGGGAAAATGTCAACTTGGTACATGAATAGTTCCTTCTCAAAACAGGTGCTAAAAATGGTAGAAAAACTCCTCTCGCTCTTTGATTTTCAAGGAGGCAGCTTAGTCTTTGAAAAGGATGAGAAAAATGAAAGAGACAAGATAAAAAAAAGTTGTAGAAAGTGACATGATATCAAACATCTTTGATGATGCAAATTTATGGAACATTGCAAATGAACCTGGTCCTTGTTATTCATTAGAAGGTACTGAAAATTGACAAGGGTTGGTTCTCTGTGACTCAGCTTGAGATTCATTTGACCTGGGAGAATATGATGATGCGACGTACTCATGAAGGCCTTGAATATGAAGAACTTGAGAAAAATCAGTCAAAGCATGGTCTTATCGAAACAACTTGATGCATTATCATTGTTTCATTTAATAATTGGCTAGTAAACGAATTATATTATGGTTGAGTAATTATACGATGAATATCTGCTAACACAGCCTCGTACTGTAACAAGTACACACTCCAGGCACATCTCCAACAATGTTTAAAAGGTCTTTTGATATTATTCCTATTCTTTTGCTAATATAAGTAAGTAAATCACGGAGGAACACAAAAGGGGAACCTGGTTTCTCTGTAATACTCTTGTATTCACCTTTCTTTTTCAATGCATGAATTTCCTCAGTTTGGGTCAAATATAAACACTAGTGGACCTGGTTGATCATCAAAAAATCAAATCTTATAAAAACACAAGGAACCATCTTTGACAATAAGAATCATTCTACCCCAAACCGTTCTGATGATGAAACCCTTAGTCTTCAAGCCAGTCATGCTTTAATTCAGGGGAACCTTGATTTACCTCTTACTTCTAAACCAGGTTCACAAACTCCAAATTGATATTTCATCCATTCCAAGTGTATAACATGTCTATATCTCAAGGGGAACAATTCACATAGAAATAAATTGTTGCTTGCTTTCATTATTGATAAACACATCTCTTTGTGCACCAAAATGCGGCGATTCTCTTACTTGTAGTTGGTACTCCTTAAAAATTTCATCACTAAAAAGGTTATAAAAAAATCATGGAGGAATGAAAATGTTATTGAATAGAGTTTTAAAAATAATTGATGATGTACTTCATATTTCTCTTAATGAAAATTCACATTCTAAGAAAACTAATCAGAACGAGGGAGCTGGTGCACAATGGGCATACTGAAGAAAAATTATTAATGACAATAAACATCCCTTTTTTCCTCACATTAGTAACCATTGTACCAATCCTAATCCTTAAGTTTTTAGACTCTCTGACTAGTTGATGTGCTTATGTATGTCTCATACTCATGATATCATATTCTTTTGATTTAGGGCTCTAAGGGCTTAATCTTGTACATATTTGTTTATTCTGTTTCTCATTGATGATTTTTATTGTGTGCGGGTATAAGATGGCTAATATTCTTATATTAACTTACTATATTGTTAGTGGCAGTGTACTTGAAAATGTTGGTCCCCGTGGCCAGAGTTAAAAATGATCGGGACACTCATGAATCCAAATCGAGTTCATTGGTTATTGGTTCTTCAATGATACCACAAAGGGTAAATTATCGAATGTTATAGGCATAATATCATAGCATAGTTTTGACATCATCCAAAAGGGAAAAAGGAAAGTTCCTTTTATACATGTTATTGCCCACTTATTGTCTTCCCACCAGTTTGGATTTTCAGTCGATTTTTTTGCTGTGCGGCAAAATATGAATTGCTTTCGGTTGGTAGCCTCAATGATTAATGTGTGTCCCAAATCTTCAAGAGATAATAATCTTTTGTTTATGCTTCAAATGGATTGTTGTAGTGATATACCGTGGTTTCACGGTATAATTAATACTTTTTCCTTAGTTAGTGTGCCGTAAGCCTTTTTTGTGCTAATTTTGTATAAGTTTCTCTTTGTTTTGGCATGAAATCTGTCCAAAGCTAATGCGGGGATTTTGAGTGAAATGCAGAAGAGACCCCTACGGACCTTATGACGGTCCTCGTGCCTTGTGACTGTCCGTAGGTTGGCAGCCGTAGAAAGCTGGTGAAGGACAAGATTGGGAATCCCTGACCAATGTGGGATTACGAAGCTTGTGACGGTCCTTCACTGGCTCTGACGTCCCGTCCTGCAGGTTCGTCTGTGAAGATCAAGAAGTGATCCAGTACCCAATTCCAATAGTGTTAAGTATTTTGAAACGAGACCCTGGACGGACTCGTTGTTCTATGACTGTCCGTCATACTTACCGTCGAGGGGAACGAAGAAGCAGCAGACTAGAGTGGTACAAGTATGTTACGACGGAGTCCATGACTGTCCGTCATGACTACACTGTCCGTCGACCCAGCCGCGTGTTTTGGCATATTTCCAGCAATTAGAATTCTTGTGTGATTAGGTTTATTTTTATTAAATAGTTCGCAAACTCGTTTTTTGGGGTTTAGCCTCTGCTAGATTAGAAATCATATTATTAGCCTGTTTTATGAGTGTTTGATTTTTTAGATATTCTTACCAGTGAATTTTTGGTGATTAATCAAGCAATTTTTCGAATGAACTCTTTCTCATTGAAGTAAGTAACAATTACTTCTATTTAATTATATTTTGAATCTTGTTGGTTTATGGCTAGAGTGACTAACCTCCACAACTCGGTTTGTGGAAGCATAGGCGCAAATATGCGATAAACCCGTAGGCTAAAATAACAATTCTAGAAATTGTCTTGCATGTATTATAATTCTTTCGCTTAGAAGTCTTTTTATAACGATGATAACGTAGAACTCGCCTTAATGCTACTTGCCGGACCAAGGAGGTAGATACTAGGAAAAGAATGATTAACATAGATTTAGTGTCTACCTATCTAATCTAGGCTAGTATTGATTGGTACGAGGTAGGAACTTAGTTCAAATATCGAAGACTATGCTTAATTATGAGGTAAACGATAAGGTTTAGGAAAGCAACGACACGTAGCCGACCAAGGGGCGTAGTGAGATTTTCTAGATGCCGGACCAAGGATTAGAAAATACATAACTTATCACTTTGCATCAAGAATAAACTAGAAAGAATTGTTATCAATTCGAATTATCAAGTTTATGAACCTGTGGGGAACACGTAAACCCTAGTTACTTTGATTAATTTTGTTAAACCAACTTTCAAAACTGTTAAGTGTCGCTTTCAATTTCACATTATTATTTTACTCATTAGGGAAATCAAACCCCCCCCCCCCATTTTTATGTTTTTACTTCTAGGATTAATCAACCGAACAATAGTATAAACAGTTGAAGTAAGTCTATACTATTTTCCTCGTGGGAACGATCCCAATCTCATTAGTTGGTTATTTACTTGACGCGACCGCTTTAACCTATATCTTATTTGCGAGAAGTACTTTGAGCGTATCAAATTTTGGGCCGCTGCCAGGGAAATTACTTTTTAGATAACTTGATTGAACTTATTACTATAGTTTAAGGTTGATATTTTCTTGAATTTTTACTTTGTTTTATTTTTTTGAATTTCTTTTCATAACGAGAATCCTCCTTGTTGCCAAATATACGGAGAGGAAGAGAACCGTTTGTTTTCCCTACGATCACGAGCTAGCGCGTACACTGCGAAACAGGAATCGTAATTTGGGAATCAATGGTGCGATCCAACGAGAAACATCCCAGCTCCGGTTGATGTTCATCGGTAGATATTACCACCTATGTCCGGTGAACATCAACAGAGGGGTGACAGAATCCCCGCTCCACGACCCCAGACATACTACAGAGGCTAATATCACATAGCAGATGCGGGATGGCCGTGGTTTTTGCCTCCTCTACCCACAGGCCACATTTTGTTTAACTAGTAGTTCTGAGTCGCAAATGCTCCCTGCCAGAGGTTTGGTTTCAAGGTCCTACCATTCTGAGGATCCCACATGCCCATATAGCTAGGTAAGGGCAGTGTGTAAAGTTGTGTGGGGAGTCCTGATTTGGGATCTAAGATGTAAATAGGGCTTCGAGTGTTTCCTCTCTCACTATAACGGGAGAGGCCTGGCTTATTGGTGCACCTGAGCCTCCCTAACAACTCCATTTTTACTTGGAATCAACTGAAAGGGATGTCTTCTTAGAACGCTACTATCCGGTCTCGCAAGCAACTAAACCACAAGACAGAGTGAAACTTTGGTGGCACTTCCAGGATAATGTCTTTACTAGTTCTTGGGATAGATTCACCTCATTCTTGCAGAATGTATCCAAATCAACCCGTATAATGATGAGTCACTA
Source organism: Solanum habrochaites (assembly GCA_027704765.1). NCBI lineage: Eukaryota > Viridiplantae > Streptophyta > Magnoliopsida > Solanales > Solanaceae > Solanum > Solanum habrochaites. The sequence goes on along the minus strand of JAKWJA010002498.1, from coordinate 33,888,100 downwards.
AAGAATACTTGTCTATAGGGACAAAGATGATAACAAAAAAATCGGTATTAGAGACACTATAGCAGGTGGATCTTTTAGGAGACGTGTTCCTTAATGCTGAGATCGCTTTAAAAATTAGAAAAAATCTCCCCCGGAATAACCAATGCTTGGAGTCTATAAATGTCTGATACAGGGGAGAAACACGTCTCTTTGCAGTGCAGTCCACTCACAACCCGCCACCATATGAGATTCGTTGAAGAAATGGCTCAAATGAGAACTGAGGCTTGGGTTGGTAGTAAACTGTCACGGGGGTGCCGAAACGATTACTGCGTAAACTACTTGGCTAAACCACCACCAACTCCAAATGATATTGTTATTATGAGAGGATGCCTATGCAACTAAATGAATAAGGGGGTTTTCCGACCAAGCGCCAAGGCTCAGAATAAGGATAATTGGGCAGGTCAAGGGAACCAAGGTCTAACTATGGTCACTACCCTCGTGAGGGTCTTATGCCAGGATGGAAACTAACAATCGCGACCAACAACTTCAACAGGGGTAACTATGTGTAATAGAAACGACAGAATGACCCTAGTTCCTCCTCAAAAATCGGACGTTACTACTCCTAGGATGGTGGAGGTAGTACATGGTCGCGGAGTTGAGGATATGTTGGCAATAAAATGATGGGTGTTTCGACTCTATGATGAGCACAATAAATAGTTGAGAACTGATTTAGCGGGGTTATTGAGGAAAAAAAGTTGATACCCTGCTATATCAATTACCAACTTGAGTTACATACAATTGGCCCCATTATCTGCAACTTGTGAACACATCGAACGGCAAACCGGGCACTCTTTCCTAGCAACACCGTCCAAAATCTGAAAAATGATCGACATTGTATGCAATTAACTACTACTCACTCTCGCGGTGGTAAGCAAACATTGTACCCACTAATGCCCATCTGATGTAGATAAGGTGACAACATAATCTGATATAAGTGGTAGAAAGTGATGCTGAATTAGAGGATAACCACTGCAAAAATGCTGAATGCCGAAAAAGGTACTCCATCCTAGTGCCATACACCACCCCCATTTCCTCAAAGTTATTGAAAAGACCGAGATGGCAATATCGGCGTTTTATAGCACAATGTTGAAGCAACTTTGTCTCAAGTCCCTTTGGTAGAAGCTTATAACAAAATGCCCAAATGGCCCCGGTTACTGCCAAATTTATAAATCGGTCACGAAAGAAAAACGATCGTTCCTGTTGAGGATGAGATAGAATTCAGCATTGTAGTGCTATGCTACAAATCTGGTCCAAAAGACAAGCAAGATCCGGTGCGTTCACTATTCCTTGTAGAACCATCGGGCTATTACTGTGTGCGAAAAACATTATGTTATCTGGGGTCACTCATAAATTCTCATGCCGCCCCTCGTCGAGTCCTTACAAGATTTTGGTTTGGTGTGACCCAAAGCCCCTGCGATCGGCTATGCGGCTGATCGAAGCAAACAGTAAAACGACCTATAGGGATACTCCACGATGTTCTAGTAAAAGTGGATTCATTCATATGTTCCAGAAATTTGTTTATTCTTTGATTGCGAGGAGGGTCGATTTTGAAGCCATTATTCTTGGGGAGGCCATTCCTTAGCTACGGGAAGAAGAACTTAGTATACATGGAAAGACGGGGCAAATGAAATGTTGATTGAACAATAGGAAGTGACCTTATTTTGTAGGTCCTGAGCATAGTGTGATCTCCATCGGCATCTTGCTAATATCCTACACTGGGTGAGACATATCTTGAGACACAAATAGAAGACCGTCTAGGGTGTAGAGAACGCATTAGCGGTATTAATAAGAACTTTGATATGATTGTATTGGAGAGTAAGAGTCAATTAGTCGCGGCGCTTGACCGAGGTGATGTTCGGTTTAAACGCATGAAATTTGAGCTTTGATATGAAAAATCGCGCAGTCCCCACCCGCGACACAACGATAATGAGGCTCCAAACGTTTGAATTAAAATCTCTCGCCACCTCATCTTAGGTATGAATTCTTAGGAAATGGTGGACACTTTATCGTTAATCATTGCATCAGACCTTGATGAACAAACAGGTTCACGTTTGGTGAAGTACATAAAGGTTCAGAAGAGCTATTGGGTGGACCATGCGGACCTATTGGGATCCCTCCTGGTAATTGCTGTCATAACATCCAACTCAGGCTGATCATAAGCCGAGTATTGAGCACCAGACAGACGCTTGAAATACTCTATGAATAGATGTTGTGAAGAAGGAAATTCATCAAGTGTTGATGCGGATTAATCTATCCAATCTCCGATAGTAGTTGGGTTAGCCCGTTGCAGTGTGTCACCTAAGAAGTGGGGAAATTTGTGGTCCCCAACTAAAACGAATGACTTTTCCAATGAGACCGTTCCTTGGATGGAGGGTGTGTATGGATTACCGTACACTGACCATTGACTGAAAAAGACCATTTTCCCTATTTTCCCTTGCATTAGGAGCAGATGTTGGATAGACTTGCGAGAACAGGGTGTATTGTTTTCTTGATGGTTTCAGAGGTATAATCAGATTTCTCTTGCAACCAGAAGACAAGAGAAAACCACTTTCCACTTGTCCTGATTGAGGACTTTTGCGTTCAGAAGAATGCCGTTGGGTTATGCAGATGAACCTGCAAACCTTCCTAGATGTATGATGTCAATATTTTCTGACATGTGGAGGATCCTAATAGAGGTTTTTAGGTGATTTTTTACCCTGTGGGTGGTGATTCAATCGAGCGGGGCTGTAACCAATTTATCTGAGGTTCTTAAATATGTGAAACTGCAATTTGGTACAACCTGGGACAGAAGTGTCCATTTCTTGGTAAAGAGGGTATGGTGTTGGGTCATCGCTTTCCAGAAAAGGGGGCATAAGTTGATCGAGCTTAAAGTTGAGTTACTAGAGAGACTGCCCTCCCAGCCAGCCCCCTCCCAATCTCAGTGAAAGGGTGTGAGAAGCTTTCTTGGGCATGCATGTTTTTACTTTAACCGAGATTTCATTCAAAGACTTTTCCCAGATTTCACACCCATTGTGGCAAAACCTGCTGGGAGAAAGATTGTATAATTTTGTTTTGATGAATCTGTCTGAAGGCATCGGTGAACTAAAAGAAAAATTGGTATCTCGTACGCCTTCATTATTTCCCCCTCCCCGTATTGGAGCAGTCCATTGAGGTAATTGCGATGCTAGTGGGGTAAGCTCTTGGTGTAATATGGGACGAGGAAAACCAACAATCCTTCACCCCCTTACTATGCAGTAAATCCCTAAATGAAGCTCAGAATGAACTACATCAGTGACTGAGCAAGACTGCTAGCAGTAGTGTTTGATTTTGAGAAAGTTTCGCTCCTATTTTGTTAGGTACTAGAGTATAATGATACTGACCACTCAGCATTGAGATATTTGATGTCAAAGAAGGATGCAAAACCCTAGGCTGATTCGTTGGGTGTTACTGCTACAAGAGTTTGACTTTGAAGTGAATGGATAGAAAGGACTGAAAACCAGTTGCTGAATCACTTTATCTCGTCTAGAGATGATCTATGAGAGAGTTGGGGTAAGATGACATTGAGGATACTTTCCCCGTGAACATGTTATTAGCCGCTTCCCAAGACTTGACCCCATGTGTTCGCTATGATTTTGCTGAACTATCTGCAAGTGATATTGTGCCACCAGATTTGTCCTTTCATCAAAGAAACAAGTTCATGTCGATGTAAGAAGTCTTTTGGGAAATGAACCTATTGTGTATAGGATTGTGGCCGACGGGATTATTCCGGCGTGTGTGCCTGAATGTGAATGTTAGTGTGTTGGGAGCATTGCCCATTCCTCACCCCTTTGGTTGACATCACAGTGGTTATCCAACCGCTCACAAGCTATGACATTACTATGTGGTTCCTATTGGCCAACTCTTCATCAAATGCTCATGGTTTGCTAAGCGACTGTGACAGATGCCAAACGAGAATGGCGGTATTCAAGAAGCAGAGCTTCCTCTAAAACCCATTCTTGGTGATTGCGTTTTTTGATTTCCTTGGGGTATTGACTTTATGGGACCTTTCGTGAGTTCTCCTGGTATGAAGTACATTCTGTAGCAGTTGATTAATGTCTCTAAATGGGTCGAAGCCATAGCACCTCGCAACAATGAAGGGAAGAGTGTCAACTCTGATTTTTGAAAAAGAATTCTTCATCTCGTTGGTGCACCCAAAGGCCAATTATTGAGTGATGGGGCTCCCCTCTGCAACAGCTTATCCAAGGGTTAGTGGAGAAATATGGGGTTCGCCATAAGTGGCCACTCCTTACCACCCTCAAACTAGTGTTCAAGTTGAATGGTCGAATCGAGGATCAAACAATATTGTTCCAAAACCTGTGAACGCTAGTAGAAACGGCTTGGTCAAGGGAGGGGCGCTTGATGAGGCCTCTTTGGGCCTACCGGTACAGACAATATAAGCCTCCCATTGGTATGTCCCATACCAACTTGATATGGGAAACTTTTGCAATCTTTCCGGTTGAGTTAGAGCAGAAGCCATTTGTGCTAGAAAAGTTAAAAATGTATTGGAGCGAAGCTGCGAGCAATGGTTAATGGTTGGAATGAACTTTGATGAATTTCGCCTTAAAGCCTAATGAAAGCTCAGCCCTATACAAAGAAAAAGAATGAAGTCCCATGACAACAAATTGAAAACGAGAGTTTTAGGTCGGGGATTTGGTGCTTTTATTGCTTTTATTCAGTTCCAATTGGGCTTGTTTCCAGGCAAAACTCAATTCCACATGGACTGGTCCTTACAACACGGTAACCCCAACTATTCCCTCATGTGATGCAGTTTAGTTGGAAACTAGGATGGTGTGCGGTTCAATGTGAATGGACAACGCATAAAATCTATCTCGGGCATGCTGAATCGGCGAATGAAAGTGATCGAGGCGTACCACTTGATGAAGACTGAGTAATCAAGTGTCCCCAGTGTGCCGCGACATTAATAGGCGCTTGTTTGAGGCAACCCCAATACTTATCATCAAATTTTTAATAATGGTGCAGTTTTTCTATTAATGGTTTTTATATTTGCAAAGCAGGCAGCATGCATCATCAGGAATTCTAGGCACACCTGTTCCCGCAGGTAGTCCCTGACGGATACAACGCGGACCATTGCACATGCAAACGGACCGTCGTATGCATGACCGTCCACAACCGGTACGTATTTCTGTCATTTTTGATATTAGGGCACACCCAGATCCGACGAACCTACGACTGCACCTACGACTGCTTCGTCACAATGCGAGCGACTGACGTCGGCGGGGAACCGTCGCGTGATTAATGAATTCGACCGACCCACCTAGCTGGAACCCCTTTTCAAATCGACCGTTTATACTTTTACTCCCACCCATCCAATATTTTCACCCCATTACTTCCAATTCCTCTATCCCCCCGTCTCTTTTTCAACTTCCCACACTTCCCCACTGATCATTACCCCCCACAATCTTCCAAACCTTATAATTATTATCTACTAGTTGGGTGCTGCTGCTATGGTATCTACCTTGCCAATGAATCAGTCTCCCACTTGTGTTTTCTCTTCTCCATTTTCCATTGTATGTTCTCAACTTTATACTCATTTATCTTGCATTTTGTTAGGTAGTTAGTATTAGCTTAGTCTTATTCGTCTATTTTTTCCTTGATGTGATTATGTCCTAACCTAGGCTCAAATGTGTCGAATTTTGCCATGTCGATACCCTAGCATAGGTGGATTTTGCATTGGTAGTTTCCTAGGTTAGCTGGGATGAGACAAATATAGGTACACAACACTAACAATACCATGTGGGTTCATCGGGTTGCTTAGGGTACCTGTAGTTCTGCCACTGTCACTCAGAACGAGACCCCGATGACGGACCGTTGCACACACGCCGGACCTCGTATGGTCCGTTCCAGAAGACCTAGCACCCTGCCCTCCAAGACACTTGTGAAGACTACCGTCGTATTCACGATGGTCCATCCCTGCACACCGTGCTGGTTTGTCATACACCACCCTGTTTCTACCGGGTCTCCTCATATGTTCTCAAGTGTCATAACGACGGACCGTTATACCCACGATGCCCGTCCTGAACGACCGGTCATGATGGTTCAGAGAACCCCCTCTGTAGGGTCTCCCAACATTTTCTAAGGTGTCCTACGACGGACTCTTACTACGGACCGTCATACCCACGACTGTGCTCCTCCCTTCGTGCACGAACCCGTCATGATGGTCAGATACCCCTCTGATAAAGGGTCGCCCAACATTTTCTAAGTGTCCTACGACGGACTCTCACGACGGACCTTCGTACTAACGACGGTCCGTCCGCTTGACGTCATGATGGTCATAGACCCCACTGATACGCGTCTCCCACTTTCCTAAGTGTCCTACGAGACTCTTATACGCGGAACGACCATCGTACTCACGACGGTCCGTCCCTGCTGGCCATCATGATGGGGCAGGACCCCTCCTTCAGGGTTCTTTCATATACATAGACCATTACAACCACGAAGACCCTCATGACTGTCGTCCGCATACACACAAGCCACGACGAGCCGTCATCGGTCCCGTCTCTGTGATATAGTTTCAATATTCTACACACTATTTTTTGCAAAGTTTAATGTCAATATGAGCTTGCTGTCTTTCTTGCTACTACTCATACTAATAATTGCTCCTTTAACACGTACTATCTACCATGGTTACCCAAGCAGACCGCACCCCTATGCACGCGGTCGATCTAAGTCTTTGCCCCTTTGTCCCGCAGGTCATCATCTCTGATGATGATCGGAAGCCCTGAGTAACATGCCCCCAGGCACCTCCGCGCCTTCCCGTGCTGCATGTTCCCCCAGGGCCACACCCAAGAAGTTGGCGTCCGGCCGTGTCACTGCCTTCCCTGTCTGATGATGAGCGTCCACTGACCGGCACAACCCTCTGGGTCAAGCCACAATAGGAAGTCGGGCGTCTGGCTCCTTCAGGAAGTATCATCCGCCGGTCCTATTGAGCTTCATGCTCTGCTGAGGTTCCCTGCACCCGCCAATGCTGCAACTCGGCCTCGTCTGAAAATGCGGCTGGACCAAGTTCAGAATTACATCCGGCGCACCACCTAGGTCCCCACCACCAGGCCCTGACTCATCCAAACCGTTGGTGCTTCGAAGCCAAGTTTCAAGTTTACTCACACACCCTTCCACTACTCCGACACCAAATTCCTGACTGATAAGGATAATGACTTCTTACAACTCACCGCTTGGAGTGGCGGGTACTACAACTTTACAAAGGGAGTTCCCCATCGATGCGAAGATCCACACCTATGCACCATGCATCGCTTAGATTGGACAAGCCCGTCCGTTGGGATGATACAAAGCGAGGAATGGTCCGAGATTTTTCTACGCATGCCTACGTAGGACTCCTCCGATCATAGATCGGATAGGCGGGCTGCCCCACTAAACAGGCCCCACTGGAGCAGGTTCGAGTCCGGGCGGGCAGGTTGACATTTCCCTGCCAGCTATCCCGCCGGTTTTCCTCTACGGCGAGAGGTATAGATGCTACCGGACTCCCCCCACTGCTGAGTTTGACGACCACATGGCAGATAGTTAAGGATGTCCCAGTTCTTGCTCGAGTAAGGCAACTGAGAGATGACAACCAAGAGGTGTATGGACCTGCACCTATCATCGTAACGGAGAGGGTTGCATGATTGGTTCACTCACTGAGCCGAAGGGGGGCCATCAATAGTCCAACCTCACATCCGTCGTGAAGTTCTTGTGGTTGCTCGTCCGTCACTTCTACTTCCTTTCCCCACAGCTTTGATAACATCGTCACTTGGGATCGAGCAGTGTTGATAGGCGGCGATGATGCCAGATTCGAGATCGACTTCGCATGGCTTCTCCGGCAAGTCAGTTCACGAGAGGGCCATTCGAGGTCAATACCTACCTCCCCCTTCCCATGTATTATTTTTGTCCCTTTGCAGGACCGCAGGTGGTACCCTAGGCAACTATATATCAGTTGAAGACCCCGCAGGGCACCGTTGACGTCACCTCATCAATGGACGAGGCCCAATAGTTTTCCCCTATCGGGAGCCCCGTCCAACTGCCACCACTTACTGATGATCTTGGTTGCGGATACTTGGCCCGGGCCCGTACCGCTACACAGTTGTCCATGACACTCCCCCACCCCGGGCGAGTCTATCCCTGGGTAGTAGCCCAGCCCCGAGCTCCTCTCGCACACCCCTCTACTACGTTACTGGGTCCCGGCTTGCTAGGGTCCAGCACTGAGGCACAATGGCCACTCTTCTGCATCATATCCACCCGTGGATGCATAAGTCCCTATTGAACTAAGTCCTGAAGAGCCCGTATGGCGAGGAAAGATGCAGCGAGATGCTGAGGTTCACACAGCGCCTAGATTCATTGGTTGAGAGTTGTAGCCCGCCCAGACCCTCCCGGAGATGTGTCGACTCTTCTCAAGCTGCAGTCGATAGTCTTCGTGGAGACATCTACACTATCCTATAGGCGAGAGTGCCGGAGCCTATCGGAACCTGTTGATGACACTTATTGGAGTCCTCCCTGTTTGCTCCTACTCCTGTTCTACTTCAGAAAAACTTCACGGCCACCTTCCCCTCTAGAGAGTTCCAAGAGGCGTAGGGTTCGATCAGAGGATGAGGCGGAGGCACGGCAAAAGGAGCACCGAGAGATAGAGGCCGCTAGAGCCTCACTTGCTGATGCGGAGGCACACCAAATCAGAGCATCACAATAGCGGCTGGGGCGTCTAGCTCCCGCACTGTAGAGAAGCATGAGGCACTACTCCTACTGATTGGTGGCGTTTGTTGCTGAGGACATCACTTGAGGTTGTCCAGATTGCCTGATGACACCACTGAGGGTGTCCATATTGGCAAGGATGTGGGTTCTGGGAAACCGGACCCACCAGCTTGCTGATCGAGGGGAATCTGCGCTATGCGCCACAGTTGCTTCACCTACCCCTCTACTCTTTAAGATTTTTTTTTTGCATTGGGGAAAATTGGCATGCTTTGTTTGTTGGGGGTGGGGTTAAAAGGAAAGTGAGTGTTAAGGTGAAGTTTAGTATCCCACTCACTATCCTCTTTTGGGGTTTTCTTTCCTGATTTCTTTGTTTCCCCAAAAGCTGATTCTTTGTTTTTTCTGTTGAACCGACATGTTTATAATCTTTTTGTAACATAGTTTAATTCTAGAGCATGATGGCTAAAATAATATCCTGATAAACTTGACAATAACGCATGACTATGCATATACTGACAATTGTGTGGCTCTAAGCGTTAAATAGAGTTACAAAAAACCGTTGCTTACCCTAAGTCAAAATATTCGAACTAGGTGTCTACTAATCTGGTTATTTGATGACTGTCAGTGGAGTGAGGAAGAAATTTGTAATAGTCCACTATCGGTACTAAGCTAGAACTTGCCTGGTTTTAGTCCTGTCTAAATTAACTGTACAAACATGCGGAAAGGATCATAGGCCCTTATTCAGAAAGCCATTCTCTAAACTCCTAAACAAAAGAACCGAATGCAATTTATCCTTCTTTGAGCCAATAATCTGAGCTTAAATTAGACCTTCTTTTTCACCCTAACTGATCCTTTTCGGGGAACATGTGTTTGCCCTAGTCCCTCCTTTGACATGTGCACCTCTCTTATGCCAAAAGCATAAGTGAGGGTGGCTATAAATAAACGACCTTCGTTTTGGGCCCTGACCCACTTTGGGTATTGTGACCTTGACTCATGGGCAAAGCCATGAGTTTGAGGGGTGGCATATTTATGAGGAATGCTCTGTGACGCGCAGTGGGGTTGAAAGAACAAAGAGCGAGAACGAACAAAAGTAGTGACTCAAAATTATTCGAAAAATGTAAGAAAAAAAAAATCAACTTAACACAATGAAGAAAAGAGAAAATTTTGAGCAAAGGGAAGAGTATGGCAGAAACGGGCGAGAATAAGATAAAAAAGGGAAGGTTTAGCGATTCTGTCAAGGATGGCAAAAGTCACTAGAACGTTATCCTAAAAATGTACCCTACCTGACCCCTGAGCCTATGTTCAGCAAGTTTAAATCTAAAAGTCCTACGTGATCCTAAGGGTTGTATAGCGACTTAAGGCAGTGAATAAGGGCAAGCAATGGTTCAATAGGTATAGTTGAGTGTGACTTTGTTCTGAGAGCGATGGTTGAAATTAATCCTTATACTTCAAAACTGAAATCATTGTGTGAAAAATGAGGATTTTGTCTAAAGTGAGGACATAGTTGCATACCAGAATTGTCGCATCTCGGTGAGAGATTGAGAGGTATAGGTATTAATGCATGGGTGAGTCTGTGGCATGTTCTGCTCCCCACAAAAATTCAAGCCTAATAGTGATAGCATGCATAGATTTAATGAGATTAATCGGGATTGATGGCCAAATGATTGCAATGATAGAGACATGATACTATTGTACAAAGATTGTGTAGTGAGTCATAGTGCGTCGGCTTTGAGGACAAACAACGAATTTAAGTTGAGGGTGTTGATATACCGTGGTTTCACGGTATAATTAATACTTTTTTCTTAAGTTTAGTGTGTCCGAAAGCCTTTTTTGTGCTAATATTTTTGATATAAGTTTCTCTTTGTTTTGCAGGAATCGGGCCAATGCTGAAAATCGGAATTTTGAGCGGAAATAATGTAGAAGAGACCCACCTACGGAGTTATGAACCGGTGGGGGTCCGTGCTGTCCGTGACGGTCCGTAGGTGGCAGCGTAAAAGCTGCTGTAAGGAAGATGGTAAGTCCTGCCAATTGGGGTATACGAAGAGCCCATGATTGCAAAGGATAAAACATGATACTATTGACAAAGATTGTGTAGCTGAGTCATAGTTGCGATCGCTTTAGGCCAAACACGATTTAAGTTAATGGTGTTGATATACCGTGGTTTCACAGTATAATGATAATTTTCCTTAAGTTTAGTGTGTCCGAAAGCCTTTTTTTATGCGTAATTTTTGATATCGTTTTCTTTGTTTTGCCGGAAATTGTCCAAGCTGAATGCGGGATTTTTGAACGAAAAATGCAGAAGAGACCACCTACGGATCTTATGCCGGTCCGTCGTGCCTTAACGGTCTGTAGTGTGCAAGCGTAGAGAAGCTGCTGAAGGAAGTTGAGAGTCTTACCAAGTGTGGATTACGAAGCTTGTGACGGTCCATAATGGCTAGGACGGTCCGTCCTGCAGGTTCGTCTGTGAAGATCAGAGAAGTGATCCCAGGACCCAGATTCCAAGAGTTGAGTTTTTGAAACGATACCCTGTACGGAACCGTTGTGCCTATGACGGTCCGTCATACTTACCCGTCGGGGAAACGAGAAAGCAATCAAAGAGAGTATACAAGTATAGGGACGAACGGAGTCCATGACGGTCCGTCAGACCACGCCGGTCCCCCGTCGACACAACGCCGTGGTTTTGGGGGGGGGGCGATTTCCATCAATTAAGAATTTCTGTGTGATTAGGTTTTTATTTTAATAAAAGTTCGCAAACCTCGTTTTTGGGTTAGACTCTGCAGAAGATCAGAAATCATATTGATTAACTTTGTTTATAGTGTTGAATTTTTTGAGACTTACATTGATTTTGGTGGGAATTAATCAACAATTTTTTTCGACTTTACTCTTTCTCATTGAAGTAAGTACATGAATTCCTTATTTGATATATTTGAATATTGGGTTTTATGCTATGAAGTAACTAAACTCGGGAAACATAACAGGGTTGTGTAACCATGGCAAATATGAAGATAGATCCCTAGCTAAATACACAATTTCTAGAAGTGTCTTGCATTGTATTTAATGTCTTTTAGCTTCAGAGTCTTTTTAACGGATATCAACCGTTAGAACTCGCCATAATGCTACTTTCCGGACCAGGAGGTAGATAATAGGGAAAAGAAATATTAACATAGATTTAGTGTATACTATCTAATCGGCTGATATTGATTGTACGAGGTAATAACTTAGTCAAAATCGAATACGATGCTTAAATGAGGTGAACGATAGTGGTTAGGAAAGCAACACACGTGCCGGACCAAGGTGCTGAGTGAGATTTTCTAGATGCCGGACTCAAGGATTTAGAAATACATAACTTATCAACTTTGCAATGCAAGATACTAGGAAAGAATTGTTATAGTTAAATTATCAAGTTCTGAACCTGTTGGAACACTCAACCGTATTTACTTTGATTAATTGATAAAACCCAACTTTCAAAATTGTTAAGTGTCCTCTTCAATTTCATATTTTTTTTAACCTCATTAGGAATACAAACCCCCCATTTTTATGTTTTTTACTTTCTAAGGAAGTTATCAAACCGAATAATCGTATAACAAGTTGAAATTAAGTCTGTCTAGACTATTTACTCGTGGGAACGATCCAAACCTCATTAGTTGGGTTATTTACTTGAACGCGACCACTTTACTTCTTATTTGAGAATTAAATTTGGAGCCGTATCATTAGTCCATTCCCATGATCTGTAGTTTCGATCAATATACCCAACCATGAAATGCGCGGGAAATAACCTCTCTGACTTAAGATCTTCATCACCTAGTTTGTGAAACTCCACTGATTTGTATCTTCACATATTGCCCCTTTGCATCATCCCTTGTAAAAATTACAATAACTTTTGTTTGTACGCATCTTTAGTAGTATATTTAGAAAATAGTGATTCCCAAATCTCATTTGCTTCCTTATTAGAAAAATACACATTGAACAGTTTGTTAATAAGAGTAATTAATATTGTGTGCTTACATACTTTATTTGCATAAACCCGTTAATATAGTTGATCAGAAGTAGCTTAATTTTGTTTCGATTCTATAGTCTAAGACCGTTCTCCACACATGTCGGAGTCAAGAGAAAAGACATTAGTGCTATCTCTTAAAAATTCTATCACCAAAAGCTTAAGTTTTGAAACTTAGAAGAAGTATTTATAAGTTTGCGCTAGATCTCATGAGATGCTTTTAGAAACAATGGTGGTCCTATCAGTCCACAATTCAACTACATTTTTCCATGATTAATTAACCAAAATATCCTTAAGAATGTTAAATAGCTATTGGAAATCACGTAAGTCAGTAGCATTGAGAGTGCCTACACATTGTCCCTTGAGAATATTTTAACCTGTTTAATGTATCTCCCATAATTCACCAGCTCATCTAGTACTAAAACTAAGATCCCTGACTCAACAAAGTAACTATTTTACTTTGAAGAAGACCCAACAAATAATAGGAAGAAAACATTTGAATGTATATCTCATTCTTGCCTTTCTTTTTTTTGTATGCACAAGTCCTATACTGTATATATATAGGTTAATGTAAAATCCGCACCATCATCCATGTCACCAATAGTTTTTGTTACTGAAGTTTTTGTTACTGCTATATGCATTGAAATGCTATAGAATACGGCCATAAAGTTTTGAATTAATTCACCTTAAGAGAAAATTTTATCTTTTCATACATCTATAAAATATTCCCATATTTGTACCTCCGAATCAATATTGATTTAATTACTGCCATCAAACCGATTATAACCCGTTAGCCTTAAAGTTGATCAACGGTTGCTATAAGATGCTTTGATGATCAATACACTAACCTACGGTATACGTCTACGAACATCGATAATACATATCCCAACCAAGGGTCGGGGTCGTGTCCTCAAGGGAGCAATTTTTGAGAATATGTAGTTAAATATCAAGTTTAATTAGTAAAGTACTAAATCGATTTACGAATAAAAACAGTTAAAACCAAAGGGGGGACACAAAAGTGTCATAATATCAAAGAGTATTTGGCAGTCATTAGTAAAAACAACAACAAAAACAAGGGAAATCAAGTACGGGGATAAGTTTCCTTTGGGTGGGACCCAATACATCTTATGTTAATAGATGGGTACATTCTTTTATAGGAAATTTCATTCAAAAATAATTGTAACTAACAGGCTAAGCTTCAGGAGAAAATAAGTTCCCTGTGCGCAACTTACCACCCCGGTTCAAATGTTTTCTCTCTTGTACCACTATTTCCTCCTCTTGAAGTTCCATCTACGCCCCCTTCACTATCTGGGCGTTTAATGGTAGATTGGGACTAGACTCACCCTCTCAGGCTGAAACTAATGTCGACCCAATCCTTAGGCCATCAGTCTAGCGCTGTCGGTTTTGCGACCTCCCTTTCATTCTTCAGAGCTTCTCATACAGGAAAAAAGGAGAAGTAATGACTTTTGGCGATTTGGCAATTGACTCGGCAATGCTTTATTTCTTCACATTTTTCTGATTTTTGTCCCTTTTTTTTCCATGGTATCGATGCTTTTCTAAAATCCTTGAATAATGAAAGTAAAGAGTTTTTGTGATGTATTGGGTAGAAAGAGCATGTCAATACACTAATTTCATTAGAATCAAGCCCTAGATAAGTCCAAATTTTGAACTCATCAGCACCCCCAACATAAACTTTTGCTTGTCCTCAACTAAAACACAAGTTCAGTAGTTCAAATAGGATGTCTGAAACAATGCTATACAAGAATTAGTCATGAATATACACGCACAATAAATAAATTTACTCCATCCATCATTCCTTTAACAAGAACATTACAAACCTCTGTAGGGGTATGATGGGTCCTCCTCGAGGAGCTCATCATCGGCACTCCCTTTAGCTCATGTGGTTCTATTGTCGGTTATTAGTAGCTCTTATAGATCATTCATATTCCAATGTATTAACCATTTATCAGTATATCCAATACTCTATTTTGGCATGTCATAAATTGGTCATTGCATTCAGTTCTCTCGACATTCAAAATCTATATCATGTTCAGACTATATATTTGCTTTTGTGATTTTTCAGTTATGTATTATTTCATCTCTACTCTATCCTACATGCTCAGTACCATTCAAGTATTGACGCATATGTGCGCTACATTTTTTTGTGATGTAGGTTCACGTTCTCAAAATCTAGATCACTCATAGATCGATTCTCGATCTCCAATTTAGAAGATTTTGTGGTGAGTCCTCATTCTCCGAGGACGATAGCCATGAGTTTCTTTGAAGTATTTTAGTCAACTAGTTTCAATTTTACTAGACTTAGATGGGGCCTGTCCCAGCATTTCTAGTCAGTTTAGTTGTTATTTTAAGACATAGTTAGTTTCAGCTTAGTATTGAGTTAATATGTCCTTTGTATTAAACTCATTGTTTTCATGTATTGTAGTTCTAAAACATGGGTATTCCCCATATTTTCAATTTAAATTATTTTTTATCTTCAATATTTAGTTTATTATCTTTAGTATGCTCATGATCATGCTAGAAGAGTTAGCTTGGGATCACTTATGGTCCTAGATTCTATGTATGCGCCTCGAGGTAGATCGGGGTATGACAAAACTTGCTATCAGGGCACTAGGTTATAGAGTACTAGGATATTTGAAAAGCTGCACTAAGTTGAGTCCTCTTTAATGAGTGTGAAGCGTACCACATCTAATGAGAGGGAGTCTATGAAGTGTTTTAGGAAAATTTGACTTTGTTTTTACTCTTAATGTGCGTAAGGTATGATCTAATCCCATTCTAACTTGACGTTCTACATTTCAGATCATGCCTCCTCGAAGAGCTAATACTAGGAATGCGAACGCCAAGAATGAGAACATAACTCCTCCTATCCCAGATCAGGAAGTCTCAAACGCTGAGTTCATAAATGGTATAGAGATATTGGCGCAGAGTATGACCAACCAGAATAATCGAGTTCATTCTCTTGTGAATTCAAATGGTGAATCAACAGCAGCAAGGGTCCACGACTTTGTTAGGATAAATCTTCTTGAATTCTTAGGATCACAAACTAAAGAGGATCCTCAAAATTTCTTGGATGTGATCAAGAAGATCTTTGAGGTAATGCAAGTCATTTGGAATGATCGAGTTGAGTTGGCATCATACTAGTTGAAGGATGTTGCTAATATTTGTTACACTCAGTGGAGGGAAAATAGGGGTACAAATGCAGCTCATATCACTTGGGATTGCTTAAGTGAGACTTTTCTAAATAAGTTTTTCCCAATAGAGGTTGGAGAAGCAAAATCTCAAGAATTTATGAACTTATGTCAGGAAAACATGACTCCAAGAGTATGGGCTGAAGTTTATTCAACTCTCCAGGTATGCTCTCACATGGTTTTTGACCGAAGGCTCAAATGAATAAGTTCTTATATAAAATGTCAAATTTGGTGAAAACTGAGTGCAGAAATGCTATGTTACTGGGAGATATGAACATCTCTAGGCTTATGAATCATGCTCATTAGGTTTAAGGTGATAAGCTTAGGGAACAATCTAACAATAAAAGAGGTCTAGTATTGCGAACTATGACTATCCTTAGTAGAAATCGGGTGGTGGAAATCGCTTACAGAGTCAACAACAATTTTCAGCTCCAGCCCCTTCCTCAACTATTGTTCCATCCTACAAGAATAGTTATGACTAGAAGGGTAGAGCACCAGGCTGTAAGTCTCAAGGAAGTGTTTTAGGAACCAAGAATTATCCCACTTACCCTAAGCGAGGTAAGAACCATTGGGGCGAGTGCCTCTCAAGATAAGATGGATGCTTTAGATGCGGTCAATCTTGTCACAGGTTGAGGGATTTTTCTTCTAGAAAGGGTCAAGGAGGCGGGAATGGTACAACTCAGTCTACAACTTCATCAGCACCAACAAATTCGCCCAACTTAGTAGGTTTACTCATATGGTACAGGCGGCGGTCAGTGCCAGAACATGTTGTATACTCTTCAGGCTTGCCAGGATCAGGAAGGTTCTCCTGAAGTAGTTAGTGGTACATTATGAATCTTTGACCTTGATGTTTATGCATTGTTAGATCCAGTGGCTACTTTTTTTTGTAACTCCTTATATAGTAGTACAATTCAGTGTTAGTCCAGAAACTTTCTCAAAACCTTTCTCAGTCTCTACTCTAGTCGGTGACCCAGTTATAGCTAGAAAGGTATACAGAAATTGCGCTGTCATAGACTCTCCAAAAGTAACCTTAGCACATCTTGTAAAGTTAGAAATGGTAGACTCAATTTAATTCTAGGCATGGATTGGTTACTTTCCTGTTATGCCTCAGTCGATTTTAGAACTAGGACTATTCGTTTTCAGTTCCCAAACAAACCAATCATAGAATGCAAAGGTAGTAGCTTAGATCCTATGGGTCGATCCATCTCTTACCTTAAGGACAGAAAGATGATGTTTAAGGGTTATCTCTATTATATAGTTTGGATTAAGCATTCTAGATCTGAAATCCCAACTCTTGAGTCATTTCTAGTAGTCTTTGAGTTTCCAGAAATATTTCTTGAAGATCTTCCTAGAGTCTCTCCCGAAAAGGGAATCGACTTTTGAATTGATCTCCGTCCAAATACCCAGCCTATTTCTATTCCTCCTTACAGAATGGCTCTTGTAGAGTTTAAGAAATTTAAAGAGCAGTTGAAATACCGTGATAAGAGCTTCATCAGACCTAGTGTTTCAACATGGGTTCCACCAATATTTTTCGTAAAGAATAAATATCGTTCTCTCAGAATGTGCATTGACTATATATAGTTGAACAAGGTCACAAACAAGAATAAATATTCCATCCCCAAGATTGTTGAGTTGATTGACCAACTTCAAGGTGCTAGCCATTTCTCAAAGATAGACCTAGATCAGGTTATCATAAGCTTAGAGTCAGAGATAGACATTCAAAAAACAACATTCAGGACTCAGTATGGTCATTATAAATTTGTAGTTATGTCGTTCGGACTAAACAGTGCTCCTGTAGATTTCATGGATTTGATGAACACAGTGTTCAAATAGTACTTGGACTTGTTCGTTATCGTCTTCATTGATGATATCCTAATTTACTCCAGGAATGAAGAAGAACATGCGAATCAGTGAGTATTATTCTACAAACTCTCAAGGATCGCCAGTTTATTTCTTATGTTTAACATATGTGAGTTCTAGTTGCCAATTGTTGCGTTATTTGGTTCACATTGTATTTAGCAAGAGGATCCGAGTGGATTTCCCCAAAAGATAGAAGCAGTGAACATATTAGCCCAGAAACCCTACCTCTACTAAGATATTAGGATTTTTCTTAGGTTATAGTGGGTTATTTGAGAAGGTTCGTGGAGGAAGGATTTTCATACATATCCTCACCATTGAATAGGTTAATTTAAATTAGAAGATGGCCATTATTTCAATGGTAGGTGATTGTGAGAAAAGTTGTAGAGACTGAAAAACTAGATGACTACCCAATCCTGTCGTGACTCACCATGCTTATGTTGGTGTGATCGGAAAACGAGATAAGTTTTTATGTGATGCTTCTAGGAAACATAAGGTTCATGAAAAGAATTACCCAAACTTATGACTGAGATTGAAGTAGGGTTTTGTTTGCCACTCAAGATTAGGAGACAATACTGTATGGGTGTTCATTGTAGAATGTGTGCACTGATTCTAAGAGCCTTTAATAGTGTTCACCTAGAAGAATTGAAATCTTCAACATAGCAGGGGGATGCTTGAGTTCCTTATGGATTATGATATGAGTGTATGAGTTGTGCATATCATTTCTGGTAAGGGGAATGTAGAGTAGCAAATTCTCTCAGCAAAATATCTATGGGTAGTGTAGCCCATGTTGAGGAATAAAGAAGATCTAGTGAAGGATGTTCATAGGCTTGCTTCACAACAAGATGTTCGTCTTATGATCATATACGATACTGGTGATGTTTGGTTGTTTGTTAAAACAGTTCAAAATGGGCAAAAGCTTTGTTATAGTGGAGGTTAAAGGAAAGCAAGGGACAATAACCCCATATTGCTAAACTAGGGTGCAGCCCATAATCGAGAGAGGGTTGTATCCCAAGGGAGAGATGGCCGTACTTCTCTAACAGGGTAGTAGAGTGGTTGTTCCTGATGTGGGTGAAGTGAGTTGAGAAAAGAAAGGGAATATCCTTGTAGAATCCCATAACTCCAGATATTCCATTCACCCAGGTGCCACGAAGATGTACCGTTATCTGCGGGAAGCCTATTGCTGGAATGGCATGAAGACGGATATAGAATATTTTGTGAGTAAGCTCCCCAATAGACAAAGAGTCAAGGTAGAATATCAGAAATCAGGAGGTATGACTCAAGCGATGGATATTCCTACTTGGAAGTGGGAATTGATCAATATGGGTTTCATCACAGGTTTACCTCGTACTCGTAGACATCATGACTCAATCTGGGTGATAGTTCATAGGATGACTAAGTTTTCTCGCTTTTTAGCGGGTAAGACTACATATTCGGCAGAGGAGTATTCCAAGCTTTACATTAATGAAATTGTAAGGTTACATGGGGTCCCTTTGTCTATAATTTCAAATATCCAAGTTACCTATCATTTTTGGTAGTCATTTTAAGAAGGATATTGGTACTCAAGTTAACCTTAGCACAACATTTCATCCACATGGATGGAGAGGTAGAGCGTACCATTTATACCCTAGAAGATATATTGAGAGTTTGTGTGATCGATTTAAGTGTAGCTGGGATGATCACCTTCCTCCTAGTAAGTTTGCCTAAAACAATAGCTAGCATTCAAGCATTTAGATGACCCCTTATGAGGCTTTGTGTAGGCGTAGATGTAGATCACATGCTTGTTGGTTTGAAATTGGTGATGCAGCGGCTTCACAGGGACCAGTGTTCAGCCTTATTCTAGGAGAAGAGAAAGTGCAACTCTTTTTTAGAGGATAGACTTAAGACAGCCAAGTTCATCAGAAAAATCTTTGCAATGTAAGGAGGAAGGGGGTACTCGAGTTCCAAGTTTAGATTGGGTTTTTCTAAAAGTCTCATCTATGAAAGGGTGATGAGATTTGGCAAGAAAGGGAAGCTTAGTTCTAGATATGTAAGTCATTAGAACATCTTGAAAAGGGTTGGAAAGGTGTCATATGAGTTATGTTGCCAGCAGAATTAGCAACACTTCATCCAGTCATCCACATCTCATTCTTATAGAAATGTGTGGGTGATCCACCTACTGTAGTGCCATTCGAGAGTGTGGCGGTGAAAGATAGTCTTTCTTATGAGGATGTAACAGTTGAGATTCTTGAACCCCAGGTTAGAAGGTTAAGAAATAAAGAATTCGCTTCAGTCAAATTTTGTGGAGGAGTCACTCCGTAGAGGGAGCTACGTGGGAAGTAGAAGTAGCCATGAATGCCAAGTATCGCCACCTCATTCTTTCCGATTCAACTCTAGCTTGAGGTAATAGTTCCTCTTCAGTTTTGCAGTCATTTATGCGTGAATTCAGCCTTAGAATCATGTTCCCTCAGTTTGTACATGCATTTTCACCATATTTGCATGTTCTCGAAACTGAACTCAGTTAGAAACTCAGTTCTCAGTGATAAGTAGCAGGGACTGCAAATCTCTCCATCTATTTTAGCTAGTTTATTCTTCATTCGAGGACAAATGTTTCCCGGGGGTAGATAATGTGACACCTCATATCTAAAATAGATCAAAAATCAACTTTTCAGAAAATCTGCAGGTGTAGTTGATGGTTTCCATCGACGGACCGTAGCCTGACCCACGAACTTTCCTGCACATCCGTTGATTGAGTCACAACCCCCCCCCCCCCCCCCAAAAAAAAAAAAAACTCAGCCCACAAAAAATTGACCAAGTGTCAAACATCGGACGGACCTTCGATCGTAGGTAAGACTATGATTCGTAGTCTGTTTCCGTTGATCAAGACACCATTTAATACTCTCTAACAATAAGAACGATTGACCATCACGGTTAGTATATGGACCTACGTACTGTAGGTGGAAATTAGCAAATAGTTAGGTGGAAAATGCAGCTTGTCAAAATCAATATATCATAACTCTTACCACAAAATGAATTAGTTTTTCCATGACCTATGAAATGATAGATAATTTAATTAAAATTCTAGCGCCACCAATCTTGCTAAAATAAGACCCACGAGTAAAGGATTATGCCCATTTTAGTAAAGGCCTGTCGAACTGATTAAAGGATGCTTTACATCTACGCCCATGCAATGCCTCATAAGGGAGGGGCCTTCTGAATGATGGAATGGTAGATATTCTTGTAGGGGAACACAATAATATATAGGAGATCATACCAACTCCTTGAATAAATCTGTACGCTCAAAAACATATTTCCCTTCCAGGGATAAATGGTACACTCTTCTACATCATGCAGATAAAGTTGCGACTAAGGTTACCCTGGTAACAAGGAACCTTTTGAAATGACATTCAGAAATTAGAGGTGAACTGAAGACCTCTATCTGAGATGATAGAAAAAGAAAACCTATGCAACGTTAAAATTTCATTAACGTAATGCTTGGAATAGTCCTTTGCCGAGTCTGTAATCTTGACCATCAAAAAGTAAAAGACATAGTCATCCTTTGAATATCACCCAAATGGAGTCATGTTGTCAGCGAGTATGAGGAAAACATGTGATGAAATCCATATTGATCACTTCACACTTACAAGTAAGAATATCGATCTCTTCAGTCATACCCCATAGTTTATGATGTTTTACCTTGGCTTGCTGTCAATTAGGGCACTAACTCAAAAAAATTGCAATATCGCTCTTCATGCCATTGTCACACGGGCAGATTACTTCACTTGATTTTGTTCAAGAGGTTATCCCAATGTGATGCAGTCAAGTGACACTCAATTCAGCCCACTTTGCAGCTTATTCTGCGTAATGTTCAAGTACAGTTTTCTATTTTTAACTTAGATTATTTTTTCAGACTATCAATAAGGAAATGTCATATTCAGGTTTACCCCCGAGATGTAACCGACATGATCGTCCTATTTGAGGACTAGGACTATCTCTTAGTCTTACATCATAACATTCATCGATCGAAAATACAGAAGAATTAAAACTTTTTCATTAACATCTACTTGGAGGTTTACATAGTCCTCTACATACACATAGTATATATATTCATATCGAGGTTTCATAGACTCTTCGTATAGGAAGGTTACATAGACTTCTAATTTTATTGCACATACATATTTAAGATAGAATAAAGTCTCAATGATTGTCTCATCTCATACCATCTAATCGATTACCACAATATGGACAAAGCCCTATATCAAAAGTAAAGAAGCAAAAATAGGCTTATACAAGTCGTACACAATGGAAATGGAATGAACATAAAGGAGTCTTAAACTCATAACAAAGAAACTTTATAGGAAAGATATTTGCATCGCCGTCGAAAAGTGAGGACCTACCTACCTGGATGAAAGAAGCTATCTAAGCCTTCAATAATGTTGCCTTCTCAACCCTTGAACGACCGAAACCTAAAATGTTGGGAAAAGGGAAGAAAAGGGGGTTAGTACTCCACATGTACTAAATATGAGAACACATGCACATATAACACCTAAACATGCTAAAAAGGACATTAAGTTAAAAACAATGCCCATTTTACTTCTTTAAAGAATATGAACAATTATTAAAACTATACCAAATCAGTTTAGGTAGTTAAACAAGTCAAATATAATCATATGTATATCAGCATACTGAACCCATAAAATCATATAACTTTATTACCAAGTAATGTATCACAAACATGAATAAGAGTTTATCAAATTAAATATCAAATTAAGGACAATATAATACAAATCTTCATAACTTCAACTAGTGTACCGACAGCCAAAGGGCCCATAACCTTACTCAATCAAGTAATCAACGAAGAACTATAAATAGTATCATAGTTCACATAACATAATCTTCAAATACTCATAAGATAATATATTAACAACATCATGACTTAATCACAACTTAACTACAAGTTGAAGTAAAGATAGCAATTTCCATGACATACCAAGTCTTCCTCATAGTTCATCGTCAAGGTCTTACCATCAACCCATAACTCAACCCAAATAGGGGGGGTAACATTGTCTCAAAATGATAACCAATAAGATAACAAGGCCAATAATATTTTTATAATACAATTCAACACTAGATTATAGTCCAAGACAAGATACATAACCCAACTTAACAATATGCTTCATGCCCTAAACCACACCTGAAGAATTAGCATCCTATGCCTAAAGTTCCTCTTAATTTGTTCATAACACCACTATAGTAAAGTAATCTAATCAATAACTATGTCAACTGGATGATCACAATACAATAGAGGTCAAGATTACAACCTAGGGTTAAGGGTTGAGGATCATGTTCTTCCATTTATGCAAAACAATTAACAAGTATCATATTTAAGTTAAAATGCATGACAATATACTCAATACAACCTAAATAAACCATTAACAACTCAATTTATAACTTCAATTTCGTAATTGAATGAAACCCATAAGAAAATTCATCTTTGGGAAACTATTTTGAAAGAACCCTTTGAGGAAAGAAGTTTAAAAGGTGAAGAGATCTCATACCTTAACGTTTCATAACAATTTGGTTATGCATTGTACACTTTTCCATCTCTAAACCCTTCTCCTTTCTAGTCTTCAGTTGTGAGTTCAAGAAGAAAGAGAAAGAAGAGAGAAGGAAGAGAGTTTGTGTTTTAGAGTTCTAATTAGTTTAATTGGGGTTGGGGCTTTTGTATGGATTTTTAGTTAGTTAATTACTCACCCTTTAACCCCTAAGTAAATACAAATTATCTAATTAATCAAATAACTTACCATTTACAATTTTACAAAAACTTAACCCCTCACAGACGGAACCTTGCCCACAAGCCGTCTTTGAGTCTATGGATCCTCACGCCTCCGTCCTTCACTCCGTCGATCAGTTCAGAGACTGTTGAAGGCGGTGGCCTCCCTCTACTTGGATAAGTATGGGAAGAAAGTAGCATTGACGGCCCTTCATTCCACAGACATACCGTAGATGGTTCCGCCGATGCACACTACCTAGGTAGTGTTGCTTCAAACGCAAGGGTCTTTCTCAAGGGACCTTGCTTTGTCCTTGGGCAGTCGTACACAAATGTTTCGACCTTGAAACTGCTCAAAAACCTATTTACTACATTTTTTACACTTTTTTATACATTTCCGACTCCTAAAAGCTAGTTAAATAGGCTAAGGCACACTAGTACCTTTTTTTAACAAACTTCTTGACGTCATGGACGTTCTTGAACGTTTTGGTTCTTAAACTTCCTAAATGACCTAAATTCATAAAAAAATGGAAACTAAACAGTAATTAAACCTCATTACCACCAATGTTAGGCTTTGCGACAAGTTCTTGAATTTTTCAAAGGTTACATATTCCCCCCTCAGAACATTCCCCTGACTGACAAAAAATAATTCTTTGACAGGGAGAAGAAAGAAATAGACTAAAGTCTAAGAGCCCAACAAAACAACAATATCAAGTCAACCTAAACCATATCATTTCAACAAGGCAATTCCAATAACAACACATAAGGCTCAAACATGTCCCATATAACTTCATAAAGACTCACCATATAAAAATGCACCATATGACCCAAAACAAGAAAATAACAAGTTTTAAGTTTTTCAAAAGCAATATTACACTACTTCATTTTAAAGTTTTCAAAAATGCATATTTAGCAAAACTTTACCCAAAAAACAAGAAACCTCAATTTCTAGTCGTATCAATATTATTAAAAAGAATGACTAACCTTAAATCTCAAAAAGATGAGGGTAATGGGACTTCATTTCGGCCTCGGCCTCGGCCTCCCATTTTGCACCCTCAACTAGGTGTTTTTTTTATAAAACTTTTACGGAAACCACCTATTTGTTCCAGAAATTCTTTACTTGCCTATCAAAAATTTGAACTAGAATTCCTCATAAAAGAGGTTATACTTCACACAAGGACCATCAATAGGAAGAATGGACTCGGGATCACCAATGCACTTTTTCAACATAGAAACATGGAAAACTGGATGAACTGAATCTAATTTACTAGGGAGTTCCAATTCATAAGCCACCGTACCAATTCTTTGCAAAATTTCATAGGGACCCACATAATGAGGACTCAATTTTCCCTTCATGCCAAATATAACCACCCTTTTCATTGGTGAAATATTCAAATACACCTTGTCACACTTTTCAAACTCCAAATATATCCTCTTATGATCGGCATATGACTTTGCCGACTAAAGGCCGTTTGGAAACGTTTCCTTATGATATGAACCTTCTCCAAGGTTTTGTACATCAAATCGGGACCAAGAAGCGAAGGCTCAACCACTTCAAACCAACCTATAAGAGACCTACATCTCCTACCATACAAGGCTTCATAAGGAGCCACGTAGATAGATGAATGAAAGCTATTATTATAAGCAAACTCAAACAAAGGAAAATACTTATCCCAATTCCCTTTAAAATCAATGATGCAAGCTCTAAGCATATCTTAAGGGTTTGAACAGTGCGTTCCGCTTGACCATCCGTTTGGGGATGAAAACTAGTAATCAACTTCACCTTAGTACCTCACCCTGATTGTAAAGACCTCCAAAACCTAGATATGAATTGTGCAACCCTAAAATATATGATGTATAACAGAATACCATGGCGGCGCACAGTAACATCTATGAAGATCTTTGAATAATACTCCACCGAATAAGTCGACTTGACCTGAATGAAGAGTAGACTCAGTAAAGCTATCAACAATCACGCATATGGAATCATATGACTTTTGAGTCTGAGGCAACACGACTGCAAAGCCCATATTAATGTCCTCCCATTTCCAAGTAGGAATCTGGATCTCTTGTAGTAAACCACCCGAATTTTGATGTCCGACCTTTACTTGCTAGCAACAAACTGCGCTATGTCCCTCTTAAAACATTCCCACCAATATATCTCCCGTATGTCATGGTACATCTTAGTCGAACTTGGATGAATGGAGTAGCGGAAATCATGGGCTTCTTCAAGGATCCGGTCCTTGAACCCATCTACATCGAGAACACATTATATCTCTTGGTACCTCAACACACCATCCCCTCCAAGGAGAATGAATTATTTAACTTGCTGAGAATCGATTCTTTCAACTCCATTAATGGTTGATCAAGGTGTTTCTTGTACTTCAACTCAATCATCAAATATGACTCAAAAATTATGATGAATCGTAACATCCGCATTCGGAGGAACTTCAAAACTCACCCCCAACATAGAAAGCCTATAAACTTCCTTTGCTAGGTCTTTCTTGGCTTTATCTATTTGGGACACACTACCCATAGTCATACGACTTAGGGTATCCTTCACCACATTGGACTTTCTGGGGTAATAGAGGACACTCATATCATAATCTTTCAATAATTCTAACCACCTCCTTTACCAGAGGTTTAACTCTTTTTGGGTAAATACATTTTGGAGACTCTTATGCTCGGTAAAAACATCAACATGAACCCCATACAAGTAATGCCTCAAAATTTTCAAAGCAAACACCACGACCTCTGACTCAAGGTCATGAGTGAGATAGTTTCTTTCATGTACCTTAAGTTGTCTAGAGGCATAGGTAATTACCTTCCCATTTTGCATAAGAACACATCCCAAGCCCACACCGGATGCATCACAATATACAACAAACCCTTTTGTTCCCTCTAGTAAAGTCAACAACGGAGCGGAAGTAAGCCTATATTTCAATAATTTGAAACTTATCTCACACGCCTTCGACCACTTAAACTTCTTACACTTTTGAGTCAACGTAGTCAACCGAGATGCAATGGATGCAAAGCCATTCACATCATTCGATAGAATCCCGCTAGAACCAAGAAACTTCTAATATATGTTGGAGTCAAAGGTCTAGGCCAATTCTTCACCACCTCCATTTTCCATGGGTCTACCTCAACTCCCTCACTAGAGATGATGTGCTCAAGAAATGTCACCGACCTTAAACAAAACTCACACTTACTATATTTAGCATATAGTTGATGTTCCTTAAGGTTTTGCAATACTACCCTCAAATGACCCATATGATCACCCTCATTCTTTAAATTTACCGAGATGTCATCAATGAAGATGATAACAGACGTATCTAGGTAATTTTAAAAACCCGATTCATTAGGTCCATAAACGCCGCCCGAGCATTAGTGAGACTGAAGGATATAAGCAAAAAATAATAGTTCCCATACAGGATTCGAAAGAACGTCTTTTGTACATCCTTACCTCTCACCCTAAGTTGGTGCTACCCCGACCTCAAGTCTTACTTTGAAAAGTAACTCGCCCCTTGGGGTTGATCAAACAAGTCATAAATCCGAGGGAGAGGGTATTTATTCTTAATGGTGACCTTGTTAAGTTGACGGTAAACAATACACATTTTTAAAGACCCATCTTACTTTTTTACAAATAATACCGGCGCACCCCATGGAGAAATACTAAGCCTTGTAAAGCCTTTGTCAAGCAAATCCTTGAGTTGAGCCTTCAACTCCTTCAATTCAGCTGTAGCCATTCCGTATGGAGGAATTAAAATGATATTCTTCTCAGATAGCAAATCGATACCATTATAAATTTCCCTTTTTGGAGGAATACTGGGAAGGTCATTAGGAAAGATCTGCAGAAATTCACTCACTACGGGAACCGACTCAATAGGAGGAATTTTGGAATCCAAATCTTGGAATCTTACTATGTGATAAAGACAACCCTTTGATATCCTTTTACATTATTTTAGACAAGATATGAACCTCTAGGAATAGAATTCCCATCCTTCCAAGCAACAACGAGTTCATTTGGGAAATTAAACCTTACAACTCTAGTCCTACAATCAATTGTGGTGAAAGTAGCATGTAACTGATCCATACCAAAAATGATATCAAAATCAATCATATCTAGTTCAACTAGATCCACATTAGAAACTCTATTCAACAATGTCATAGGACAATTTCTATACACTCTTTTTGCAACAACCGACTCACCCACTAGAGTAGACATAAGAAAAGGTTCATGCAAAATATCGGGTAAGTTATCAAAATTTTTAGCTACTAGAGGTGTAACAAATGGAAAGGTATCACCCAGATCAAGTAAAGAATATACATCAATAGTAATGATTTTTAACATAACGGTCACCCCATCGGGAGAGGGCTGTTGCTCACCCTTAGAACGAAGAGCATAGAAGAGGTTCTTCTTATGAGCATCACTAGAACCACCTGGCTGTCCACTCTTCTCTTGTCCCTTAGCATTAAGACGATCTCTCACTATGTGCCCAATTTTCCCACAACCAAAGCATTTGTGCAATTCAAGGAGGCAATCACCAAAGTGTTTCTTTCCACATTCATTACAAGATGACTTCACAATTGGAAATTGCGAATCTTCCCTTTTTGGACTTTCGTCGTAGGGACCTTTTCATCCTTAGTTTTAGGAAACTTGAATGAAACTTTATTTGAGAATATCTTCTTGAATCTTGGATTATCTTGAATATCAAGCCTATTCTTTGTAGCTCACCCTCAAAAGACATTACTCTTTTTGAATCCTTATCCTTCTGCTTAGATGTAGCCTCCTCCACCCTCCTAGCATGCACCATAATATGGGAAATATTCATATTATCTGAAGCATCGCTGAATGAGATTCTTCTTTCAAGTCATCCAATACACCCGTCACAAAGCAAATCATCTCGTCTCTAGGATCGGAGACCAAGGAAGGAGCATGTTTGGACAATTGAATAAACTTCAAAGAGTAATAATGAACACTCATACCTCCTTGGTGGAGGGTAATGAATTCCACCACCTTAGCTTCTCTCATCTCGCTAGGGAAAAACCGTTCATGAAATGCCTTCTTGAAGATCTCCCAAGTCACCGGCCCAACTCGAAGAGGCCTATTATCCCTCCATTGCAGATACCAAGTTTGAGCCACATCCTTGAGTTGGTATGTGGCCAACTCGACCATTTTCATGTAGAAACCTCCGTAGCATATAATATCTTATAGACCTCATCAATAAATTCTTGGGGGTCTTCATCAACCATAGAACAACTCAAGGACCCGATAGGACGAGACGCGGTAAAGAATGCTATTCAGGGAAAGAAATTCATCCGGAGATGAAATCCCTAAGTTGGGAAGCCATAGTAGACAGTTGTTTATGAACACTAGGTGCAACCTCCCAATTGGCTTGGGCCGTCATATCTTGGGCTTGAACTGTTGCGGCTTGGGCTTGAGAAGTAATTGATTGGGCCTTTTGAACAACAATATCCCTCTTGTCAACTTCCGTCAAAGGTGGAGGATTAGCCAGAGCTTGATCATCAACAACTACCTCTTCAAGTGGAGGATCTTGATCACCATGGGGAGGAGCTCCCACATTACAAACCTCCTCCTCAAACCTCCTACCCGCATTCCTTCGAGTATTCATTTCCTATAACCAAAATACAACGTTTAGTCGAAATAATATAACAAGTACACTCTAGAAGCACTATAATGGATTTCAATGATGAGAGTTATTCCTAAGATTCACATAGGTTCCTATTTATAAGTGTGGCGCGCTTCAAAATTATGAATATAAATCTACATAACGTGGTAGAACAGAGACATAATTAAAAGATATTCAACCTCATTCTCTAATACCAAGTTTGTCACATCAAGGTTTACCCCCGAGACGTAACCGGCATAGTTGTCCTCTTTGAGGACTAGATAGCCTAGGTAGTCTTACATCTCCCCACAAAAATTAAGTTGATCGAAATACGGGAAGAAATAATAAAGTTGTAATGAAGCAATATACTGGGAGGTGTATGTAGCGTCACATTGTACCTCACACAGTATATATATTCATATCGAGTATACGTAGACCCTTCATACAGGAAGTTTACATAGCCTTCTACTTTTATTGCATATAGATATTTAAGATAGAATGAAGTCTCAATTATTGTCTTATCTCATACCATCTAATCAGTTTTCACAAAATGGGCATAGCCCTACATGAAAAGTAAATAATTCATGTATAGGCTTATACAAGTCATACACAATGGAAATGTAATGAACATAAAGTATTCTTAAACTCACAGCGAAGAAAGTTCACAGGCAATATATTGGCATCGCCCTAGGAAAGTGAGGACCTACCCACTTTGATGAAAAGAGATGTCCAAGCCTTCAAAAATGTCTCCTTCTGAACCCTTCAATGATCGGACCTAAAATGTTGGGGAAAAGGGAAGAGAATGGGGTTAGTACTCCACATGTACTAAATATGAGAACATATGAACATATAACACCAAAACATGCTAAAAAAGACATTTAGTTATGAAATTCCATTTTACCTGTTTAAAGACTTATGCACAATTATAAAACTACACAAATCATATAGGTATGTTTAACAAGTCAAACAAATAATATATATATTAGCATACTTGAACCCATAATCTCATATAACTTATTACAAAGCAGTAATAGCCGTCAACATCGTGAATAAGAGTTATACACATTAAATACAAAAACGTAAGATACTAATTACAAATCTAATAACGTCAACAAGTGCAATGACCAAGTAACTCAACAAGAACTATATAAATAGGATCATACTTCACATAACATAATCATCAAATACACTAAGTTCAGACTTAAGAACAAAGACCAATCGCATGTTCATAAGCATCAGAATAATCTTATAAAACCCATTTACAATGAATCAACACACACAAAACACAAAACCACATAAAACACACACACAACGCAAACGGATCCAGCACACACAACCAACCACACACAAACACACCACACAAACAACATATATAGATATATATATAGTATATATATTATATAATATATATAATAATTATAATATGAACTTATTAAAGCTCATATCAAGAAAAACTTGTGCAAAGGCATGTAAATCACATGCCCCTACCTAAGCAGTCAACCTTTTCAAAGTTCACTTTCGTAGTTTATACATAATTACTTTATTTTAAGTTACGGGAGACACGTTCCTTAACCGCCATTAGACCACTATGACTAATGTGGAATCCGGTGTAATAAGACCTTACAATGATGGAAGGTGGTATACCGGACAGGTAAAAACCTAACATAAACAAGATTTCTAAGTGGATTCAGTAGCTAGTACCCATCGGTTTTGCACCCAGACACGCTTGAGTTACGGTGCCCGGACCCGTGCACTGGGGTCTGACCCGTGACATTCGATGATCTCAGCCACTAGAGCCTGCCTGTCTTTTTTTGTTGAGTTAATGAGGGGATCCACCGGTGAGGACCGTAGTTGAACCCTACCTTCCCTATGGGAAAGTCCGGGAAAGTGTCAACTCCCCCACATACAAGATCATCGGTGCTTAAGTAGGCCATTTACTTAAATTTTTTTGAGTCTTTATTAAAAATCATAACTTAGTTTAGGTCATAAGGTATATACCTTGTATAATCATCATTATCATAGATCAATAAGAATTGCATGAGCAATAGTACTTTTTGAATAAATGAGGTTAACACTTTACATATCACATCATAATAGATGCGATACACATCACCATCCTTATAGCATGTATACCATAAGCAACCTAAAAATTTAAGCTTAAGACATTTAATTTAAATCATCATACAATCCTATAAATACTAGATAAGGAACACTCCGACAAAATATCATGACTTAATCACAATTTAACCACAAGTTGAAGTAAAGATAGAAATTTTGAAGACATACCAAGTCTTCCTCATATTTCATCGTCAAGGTCTTACCATCAACCCATAACTCAACCCAATTAGGGGTGTAACATCGTCACACAATGATAAACAATAATATATCAAGTCCAATGACATATTTATAACACAATTCAACACTAGATTATATCCCAAGAAAAGATACATAAGCAACTTAACAAATGCTTAAGCCCTAAAACCACAGGCTCAAGAATTAGCATCCTAGCCCTAATAATTCTCTTAAGTTATTTCATAACCAAACTATAGTTAAAGTAATATAATCAATAACTTAGTTATTGAATGATCAAAATACAATATAGGTCAAGATACAACCTACAGTAGGGGTTGAGGATTCATAATCTTCAAATTTAGCAAAAAACCAAACAAGTATCGTAATTAAGTTAAAATCGTGAAACTCCTACTCAAAAATTTAAAACCTAAAACAAACAATAACAAACTAAAGGTTTAACGTTCAATTTTTCGTATTGAATGAACCCGAAGAAAGAAAACTCAACTTTTGAAAATTATTTAAAAAGAGCCCTTTGAGGAAAGAAGTCTCAGAGGTGAAGAGATCCCATACCTTAACGTTTGATAACAATTTAGTGATGAATTCCCCCATTTTCCATCCCCCAAACCCTTCTCCTTTATAGTCTTTAATGGAGAGTTCAAGTAGAGAGAGAAAGAAGAGAGAAGAGAGAAGGAAGAGGGTTTGTGTTTTAGAGTTCTAATAAGTTTAATTGGGTTTGAGGATTTTATATGGGTTTTTAGTTAGTTATTAGCACCCCCTTACAAAAAATTAAACAATCCTCTAATCAATTTAATTGAGCAATGACTCATTTAATACTTTCCCGGAAACTTAAAAAAAAAAAAACATTTCAGATACGGAACCCCGCCGATGGGCCGTTTGTGAGTCTACAAATCGTCACCCCTCCATCCTGCACTCCATCGATGAGTTCAAAGAATATTCAAGCGGAAGCCTTCCTCTACTTAGATAAGTGTGGGAAGATGGTGGTATCGTAGCCCTGTCAGTCCACACACGGATCATAGATGGTTTCGTCGATGCACATTACCTAGTCAGTGTTTCTTCAAACCCAAGGATCCTTTTCAAGGGCCATTGGTTGGTCCTTGGGGAGTCGTACCTAGACGTTTCGACCATGAAACAACTTAAACACCTATTAACTACCTTTCTATTTTATACATTTCTGACTCCTAAAAGCTAGTCAAATAGGATAAGGAACTCTAATACCTTTTTGAACCAACTTCCGGACGTCATGGACGTTTCTTTGAACGTTGTTTTGGTTCATTAAAACTTCATAAGGAACTAATTGATAAGAAAAAAGCCAAAACAGTTACAAAGCACTAATTACACCAATGTTAGGCTTTATGACACGTCTTTAATTTTCAAAGTGTTACAGGAAATCAACACCTTAGAATACGGTAAAAATCTAAATTTATATTGATAACTAAAAACTGATACAAAGGACTCACTCGTTGGAATAACAATTTTGTCCAACTTCGACTGAAGGCACAATGACAAGTCGATTGCTGCCTTAGAGACCTTTTTAAATCCCTCACATTTTTTCTAAGTGTTTTGGTGAAATTTCACACTTACTCTTACCTCTTTCACCATTAGGATAATAACTCTATCCTAACTTCTACCCCCCAAAATGTATAACACGCAAGGATGTCCATTTATCGAACATGTGAGAACCTTGTATTTACATTAGATAGTGTTGGTACACGTCTAGCATTTTCAATCCATTAGCCTACTAAATTAAACTTCACTTGACATCCTCAAATGATAAGACATTTCAAATTTTTAACTAAAAAAGCATATACAAGTACAATGAATATAGACATAAGAGGTTAAAAAAGGTAGCAGCTGCATGTGCTTGACATGTGACTTTCGTGATTATATTTCGTTCCTTTTCTACCATTTACCTCCATAATTTTGGGTCCTATTCAATTTAAAACATTGTATAGTCATTATCTCATCAAACTCCACCTGAATCCATCCGCCAATTTTCCATACCTCCACACCACCGACGCCTTGCTGTTTCTTGCAACTACCTTGCCTTGGCCATGTTATCTTTTTATTAACTCATGAAATTCATTTTTTTTATTGTTGTGTCTCACTCACATTCGACTATTCTACAATTTATCTCAGCTAATTTTTTCCGCATTTGACCAGACCATGTGTTTTTTGCTTGCCAACTTAGCCCACAACTAATATTGGCCAGTGCCCAAGTCATGCCATAGGTTGTTGCCTTGCCAACGCTAATGTCATGTCTTGACACTATCCTAACAACATAATTAGAACCCATTTGACCATGTTGACACTCTGCTCACACAATGCATGATCAGTTACACCCGCACTTTGTCCTTTCATAAATTCATTCATGCCAACCCTTTGCCGCCATCGCGCCTATGTCGAGTTACATGGTCGAGATCGTTACAAACTTCCCCCAACCAATGGAACTCGCCTTTCTCGTATAGGAAATACTTTATCTAACCCTATTTTGGATTTGGAGAATCATACCCTTCCCATCATCTTTATCTTCAACCAACTCCAAAGAATTTATATTTCGACGATCCTCCCTCATTATTCTTTTCCCTTTCTAATTCAGCAGAAAGTATTACATTCACTTTAACTTGTACCGGAAGGTCCCTTATCATATGTGCACTACCACAAGTAAAGTATTCCCCAAACTTTCTCTTCTGTTTTAGAAAAGAAGACTCCTCTTGTGTAGTTTTCCCACCTTCGTATTCCTTTTTGGCAGCTTGGTCCTTCCAATTTTTCCCACTCGTTCCCCTTGGCTTTGTGTTTAAATTTCAAAGAATCCGTCACCCTCATAGAAGTCAACAAACTCATTTTCTTTCACTATAGCAGAATTGAGCTTTTGAACATTTTGTCTTCTTAGTTCTCTATGTGCCTATCCCTTAAACTCTCTTATGAAATAGTGAAAACTGTCTTCTTCGACCATGTTTATGTTCCACATCAAGGATGAAAATTCCTTGATATAATCCTTCACCGTGCTGCTTCGTTTAAATAACTGCGGCCCATCCTTTGCCAACCAAGAAGAATTGCTTGGAAGGAATTGACTTGTCAATTCTTTCTTTCAACATTTTCCACTTTTAAATTTTTGGTAGATTCGAACCTTCAACTTCAAAAATCCTTGTTATCCACCCTTGGCATCATCACTTAAGTACATTGTTATGACTGACACCTTTTAACCATCCAAAACCTTTGATGCCTTGAAGTAGTTTTCGACATTTCAATGAAAATTATCCAATTCCTTGGAACTCCTCACACCATTGTAATCCTTAGGTTTTAGAACCTTCATTCTTATGGGGCTAATTTTCCTTTGTAATGACCGCCGTAAAAGAAGAACTGTACCACACAAGTCTTCCCTCTCCAAGCGAACACAAGTCTTCCCTCTCCAAGCGAACAAGTTCCATCTCTTCTTGGGTAGCTTTGTTTTTGGTTGCATATTCTGCCTCCAAAAACAAAAAATTTTCATTCAAGACCTCATTGGTCAAGATTAATTATGAATTTACTCTTTAAATTTGAGTGACCAAATCAACAAAATCCTCCCCATCGTTTGTCCCATTAATAAGCACTTCCACTTGTATCACCCTCTCCCGCAGTTCAACATTTCCAATTGTCAACGAATAATCTAAGCAAGTATCCGATACCAATTTTCACCCGGGCATATAATTAACCTATACTTTGCATCCTATTCTGCCTAACATTCAAGGACGTTTTCAGTTTTGACTTAGATTATTTTTCAAAATTTCAATAAGGAAATCAACACATAACACATACGGAAAAACCCAACCTTTATATTGATAATCAAAACTACATACAATGGAATCACTCGTTGGCACAACAATTTTGTCCAACTTCGACTTTGACATAAACTTAAGGAACAACCACAAGTCGATTGTTGCCTTAGACAAATCTTTTAAACCCTCATGTTTTTTCTAAGTGTCTAGGTTAAATTCCAGACTTACTCATCTTTATTTCACCCTTAGTATAAAAAGTCTATGCTCACTTTTATCCCCCAAAACTTCAAACAAACAAGGCTGTCCATTTATAGAACATGTGGCAACATTGTGTTTACATTACATAGTGTTGTGACACATGTCTAAGACTTGTGAATCCCTTATCCTACTAAGTTAAACTTTAAGTGACATCCCCAACTGCTAAGGAATTTCGAATTTCAAATTTAAAAATCATATACAAGTATAGTGAATCTAGACAAAAGCCCTTACAAAGGGGTATTCAAGCATGTGCTTGTCATATGACTTTGCTGATTGGATTTCCACCCTTTTCTACCATTTCCTTCCATAAATTTTACTCCAATACAATATCTAAACACTGTATAGTCATTATCTCATCAAAGTCCACCCAAATCCATTCGAAATTTAAAAAACAAAACCACCCTTTTATTGAAAATGATTTTTAAATATTAGTAGAATTACATATATAACTATATAAAAATATATTTATTATTCAATATAATATATAAACAAATGAAAAATGCGTAAATACAAACTTGAAGCCATTTTGAATTTTATGAAGCTAACTGTTTATACTAAATCGTTGAAAAAATTAAGATGTTCAAAATTTAATTATTATCGTGGAGGGTCAAAATGGGGTTTCAACAACTTTGTCTCATTTTACTTGGATTGATGCAAGGAATTCGAGGAAAATTAAATTGACTTATCCAATTTTGACCAACTATATCTTCATTTTTGGAAAAAGGACTTGGTATGGATTTTAGGAATTATGGTGGAACTCCAGGATCGAGTTTCTTATTTACCATATTTCATATGAGAATTCAGGCCACCTATAGTTTTATACGCTTGATTTTAAGCATGATTTTTAACGAATTCAAAAGTTAATAAGATATTGCCTACATATCCCTTAACATTGAAAATCAAGCTGCTTGTAGTTCTACTTGAATGATTGTTAAGGAAATCCATTTTGCCAGATAACCTTTGGTTTTGGACAAGTGATAAAGTAAGTCGAGTAAGAAAAGGAGGCTTGCAACCTCTTAGCTATGAATGCGGAGCGCTTCACACCCATAATTATGAACTTGTACAAACATAATTTCCAAAGATCTTGGCGCATTTTCACCTTGATTGAGAAGCCATTTTTGGTGGGGACCAAACATCTCCAAATGCGAAACTGAAACCAATAGACACGAAGAAAAACCCACATGCGTTCTAATAGGTGTGTAGTTTGATTGTGGTGGACGTCACTCCTTTGCTGGCGTCCTAAGAGTTTGACACTCCTCTATGGAGTATGTCCTAGTTGGCTGCTAAGAAAAGTTCCACCTTATCCTGCGTCCTATTTTATGTCGTTCGTACCTGTGGTTTATTTTGAGAATTCATCCTTATGGTTGCTCTAGACAAAGACTGAGACAAAACTCATCAGCATAAAAATGCAATGCAAATTAGAGATAATCTCTTTTACCATATTGACACTTAATTGCTCCTCTTGAACATTTGATGTAAGTTATATTACGTTTGACATAAAGTAAATAAAGTTTGTGTCTGATATTTGAGTTATAATCTTTAATGAAATGTTCCTTGTCAAAGTAAATAAAAGGCTAATGTGATATGTTAGTAATTCTCTCGATGTCGTTTTTGATGGTTCTCTTGAAGTTGTCTTCTCAAGATGGATAATTTTTTTGTGGAAATGTATATCTCTTTCTCTCGTGATGCATGAGCTATTCCCCGCGATGCATGAATCTATTTTCCACAATGCCTGATTCCTTTCTCTTCCTATGTATGGATCCTTTTCTTGCTATGCCTGACTCCTTCCTCTCGTGATGCACAATTCTTTATCTTGAGATGTATGATTGTTTCTATTGCAATGCATGATTAATTATTTTGCAATTCATTAATCTACTTCCCACAATGCATGACATTTTTCTGCATTGCATATGTCACGACCCAAATTTGCAGGTGTGATGGCACCTATGTTCCACAACCAATAGGAGCCAACCCAAAATTATTAACTAACTAAACCAACAATTAGTAAAAAAAAAGGCATAACACTTAGCACAGAATATACAACATTGAGTTCCTATAAGTAAACGAAAATGTGAAGCGAAAACATATTACCCAAGAATTGGCTTTTTTCCTGTATTAAGTACAAGAGCTTAAAAAATAAGATTGCCAGTCTGCAAACTAAAAAGGACGAATATAACAAAGGGATATCCTGTCTGAATACTGAATAAAAGAATAAGTAAAAGATAGAGGAGGTGTGTGGGCCACGGAACAGCCAAGCGCCTCCCACAACTTCCACGCAACTTCAAGACGGACCTAGGAATTGATCAACTAGATGTTGTCCTACTCGTGTGAAGCGAAATCTGCCCAAAAGAGTGCTGAACAAGCGTTAGTATGAGTACGAAAACCACGTTGTACCCCAGTATGTCTTCATTGGAGACAACAAAGACAGAAAGAAGTAGGACGGGGAGTTTATACAAAAAAAAATAAATTCGTAAATTAAATAAGTATATATATATATATCTATTAAACTCATATTAGGCTTCATCAATAAAGGTTCACAAATCAAGTATTTTCCAGACACCAACAAAACACATATCATCAAATACAATGATGTGATGAAATGCAAAATGACAATCTAACACCCAAATGAATTGTTCAGAATACCCAGTCCACATCCACCGTATATACTGATACTCCTCGGAAATACATGAGGAGTTCATGACCCAGGGGGACTCGCGAGGTCCCATATACCGAACGGACGATCTCACGTGGTCTGTGGGACGACTCCCCAACGCACTATCCAATAATATAAAACAATTTTCCACGGACGGTCTCCACGTGTCCAAAGTACAATCTTAACATCTCACCCATCCCCAGCACGGACGCTCTCAACGTGCCAACCACATTATACTCAATCTATTCTATGCACATGACTATATTATTTAATATAGGGGAGGATGATGATGCCATCTCAACAATCAATTGAAACATCATAATAAACCACTCCAATAATCACAAACTTCTACGGGTGTGAAGGGGAAAATAATAAAACATAATCACACAAGGAATTTAAGTAAATAATTATAAGCTACTGCCGATTGCTTTGGCATTCTCAATTTCAGAGGGTCCACATTCTATAATAGTACTTTTCCTTTTTATAACACCGATACTCGTACCAATGCCCGTCACACCATTGATACGAGACCACCATTTTCCCCCTTACCCCTTGTCTATTTCCATTTTTAACTTAATTAGGAAAACCGTCCCTTCACAAAAGGTCTAAAAGTCTTAACATACCTCAAGGTGTCGAGCTCGTGGCAAGAATCCTCAAGATAGTTCCTTCCCTTTCGGTCAAGTTTTTGAATGTTCAAGATCTACCATGATGCAATTTCATAAAGTAAGCGAGTTGTGAACATTCAATTATTATAGTCTATACATTTAGACCTTAAAAGTCCCACTATATCTTACTCAACTCTAAATCTGAATTAATTTATATGCTAAAATTATCATAACTGTTAAATTTCAAATCATATAATATATATCAAAAAATTAATTAACTATCTCAATATACCAAAAACTAGTATCTTGATAAATAAATAACATAAGAACCAATTCCACCATTTAGAAAAGTATGTAACATGACCCTTTTTAATTTACCTTCATTCTGCAAAATGACCATTTCTACCATAATTATATGTCCACGTGCCAATCATTGGCATGATTGCCTACTGATTGACACAACTTTTTGTCCCCCAACCTTTTTAAATACCCAAAATAAAATAAGAATAATATTAAGAGAATTATGAATCAAATTATTTTCCAAAATCTGTAACTTTTCTCACGCCGCAGAACATAAATCTTAAATCCTACACCTTTACCACTGCGACAATCATTAGCACTTATAAGGTAATCATTAGGCCATTCTACTATTAGCAGTATCGATCAGATTACCATTCCCCACATCCCCACACATGACAAGAAATTAAAAACCTTAACTTAACTACATTGATTCTAACGCTAACCTACAAGTAGTTAATAATTAAGTAATGGAGTCATTCTCCCTTTACAAATTAAATATCCATTGTGAGAAAAAAAAAAAAATCAAAAGGAGTTACCTGCATGAAAACGATTCCTAACTAAGTTTTAGGGTTTCTTGTTTCCGTTTGTGAGAGTCCTCTCTCGTTCGTTCTCCTTTTTTTTCTCTAACTGACTCCACTAACTATATTCTAATTATTTATTTAAGAAAAGTTTCATCAATTGGGTACTAGAGTATCTAAAAAGCTAAAAATAACCCTTCTAAATTTCAAAAGGATGCCAAACTAGTCGTAGTTCTCAAACGACCTCGCGGGTCGTTACATCAACATACGCTTAAACAAATGTTCATCCTCGAACGTAAAAGCAAAGAGCTAACCTGAATGCTAAAGAGGATGAGGATATTTACTCCTCATGTCTGCATCTTCTCCCATGTAGCCTCTCCACTGGACGATGCTTCATGAACTTTTTATGAAGCAATCTCTTGGACCTAGCTTCCTACTTTGCCTATCCAAAATGGGAATCGCACTCCTCAAAAGTCAAATTCTGTCAAGTACACGGAATCACATTGAATCACATGATCACCATTCTGATGCTATTCTTAAGCATTGAAATCTGAAATAACAGTGGACACCGACAACCCAGGTGGCAAAGCCAACTGATATGCCCCTCACCAATCCGCTCCACACACATCGAACAGGACCATGGACCTTGGACTCAAATTGTCCTTATTCCAAATCTCTCACACCCTTCATGGGTGTTGAAACCTAAGTAAAACCCTCTCTCCAACCATAAACTCTAAATCACGAACCTTCCTAATCTGCCCGTAACTCTTTTGCCTGCTGCTGAGCAATGAGAGTATATCTTGGATAAACTGACCTGTCAAGGACTCCCTCAACAAATCCGTGCTACCCCAAGGTCTAAAACCTCAAATGCGTCAAAACCAACCAATTGGAGATCGAAATCTCCTACCATACAAACCCTCAAATGTGCCATTCATATGCTCGAATGATAAAATATTATTATAAGCAAACTCCAGCTAATGGACAAGAAGGTGAATCCCACTGAACACCAAAGTCAATCACAACACGCCAGCAACATGTCCTCAAGAACCTGAATAGTTCGCTAGAACTGACATCGTTGAGCCGGGTTTTTGAAAGGATGTGTGGTTTGTGTTGTGTGTACAAGATCCACATGAGCGACCCAAACTCTTTCTGCATTAGACCGCCAGAAAGAATGAGATGTTGTAAAGTGGGCTGCCACGAGTCTGAAATAATAGATATAGGAACCCCATGCAACCGAACTATCTCCCGATATAAATCTTGGCTAACACTTTCTGAGTTTATTTATAGTAGTCTGAATGCGGATACCAAAGTGTGGCGACGTAGTCAGCGATCCACGATGCAATATAGAATCAAACTTACCAAAGGTTATCGTGGCAACCATTACAACAATTCCATAAGCAATGCGCTCCCACTTCCACTCGTAGGGGCATCCTTGAGTAATACCTCCAGGCTTTTGGTGTTTGATGTTCATTGTACTTCACTTGCTGACAATTCAAAACAGCGAGATACAAATCTACATGTCCCCTCTTCATACGGACCCCCACCAATAGGTTGCTTCAAGTCACGAACACATATTAGTATCCCCCGGATATGAATAGAGTACCTAGAACTATGAGCTCCTCCATGATCAATCGCGTCAAATCACTGTACGAGGGACACATATACGACCTTTTAATCCTCAAACTCACCTCACTATCAGAATTGCAGCCTTGGCTTCTCATTTTAAAACCTTGCCCGAATCTGGCAAAGAACTACTACTGAGAATAGTTTTATCCCTCACAGGACCATCCTCTATATTTTGGGTTGTGTTTTTTTTTGGACAAGTCAAAAACGCAATGGAAATAGTGATTACAATTCCAATCCTTTGCCTAATAGAATTGGAAACAAAATAAGAGAATAAATCACTTGATTTTCAAGAGGATTCGACACTGAGCCTTGGTTGAAAACATGGGCAATTAGCCCAACATTTGAGCTTTAGAACCCTCACCTCCACACATTCAAACCATTTTTGAAAAGCCGATTATTCTAGGTTAATTTAGTTAATGCATGTGTTGTAATTGAAATGCGAACACATCGATTTACTAACAATAGGCCTAAGAAATCCAAAATCAGAGCCAAAAATAGGACAGGCCATTTTCAAAAGCAGGTAACTTCTCGGGATCATCTAATACAGTTTTGGGTTCAATACACATTTAAACCATGCCCCAAAAACTAAATCGAAAAACCCATTACTTAAAAAATCAATACATGAACAAAGCTTAATTTCTAGAGTCGCTAGAGAAACCAGCCACAATAATGGCTCGTGATTTCCTACTATGGAGTTATACCAATATATTCTAGATTAAATAAGAAACAGAGGAATCTCCAATATGATGAAACACCCAATATAAAAATGTACTTGATTCCAACAAAAAGTTATTACTCAACAAGTCTTGTTCTTGTTAAGTCTCAAATTTATCAAACTATTCAATATTAAAAATAATAGGAAATAGGCACAGTGTTAATATAAGTCAATACTAATTTTATATCAAACTCACATTGAATGCCCGTAAAAAAAAAACTGTTGCCCATTTGAAATGAGACTCTAAAAGAGACATACATCACTAGTATCCACAACTTTAATACGAATAGGTTGAAGAACCCTTGTTCCCTAACATTGAAACTTTTAGAGACAATGATGCTTCTTAAAGGGTTATGATACTATTCTGCCAACTTAAAGTTTTAAATATTAGACATATGTGAAGGTTCGGGTCTTACACTTCAGTCATAAATTTCATGACAATGAGAAAAGTCATCCATATTCAAAATGATGTTTACAATCTTCCTGATATAAAATAAAATATGGTTTCCAACGTGTCATTACTATTAAGTCAATATAAGATCGATGTAATCGATCTACCACTAAGAATCATCTACAGGTGTAGGAATATGTTAAGACATAAGAGAAAGGTCACAAAGCATATCCAGATCCAAATAAGGTACATACTTACGTAAAAAAGTAGATCCACTTTCGAATAAAAATTATAGTCAATCGAGAGCATATCGAACAATACATTGAACCACCTTGATTATCCCAATATAATTAGTTATTTATGAAGGTAATATTTTCAGTCACTGCATATTGGTCTATGATCTATTTAGCAACGTCATAATACGATTACATCTCTATAGGTGTCCTCATGCAGCTTCATACAACTATTCATTCCAAAATTCATTAACTGAAGAATCTTTTGATGTTATTAGATTAACCACCTTGTGACTTCCATAATAAAACAAAACATGGTATAGAGTTCATTCAACTTGAACATTCAATTTATCTTCAGTATACCTTCACATCTAAAAGGATTAAAAAAATTCATACAAATCTTACCCTCTCAAAAGTCATGAGAAGTGATCACGGTTTTATATCTCATCCTTCTCAACATCTCTCCTTAGCCTTACATATCAAAACTTTATTTGATCAAATGAATTTCCCAAACCTACACTCTCTTTAAGAAATCAATAATATAATTTTCCTTACTAAGTATTCACTATCGTAAGCACTATTCACCAAATTGTCCTAATAAATTAAATGAAATTTTGTATCCTTGTCTAAATAATACCTCGAAAAAAAATTCATTCTTACTATCTCCAAACTCGTTAATTTCTTTTTTGAAATGAAATTATTATCAAGATATTGTCCTAACCATGTGACATATTATCTAACCACACAATGTCATGCCCTTTCACAAGGGTCAAATTTGAAAAAAATGTCTCCTCACCATGATGAGAGAATGAACCAAGAATTTTGACCTTAAACCAAACCACACACGCACGATTAGGAATAAAAAAGAAGAAAGTTTCCAAGTCCTGTAGTCTCTCAAGATAAGTAACGGACGTCTCCGCACCTACCGTAAGACTCTACAGACTCAGCTCTTTGTACTCGTGAGACCGATGAAATATATTATATTACACTCACTATTAGGCTTTCATCATAAAGGTAATCAAACATCAAGTATTTTCCAAACACAACAAAACACATAATCATCAAAAAATAATGTGTGTGATGAAATGCAATGCAATATAACACCATATAATGAATTGTCTCAGAATACCCAGTCCACACTCAACCGTATATACATGATACTCCTCGGAATAGATCGAGAGTTCATGACCCATGGGGGACTCGCGAGGTCCATATACCGACACGGACGATCCCACGTGTTGTGCGGACGATCTCAACGAACTATCATAATATCAAACAATTTTCGCACG
Organism: Solanum habrochaites; assembly: GCA_027704765.1. Lineage (NCBI taxonomy): Eukaryota > Viridiplantae > Streptophyta > Magnoliopsida > Solanales > Solanaceae > Solanum > Solanum habrochaites. Next base: position 33,844,257 of record JAKWJA010002498.1, on the reverse strand, counting down.
GACAGTCTCCACGTGCCCAAATACAATCTTAACATCTCACCATCCCAGCACGGATGATCTCCACGTGCCCAAACTTATACTCAATCTCATGTCTTGCACATGCACAATATTATTTCAATATGGGATGATGATGCATCTCAATCAACATATGAACATAATAATAACCACCTCAAATAACACAACTATCAGGTGAAATAAATAAAACATAATCACACAAGGAATTAAGTCAATAATATATCAGCTAATGCCCATATGCTTTGGCATTCTCAAATTTCAGTCCACATTCTATAATAGTACTTTTTTCCTTTATAACACCGATACTCGTACCAATTCTGTCACACCATTGATACGAGACCAAATCTTTCCCCTTACCCCTTTGTCTATTCCATTTTAATCTTTAATTAGGAAAACGTCCTCAACAGTCTAAAAGTCTTAACATACCTCAAGTGTCGAGCTCGTGTCACGATCTCTCAAGTAGTTCCTTCCTTTCGTTAGTTTTGGAATGTTCACGATCTACCAATGATGCAATATTCATAAGTAAGCGAGTTTGTGAACATTCAATTATTATATGTCTATCCTAGACCTTAAAAGTCACTATATCTTTACTCAAGTTCTAAATCTTGAATAATTATATGCTAAATTATCATAACTGTTAAATTTCAAATCATATAATATATATCAAAAAAATTAATTAAACTATCTCAATATCCAAAAAAAGTATTCTGATAAATAAATAACATAAGAACCAATTCCACCATTTACAAAAGTATGTAACATGACCCTTTTTAATTTACCTTCATTCTGCAAAATGACCATTTCTACCATAATTAATGTCCAGTGCCAATCATTGGATGATTGCCTACTGATTGACACAAGTTTTGTCCCCCAACCTTTTTAAATACCCAAAATAAAATAAGAATAATATTAAGAGATTATGAATCAAATTATTTCCAAAATCTGTAACTTTTCTCACGCCGACGAACATAAATCTTAAATCCTACACCTTTACCACTGCGACAATCATTAGCACTTATTAGGTAATCATTAGGCCATTCTACTATTAGCAGTATCGATCAGATTACCATTCCCCACATCCCCACACATGACAAGAAATTAAAAACCTTAACTTAACTACATTGATTCTAACGCTAACCTACAAGTAGTTAATAATTAAGTAATGTATTCATTCTCACTTTACAAATTAAATATCCCATTGTTAGAAAACAAAAAAATCAAAAGGAGTTACCTGAAACGATCCTCAACTAAGTTTGTAGGTTTCTTGTTTCCGTTTGTGAGAGTCCTCTTCTCTTTCGTTCTCCTTTTTTTCTCTTAACTGACTCCACTAACATATTATCTAATTATTTATTTAATAAAGTTTCATCAATTGGGTACTCATAGTTATCTAAAAGCTTAAAAATAACCCTTTAAATTTTCAAAAGGAGCCAAACTAGTCGTAGTTCTCAAAACGACCTAGCGGGTCGTTACAGCATAAATCTCTTCTTGTGATGTATGAACCTCTTTCCTCGCAATGCATGACTTTTTTCCCGCAATGCATGATTTCATTCACTTCCCCACGATGCTTTAAATTTTCTCTTGCTATGCATGGATTCCTTCTCTTACTATGCATGGTTTCTTTCTCTTGATACCATCCGTAGTACAAAACAGAGATAGTGATTCTTTGAGCAACATAGTTATCTTCTGTGTACCTTGTGGATGCTGATATAATGTTAATTGACCATACAATAAAAATTACCTTTTAAATGGTATAATATTAACTTATAATTACAAATAANTCCCATATGCGTGTTGTGCTAGGGCGCCGGTGACTCCGCCAACGACTGAGGAAGGAAGTAGTAGAGAAGGGGAGGATGGGGAGAATGACAAGTACAGAATGGGAAAATGCCACCCCAACCTACCCAGAGATGATCAATCAGGTTCTCGGCTATCTTTAGTGGGTGTCTGATCAAGGTCAAACACCCAGGGTTTTCAGCCGCCAGCAACCTCAGGTTCCGGAGTACAACATGCGCTACTATGGCTCCTCGTATGAATGCCTAATGGGAAATAGGCACGTTCTCGACTGACCACAGGACCTATAATGACAAATGATCAACATGAACTGTGTCAGCTAAGTTCTTGAAATTGAACCTTCCAGCCTTCAAGGGTGCTGAATCTGAGGATGCTTACGATTTATGGTTTGACTGTCATGAGCTACTAACAAGAATGGGTATAGTAGCAACGGTTGGTGTGAGTTCGGAGTACTAGTTTCAAGGGAACGACCAAAAGTGGGGGTGGTCACATGTTGCTAGTGTAACCAACAGAGGCACCACCTATGACTTGCGGCCTCATTCTCTAGCTTGTTCTGGGGAGTATATCCCCCGGACTTTGAGGGATAGGAATAAAAGGGAGAGTTTTTGGCCTAGGAGCCAATGTAGGATGTCGAGGTTAGGCATTGAGGCTAATTTCGGCCATTATCCCGGTATGCGACCCAACTATGTTTCAGTCCACAAGCAGCGGATTCGCCGTTTTGTGAAGGGGTGAGACTCAGAGTTGCGGATTTATCCTTACAGGTAAGAGGCTACGGCAAAATCCTTCAAGAAGTGCGTTAGGATTTCGGGTACGGGTGTAAGTGAGTGAAGCCAGATGAATCACCATGGCATCGAACTCAAAGAGGTCGAATAGGGAGGTGAGTTTAATGGTTCTTACTCGAGAGGAATGTCAGTGGTTCCGGAGGTTACTCAGTTGACCCATCAGGTCTTCACTACAGACTGTAGTGTGGGTCAAACCTAACCGTCAACACTCTCTGAGAGAGGGACCTATGCCAGACTCCAGAGAAATCTGTATGGATGTGGGGAGGACTGGGGACATATTAGAGGAATTGTCCCAAACAGAGTTATGACCCCATAAGATAGAGGTAGAGGTGGGTCATGTGGTAGCAGGGCCGTTATTCTGGAGGACTGGTGGTCGGAGGGTACTGGTGGTCACCAAAACGGGCGGGAGTGACCGGGGGGTGGCGTGAGGGGCAACTGAGCCACTACATCACAACATAGTAGGGGCAACGGACAACAAACGAAAGGGCCTATGGTATGCTTTCCCTGGGAGATCGGAGGCGGAGACATCTGATGCTGTCATCACAGGTAATATTTCTGGTTTGTGATTGCATGGCTTCTGTATTTGTTTGACCTGGATCCACATTTTTATGTATCTTGCCTCATTTGCGAATGTTCTAATGACATTGTGAATTACTTGGATAGTATGCGGTTTCTACTCGGTGGAGTGGAGTCTGTGGTAGTTGATGAAAAGGTATATAGGTGCGGTTTGGTGAACTTTGTGGGGAGAAAAGCAACACTTATGTAGATTTGCGTTATCTTCGAAGAAATTGGTTGATTTTGATGAATTCTGGGGATGACGTGGCTTCTCCGCAATTTGCGGATCTTGGATTGTAATGCTAAAACGGTGACGTGAGCCAAGCCTGGGACAGGATCTGTTAGTGTGGGAGGGGACTACACTTCCAATCCGGTGGTGTATCTACTTTTCTTCGTGCTAATAAAAATGGTTAGTTTGTAAGGTGGTGTTTAGCCTTGCTTGGAACAAATCTAAGGATGGCGATACAATAGTAACATTCGTATTGAGTCGGTTTTCGGTGGTCCGTGAGTTTATTTGATGTGTTCCCTGCAGATCTTCCTGTATGCCACCAGATAGGATACTGACTTATTATTGATCTTGAACTGTGGTACTGCCCCATTAGATACCCCCTTATTATAGAATGGCTCCCGCGGACCTTAAGAGAGTTAAAGCCCAACTTCAAGAGTTGTTGAGCAAAGGATTCATTAGACCAAGTGCCATCTCCTTGGGGTGCTATGGTTGTTTAGTGAAGAAGGAAGGATCGGGAGTTTGGGCATGTGAATAGACTATCGGCAGTTGAAACAAGGTTTGGTGACCATAAAGAACAAGTATCCTCTTCCTCGCATTGATGAATTTTCGATCAGTACAAGGTTCTTGGTCTTCTATAAGATTGACTATGAGATCCGGTATCATCAATTGAAAATACGGGCAAACGTCTGTGCCCCAAAGACTGCTTTAGAACCAGGTATGGGCATTACGAATTTGTTTAGGTGTGTTTTTTGGTGTTTTTAGAATGCCCCTGCTGCTTTATGAGCTTCATAACGGATTTTTAAGCCATATTGGAGCTCTTTGCGATCGTATTTATTGATGATCTACTGATATTACTCAAGGTATACCGAGGAAATGAGGAGCATTGAGAATTGTGTTGGAAATGTCGTGAGGAGAAAAGCTTGATGCCAATTCTCCAAAGTGTGAGGTTTTGGGCTAGCTCAGTGTCCTTCTTGGGCCACGTGGTTTTCAAGGATGGGGTGATGGTGGATCCTTCTAAGACTCGACGTAGTGAAAAATTGGGTAAGACCTACTAATGGTCAAAATAAGGAGCGTGTTGGTTAGCTAGCTACTAAAGACGATGGTTTTGTTTCAAGGGATTATCTTGATTGCTTCCAACTGACGAACTGATAAGCAAAATGGTCCATTTGTAGTGGTCGATGAGTGTTGAGGCAAGCTTTCAGAAAAGAAGCTCAAGACTCTGTTGAATACCGCACTATCCTTACCTTGCAGTTGTAGCTGGAGGGTAAGAACTTAATTGTATTGTGCTGCCTCTATCGTGGTTTGGGTTTTGCAGTACTAATGCAAGAGAAAAAGTGATTGCTCATTGCTTCGAGGACAATTAAGGTGCTTGATGGAGCGTAAATATCCGACCAATGATTTAGAGTTGGCGCAGTGGTGTTTTCATTAAAGCAATGGAGACACTATTTATATGGGTTAAGTGTGAGGTCCCTATACCGGATCATCGTAGTCTATACAGTATGTCTTCATCCGACGAGATTTGAATTTGAGACAGAGGAGATGGATTGCGACCTATTGAAGGACTACGACATCACTATTTTGTATCATCCGGGGAAGGCAGGAATGTTGTAGCGGATGCTTTAAGTAGAAGGCGGGAAGAAGCATGGGAAGTCTAGCTCACGTGCAATGCTCTAGCGCCCATTGGGTAGAGAAGTTCAGATTTCTGGCTAAAGACCTAGGAGAGATAGAAGTAATGAAGGAAGGGAGGATTTTAGCTTGGTGGAGGCCAAGATCTTCCTTCATTGACAAGTTAAGCGGGAAAGCAGGTAATGATGAAAAATTGAGCCGGCATCGAGATTAAGAGTGTTGCAAGGAGAAAGGCTCTAAAGAAGCGAAATCGATGAGGAAGTCTGTTTTGAGGATGAAGGGGAAGGGGTATGTGTTACCCCGCGGTCGATGATTTGATCAAACCACTATTCTGATAGAGGCTCTAGTTCAAGGTATTCGTACATCCGGGTTACTTGTGTGCCAAACAAAGCTGTGACCGGACCTAAAGCAACACTTTTGGTGGAGTAGAAAGAATGAAGCGGTGGATATTGTGGATTGTATTTGCCAAATGTCCAAATTGTCAACAATAAAGTATGACACCAGAGGCCCGGAGGAAACTTCAGAGAATGCCCATTCCTGAAGGAGTGGGAGAGAAAGAAAGTGCAAGGACTTCGTTGGTTTGTCTTCCGAAGACATTGGGGGAATTTGACTCTATTTGGTAATTGTGGAAAGATGGGACCTAAGTCTGCTCATTCATTCCGGCAAGGTGACTTATAATGCAGAGGAAGTAGCAAACTTTACATCTCAGAAGTTGTTCGATTGCATGGAGTTCCACTGTCCATCATATCATGATAGATGGGGTACGCAGTTTACTTCTAATGTCTTGGAGAACATTGATGCGGATTAGCGTACTAGGTTGGAACCTTAGTTCTTGCATTTCACCCATCAGACAGATGTCCAAGTCTGGCGAACGAGTTTCCAGGTTGGAGGATAATGCTCCGTGCATGCGTGATAGAATGGTGACAATGGGATAGCTTCTTACCTTAGCGGGTTTTCATACAAATAAATAGCTATCCATCGAGTATTGACATGGCTCCATTTGAAGACGTATGGTAGCAGATGTAGGTCACCCATTGGTTGGTTTGATGCATTCGAGGTTAGGCCTTGGGGGTACTGATCTTGTTTGGGATTCGATAATAGAAAAGTGAGGTCCATTCAGAAAAAGCTTCTAGCGGCGCAAAGTAGGCAAAAAGAAAAGAATCATGCAGAAAAAGAAGGTTAGGGATTAGAGTTCAATGGAGGGTGAACAGTCTGGTTTGAAAGTGTCGCCCAATGAAAGGGTGTGTGTTGGGTTGATGCGGTTTGTAAAAGAGGGCCAACTAAGCCCCAAGGTACATTGGTCCCTTAAGTCTTAAGCGAGTGAGGGGACGGTGGCTTATGAGTTAGCCTTGCTCAGGGCATCTGGTCCGGAGTGCCCATCCTGGTATTCCATGTGTCGATTGTTGAAAGGATACCATGGGGATGGAAAAACTACATTATCCGCCTTGGGATTCAGTGTTTGCTGTGATGAGTGAGAATTTTTCGTTATTTATGAGAAGAGGCATGTTGACTATTGTAGAGAGAAGTTCGCAAGTTGAGGTCAAGGGAGATTGCATACATCAGGGGCAATGGAAGCTCGAACGGTGTTGAAGACAGAAGCTACTTGGGAGAGGAGGCAGGATATGCAAGAAAAGATACCCACACTGTTTACAGACTCAGGTACTTCCTTTACTCTTGTTTTTCTTTCTCGTGATCGTTCGAGGACGAGTACGATGGGGTAAATTGGTATCGATGTATACGGACCCTGCTTAGTATTTTGGAGCAGCAGATTTTATTTCTGGAAAAACTGGCAGAGGAAAGAGGCAAGGATGACACGACGGACCGTCATGGTAAAGATGACACCGTCGTGGATGGGTAGCGTCCATGACCACTTAGAATATTCTGAAATTAGGTACTGAAAATCGAACTCTCTGAACAGCCACGACGAAAATTGCATCGGAAGGACCATCTCCAGGCAGACGGCCCCCGCGTCACAGGACTTTTTACTAAAATCAATTCTGCTGACCTTGCGACGGACAGCAGGACGGACCGTCGCAGGCACGACGGCCCGTCACGTGGGATGCGTAATCCCAAGGCGGGTCGGATTCTATTAATTAATTACAGGGGCGTTGGACTATTTCCTGCTGTAGTATAAAGTAAGGGTTAATCGTTAATACATTCTAAATACTTAAAGGTTAAAGAAGGTTGGTAAACCTTAAGTAATTAGTGGTTATAGTGCATATTTAAAAACGTAATTAGATGATATTAGGGTTTTAAAAGAAAGAGGTTTGACAAGAAAGAGAAAAAAAAAGAACAGCAGAGAGAGAGGGATCGAACGAGTGCGGAAAGAGGGAGTAATCGAACGAGAAGAGGAAAAAACACAAGGCTTCTGGGAAATTCTTTCTTGATCACTAGTTCCTTCGGGGAGGTCAGGTTATGACGTTTTAGCAATATTCGTAGTAAAAACTGCTTATAGCGAATGATAGTGTTGGGTAGTATTAAGACTGGCTTCGTTATTGCTTAAGTGTGTATGCAGGATGTGAGTTTGTTTAATATAGGATTGTTGTGATGAAACAAGCATGATGAAAGGCTATTGAATCCCAAATCTTATTAAAACCTAATATCTTGTTAATGATGATGCCTTGATATAAAAGAAGAGCTGATGAACTAAAAGTGATGAGATGATGACGCATTGGTATAAAAGAAGGCTTTGATTTGAATCTAAAGAAGATTTTGATTAGTGGATCGGCTGTTTCACGTACAGACACATTAGAATTAGTGGGACGGGTGTCACGAACTGACACGTAGAGGTTAGAATGTGAGGGGATCGGTAAGGGACAGTAGTGTCACATTACGAAATAGAATTCGTGGGAAGGGGTCACGAACCGAACACGTTAGATGTAGAGGATCGAGAGTTGGTCACGTACCGAAACATAGATTAGTGGGACGGGTGTCACGAAACGACACGTAGATGTAGGGGATCGGAGGAGTGTCACGTACCGACACATAGAATAGTGGGGACGGTATGTGTCACGAACCGGACAGTAGATGAGGGGATCGGAGTGTCCGTACCGACCATAGGCATTGTGGGCCGGGTTGTCACAAAAACCGAACGTAGATGTAGGGATCGGGTGTCACGTACACGACACATAGAATTATGGGACGGGGGTCACGAACCGACACGTAGATGTAGGGGATCGGAGGTCACGTACGGAACATAGAATTAGGGGACGAGTGTAAGGGTAACGAACCGACATGTGATGTAGGGGATCGGGAGTGCACGTAACCGACACATAGAATTAGTGGGCAAGGGTGTCACGAACCACCAAGTCGATGTAGGAGGATTCGGAGTGTAACGTAACCGACACAATTGATTAGGTGCTCGGAGTTGAAGGTCACGTGGTCGACCAATAGTAGTAGGGAGCAGAGTAACGTCCGACACAAGTAGGAAAGTAATAAAGATAATGAATCTTGAAAGAGCCTAAGATACTCCAATCTAAAGAACAGTATCCCAAAACGGAGTATGGTATGGAGCGTGAGTCATCACAGATATGCTTCGGTGAGCTATATAAATGCTGTTTGTACTTGGTGGCTATCACATGTACGAATTTATGTTGATTTTCTGATGTTATCTGCGATATATTGCTTTCTATTTTGAGTTGGCCGATGATACCTCACCAGTACCCATTGTGGTACCTTTGTAATGACCCCCTACACTTATGTTTTCTTCTTGTTGATTTGTGGATGTGCAGATCAAGTGGTTTGTGCGTCGTCTTCAATCTCAACCGCAATTCTAGCCAGTCTTCGTCACCGGATCTCAGGGTTGAGCTAATAGTTCTACCTGGACTGGATCTCATCCTCATGTCTTGATGCCTTGAAAGTTCCGGCGTAGACTCGCTTGTATTTTAGCTTTTAGAACTATTGTTAGTAATGTCATAGGCTGTTCTTGTTGGTGATGACTTCCAGAATTTTGGGATATACTAGATGTGAAATTTAGAAGTTTATTGAATTGGTTTGATTAAGAGTTTAGTCTCCGCATTACTTGTATGTATTACATGAAATGTTACGGTTTAGATTGGTTGGTTCGCTCACATAGGAGTGGTAAGTGTGGTGCCAGTCGCGATCCATTTGGAGTCGTGACAGTTTGGATGGGCTAATAAAAGCAGCTTTAAAACAGTACCTTTAAAAGTGCGAAACTTATTTAACATAAGCAGTTATGCGTTGGATAAAAGTGCTGACGTTGTTATGTCAAACTAAAAAGGAAAAAGGAAGAAAGAAATGTTAGGGCTTATGATGTGGTAATGTGGAGATGTATAAAAAAATTAAGAGCAAAAGATAAAAATTTAGTCAACTTAAAAAGATATAACCTAAAAAAAAAAAAAAACAACCTCTACCCCAACTTTTAACTTTGGCTTAAAATAAGTTTTTGGAACTTACAAATACGTTATGTTGAGTATGTCAAACAGCTAAACAAGTCAAAACCCCAGCTTTTAAGTCAAGGTGACCAAATTTTAAGCTGAGCCCAAACAGACTCTTAACCCTCTTATTGGTTAACTGTGGTTAGTGATGTCAAGTCTTCCTTGTTAAATTTTGTGGATCATCCACCAATTATTTCAAGTAACGTGACACTCAAATTTTGGATCCACATAATATAATACTAATAATAAAACAAAAACAATACGAAAAAATCTAACAATAAATATATATATATATATATAATATATATATATAATATATATTATTTTTGTAACTCTTATCAAACCGTCCAATCAAATGATCGGACGGCAGAAATTAAATAAGACTTTTTAACCTTTCCACAGATAGTACTCCTACGCCGCCCTACACTATCTTTTTCCAAAATCAAGCTTCATCATCTTTTTCCTTCCAAGACACCAGAAACTGACCCTTCCCATCAACAGTTCATCTACCAGGCAGCGTAATCACCTTCGGACCGCCGAAAAACGGCAATTTCCGGTGGTCATCTCTTCCACCCCGTCCGCCGTCCATCAATTAACTTCCGTCGCCTTCCATCTTCTTCTTTTTCCAAGAAATCCAGCTTCACTTTTTCAGAAAAGGATAGACGCTCTTTACTCCTTCTCTTCTTCCCCATACATGTCGCTCCTTTGTCCCGTCAAAGAACGGCCATGGATTGTCGAAAAACAACAATTTCCGGCGGTCCCTTTCTTTATGTCTCCGCCATCACTCTTTTTTCTGATGAAAAGAGACCCCTATGCCACCTATGCCTTATCCCAAAGGATCCAAAAATATGAAAAGTTGATGTTGATTTGATTTTAGTTGCAGTCCTTTGTTCCTAGCAATTTTTGGATTTCAAATCCGACTATGAAGTCCCTTGTCGCATATAAAACGGCAAACGACATCCAGAGAGAAAGGGACAGAGAAGGAGAAAAAACGGAGGAGAATCACTAAAAACATCAATCCAAAAAAGATCAAGGAACGTCCAAACAAAACAATCTGAATATCGTTCTTCAACGAGTTGTTGTTCTAGTTCATAGTGAAATCTTTTGACGTCAAAGCTCTAGTTTGCTACTCCAAGAAAGTTAATTTCGTCTCCTCTTCATTCTTTTTTTTCAATGTGTTCATCACTTGATTAGAATCTGTTATTATGTGTATCTGATTCCCCTGTTTTCACCCTTGCCTTAATTTCGTTTTTCTTGTATGCCTATGGCAGTAGGTGTGAGTCAAGAATCAGTGAATTATGTTACGTGTTGGTTATTATTTCATTAATTAGATTTTGTATTCATATGACTGGTCGAATATATGCCTTGCTTTTCTCGCATTAGGCGTTATTCACCTAGTCTCAACTTTGAGTATGGGATCTATGTAACCTAGTTTTATCACTGCTTGTGTGAATATAACTTTGAATGATCGCATGTGTGACGTCCTGCCATCATCCAGGCTGAACGTCACCCAAAGGGCTGGGCTGCCAGCCAGTAGGCGACAGCGGCGCAAGGGGCAGACCGCCCAAAGCCAGGGTCAGGCAGCCAAGGGGAGGTCTTCAGCAGCATTGAAGAGGCAGCCGTTACAACAGTTTCAGTTGTTACGGCAGTTACAGCCGTTACGCTGTTACACAGTGTTAGTGGGGCGGCTGTTACAGGAGTTAAAGCCTTTGGGAGGCTTGTGCAGCACATGGGGCAGGACTAGTCAAGGCTAGGAGTCCATTTTGGGCAGAATTAGAAGCATGTCTTGTGGGCACCATGGACTTAGGGGCTTGTATATAGTGGTAGCATTTATTTATCTTAGTGTTTAGGAGTAGTATGAATAGTAGGGTCATTGTAATTTGTTAATTACATTCACCAATTTGTTAATACAAGTCTTTCATTCCAAAAATCTGTATTTGTTTTCTCTTTCTAAGTTCTCTTAGCGATCCAAAATTGTGAGGCTTACTTGAGTTGTGAGATACGTGAAAGATTCGTGAGCAAACCGTCAAGTGCCGCACGGAGTCTTGTATAGTTGAAAAGTCAGTGACAGGTAGGTATAGAGCGGTTCATCGTAAGAGAAGGACGAACGAAGGAGGACGGCGTGTAGCAACACCCCCAAACGTCCGCACTCTGATGGTGCCAAGAAAAATAAGAAAGGGAAGAAAGCAGCAGACGGGTTAACGAACCCAATCGCCTGGAATTTCCACAAGGTATTTTCCCACCAAATATTCCTATTCAGCGAAGGGCAGGGAATTCTCCTCCCCAATTGTCGATGGAAGTGACATCGACACCGGCGAGGAAGCCCGATGACGTTACTGTAAGACAGGAGTGGATGCAAGGGTTCGTAAATGGCAAGGCAAGCCCGGTGACATTTAGGTCAGCGCTTGAACAGAACGGCACAGAGATCTCAAAGCCTTGAGGAGTACTCCCTTGAGGAGTTGAGAGCGTCCGGAAGGAGAGAGTGGAGGCAACGGCCAGCCAAGCCGAGTACGAGGACAAAGGAGGACATTACTTCCTTAGGGGAAAAATCAGATTTAGGGAAGCACTTGGCACAATCGAGTCGCTTAAGGCCAGGTGGCCAGCCACTCGAGGAGGATAGGAGGGTGGTGGGATCCTATCACATGACCGGGAGAAAGGGAAAAGCCAGAGTTGAGGCGCCCAAGCCATCGTCTCAAAGGCGTCCGTGACGCCAAGCGGGTGGATTAATTTCCTTTGGCCCTAGGAAATTATTATTTCAAGTGTAGCGGGTCAGTAGTGATGCGAAACAAGATTCAACACGGCTGGTTGTATCTTCGGAGTTTGGCAATTTGCTATGGTGAAGCGTTAAAGAGCTGACACGCAAAGGGGCCATGCGCGTGAACACTGGGAGGCAGTTCCGTGAGGGAGTTCAAGGAAGCGTCTCCTAGCAACGTTGTATATGAGGCAAAGCGCAAGATGCGGGAGTTGAGATGCGGACAGAAGGGCAGCATACGCGCGTATGTGCGGGAGTTTACCACCCTTACATTTCAGATTCCCAACCTCAGGGGACGACGACGCATTTTCTACTTCGTGGATGGGCTGCAAAATTGGGCCAGAACGGAGTGGGAACGGCGGCCGGTCAGGACTATCGACGGACGCCATTACGCAGCTGAAGCTTGACAGACTTCAGGCAGGGAGAAGTCTTCATGCCGAGAGGACGACGAGGTAGGCAGTTCATGATGATAGTGGGGAAGACAGTGGCCGAAGGGGAGGAAAGGCAAAAGGCCCACAACCCAGAGGCGTTGACACCTACGGGGTCAAGACGGCAAGGAGCCGGAGATCGTTGGCAACACGGGGGTAAGGTAATGGATTCCAAGGATGGGTTGCCTTCATATGTGTAAAGGGCCGCATGGTTTACAAAAGATGCCCTGAAATTGAAGAGTTTGGTGCTGTCCTTCGTGAGCGGAAGGAAGAGAAAGCCCAAGAAGAAGTTCGGGTGAGGACTAAGCAGTGGGGCGTGGTGAGCCTATGCGGAGCTGCGACTTTGAACAACCATCGACGGGCCCAGGACAAGATAAGCCAAGGCAAGCGGAAGGCCGAAAGCATGCTGACAAGGGACTGTGAAGAAAGTCAAGGGCGTGGGCTCAAAACGTCGACATCACGATCAATGGGAAAACCTGTAGTGCGTAGTCGACCACCGGTGCAGAGGTCAATTTGTGACCAAGACGCCAAGCAGCCAAGGTGGGGGTGCCGATTTCTAGTGCAAGAACGCCCCAAATAGGCCTGTCAACGCATCACCAAACTACCATAATTGGAGTTGCGCACGGGTGAAACCACCCTCACGGTAGGCGATTGGCAAAAGGGGAAAAACCAAGTTCATTGTCGCCCCCATCAATCTGTTGAGTTGTTCTTGGGCAAAGTTCTTCCAGCCGTGACATGCAGTAAGTAATCGATCCCATCTCCAAAAATTGAAATCAAGGAGAAGGAAGGGAATATACAGTTCCCCATGGTTGAAGCGAAGCCAACGGAGGGACAGGCTACCTGACAGCCATGAAGCTCGAGGGAGGGTCGACGTGAGAAGAAGAAGGTTAACATCAGCAGCAAACACTATGGCAAAGTTCGAGAGAAGACAGTGGTGCTGGAAAGACATTGCTACCCCCGGGCCCCCGCCGGGGGGCAGAAAGAGGGGTTCAAAGTAGGACACTGACGTGATTAAGAAGCCACCAGAGCACTGCCCTCCGTTGAAAGGAGGGAAGTTCGGAAAGGATCGGGTCGAGAAAGGTCGGACATCGATGAAGAGGCTGCTCGAGGGGGATGATCGAGTACTGTGAGTTGATGGTCGATCGGCAAAACGCAACGCCGATACGGACGCAATGCGACGCGGCGTCGCATCATGGGGGGGGGGAGATGTGACGTCCGCCATACATCCAGGCTGAACGTCACCCACACGGGGCTGGGGCTGCAGCAGCAGGCGCAGCAGGCGCAGAGGGGCAGGACCGCCAAGCAGCAGCAGGCCAAGGGGGAGTAGGCAGCATTGAAGAGGCAGCCGTTACAACAGTTTCATCTGTACGGCCAGTTTTACAGCCGTTACAGGGGTTTTAGCCCGTTTTTTCCCCTCTTCCCACGTATTAACCGTTCCCATTTACCCCCCTTCTTTTACTGCGCTTGTTTTTTTCGTCTATATCTTTCCGACATCTTCCACTTCGCTTTTTCTCCTCTCTTCGCACTCGCCCGTCCCATTTTTTACCCCTTTGCCTATCTCACCTGATTTCTCTTTCTCCGGATTCTTTCTCTTTCTCTGATGTCCTTTCTTTGTGGACTCTCATCTGCCTTCTTTATTGCCTACTATTTTCTTCCCCCTTACAAGTGTTAGTGGAGGGGCGGCTGTTACAGGAGTTTTCAAGCCTGTGGGAGGCTTGTGCAGCACAGGGGCAGACTAGTCAAGGCTAGGAGTCCATTTTTGGAAAAGACTTAGAAGCATGGTCTTGTGGGCTGGACTTAGGGGCTTGTATTATAGTGTAGATTTATTTACTATTAGTGTTAGAGTAGTATAAATAGTAGGGTCATTGTATTTGTAATAAACAGTCACCATTTGTTAATACAAGTCTTTCTTCAAAATCTGTCTTTGTTTTCTCTTTCAAGTTTCTATAGCGATCCAAAAATTTTGAGGTTACTTGAGTTTGTGAGATACGTGAAAGATTCGTGAGCACAACCGTCAAGTGCCGAACGGAGATTCTTGTCTAGATTGAAAAGTCCGTGACACATGTCTCTCTTGCGTTTCAGCCACTCATATCATTAATATGAACTCGAGTTAGAATCATCTTAGAAATGCATAAGGAATATTCATATTGTTGTTTTCAAGTTCTGCAACATGATCTCATAAGACGTTTAGCCTGATTTATGTTGTTCTCTGTTGTTAAGTGTCATTCACGTTCAGCTTCTGCATTTTAAAATTTCATAAGTAACCGCATTGTTTTCGAAATTCAGTAAAGTTTGAGAAGTTCAGTTCTAAATTTTGTTCACTCCTTCAAGTAAAACCAAGGACGCTAAATGAGCACTTACTTATTAACTTGATGGAAGACCAAACTAGCTCGGGTATAATCTTGATATATTTCGCTTCTTGTATTTCACCTTCTCTAGAAATATTTCTTATTTCTTTTCGTTACAGTGTTGTCAAATCAGGTTGTTACTCGACTCCTTTATTTTTTTTTTTGGTTCACAGAATGAATGTAAGAATATTTGAATATTAACCTAGCTTCTCACATTCTTCTGTTTATATGCCTATTTTGGGGGGTGATTAATTCAATTGAACCTACACCTTGCTCTTTATTGCATATATGGGTGATTGTCAAGCTTAAGCATATAGAATAATCAACATCAACCAAAATACACATCCATGGCATGATCATTTTTTATATGCAGGTAGGCAGACATCATATAATTAATGACGTTAATCACATAAATCTATCTTGATCACATTATAACATTCGGCTGGTTGTTTGAACTATTTTGAATTTTAAAGGGAATGTACTTACTCACTTGGAGATCTGCACACAACCAGATTTTTTTTCTTTATTTGAATCTTTCCTTTTTTCATAGCCTTAAAATAATAGGATATCTGTAAATTATATAGCACCATGAACTAGTAAGGATGACTGCTCTTTTATCATCAAGTCTCTTATTTGTTATTAAGGATTAAAGTTTTAAACTCCATCGTAGTTGCTCGTGTTGAACCCTTGCTGCTAACCCAAGAAAATTTAGCATTAATTGCTTAATATGATTGAGTTGTGGTGTAATAATTCATATCTTTTAATCTGCTGTAAGATAGTCGTATCTCGTTTTGACTATGTAACACGGCTTGATTCCCAATTCCTTCCATTTTTTATTGTTTTGATTTTCAGAAAAAGGAGAAAATGTTTCTCCGCAACTTATCTAAATTGGTTAACACGATGATACGTACGGGTTAATTTGGTTTGAGAATATTATTGGAAAGGCATAATACATATATTGGACCCTAAACTTGATTTCAAATTTTAACTTTGACCTCCAAGTTTCACAATGCACAAACAGACACTTTAATTATCCAACTTTTAAATAAATAAACACGTGAGTCCTACATGAAAAAATACACTTAGGACACCACATAGGACAAAAAAATGACATGTAAGATGACATTAAGGACATGTGTGTTTATTTGTTCAACTTTATACAAGTTTAAGAGTCTACTTGTGCACATCCAAAGTTTAAGGACACAAATGTGATTCGAAGCCAAGTTAAAGGGCATAATTATGTATTATGCCTATTGGAAATGTATGGCATGAGTGACTAACCGCTGGAGACATTTGTTGACTTGAATTCTTTTTTTTCCCTGAAGTTGTAAGTTGAGTTGGCTAAAATTTGAAATGCTCGATTCTCTCAAATCTTTCCATTAAGTATACCTTGTGTGGCTTCTGATCCATCTTATCATTGGCATCTCGGTTTCTTTCAATTTGAAATTTAGTAAGAATGTCCTCCTCAATTATCTACTATATTCGTGCAATTTAACCGGTAACATGTGTCATGCTAATCCTTTTCTTTTCTTTATTTCACATGTACACTCGGGAGCGCATATTGGAGTTAGTATATGACTCCATCTCTGTCCAAACCAGGGAAAAGGCTAATAGCAGCATAAGCTCGTGCCTAGCAGCCTTCATCGCGTCAAATAGTGTCCAGCGCTTCCTTCCCACATCAATGTTTAATGTGTTTTATATATACATATATGTGTTGCTATCTTGACTAACATTTTCCATATCAATATTTTATATTTATATTTATGCTTGCTTTTGTTTTTGGGTTTCTAGAAACCAATTGAGAACAATAGTAAGATGTAGTCTCCCATCGCTCTAGATATTGGACTTAGTATGTTTGTCTTGCATAGGATGACGCTTTCTAACGTAGTTTTCCTTCGTTACTTAACATATCTTTCGGTCGTGAAAGTTTAACCCTTTAGAAGTAGATTTGAGAGTGATCTTTTATTGCTTTAAAGAAGAATATATCAATTAAAAATGGTTTTAATAAGAATTTACAGCATTTTTTTAGCAAGTTAACGATTTGCAGATTTTGAGATTCAAAATTGCAGATTTTAGCTCAAAATTCCAAATTTTAGGAGGTAAAAAATTTGCAGATTTCAACAGCCTTACGGGCAGATTTTTTAGTAAAAAAAAATGTGCATTTTTGAAACAAAATCGCTTTATCAAAATTCCAAATTTTTTAAGTTACAAGTGGCAGCTTTGAGCAGTTTTATGTGCAGATTTTTTGGTGCAAAAAATGTGTTATTTTTTTGGAGCAAAAACGCCCTGTTATCTGAGTTTTTATGCCATTTTTTGTCTTAAAATTGTAGATTTTTAGCTTAAAAGTTGCAGATTTTGTGTGAAAATGTGGCTTTAAACATGCTCCTCTAAGCAGATTTTAGCGTTAAAAGTGCAGATTTCAACTTGAGAGAAATGCAGTGTTTTAAGCTCAAAGAGTGCAATGTTTTGAGCACCAAAAGTACAAAGTTTTTTAGTGTAAAAGATTGCCGAATTTTAGCTCAAAATGTCCTGACTTGAGCACAAAATGCAGATTTTTTAAATTAAAGATGCAGTTTGTTTTAGCTCAAAAATTGCAGATGTTTAGCTCTAAAGGGTGCAGATTTTGAAATTAAAACATCACATTTAGGAGCTTCAAAGTATAGCTAAGTTATCTATTAAATTCAATACCTTGAAGACAAGACACATATTTTTAGAAATTATGAAAATGAGAATGTAAGTTGGTAGATAGGTCTCAATAGTTAGGCCCATTTTATATTTTACATCTTCCCTTTGCGCCAATTATCATTGATTAATAGCACTTGTGCAAAGCATACGTACAAAGACGAGTGTAATTTCTAGAACAGATTATTTTATGAATTTAGATATGGCAATAGGTTCAAAATACAAGGTACATACATATATACGTCATACGCAGAAAGGTACAAATCTATATTTTTAGTTTTTCTCTATCTGTAACTTATTATGTTGTTACACTTCATATATATTTTTTTATATCTCCTATCACTTTTACGACAAAGGTTAACTTATATTCTTTTAATTTATTAAATCTCTACATTAATGGAACATTATTTTACACATATTTACACCCATTTTAGTTATTTTACTTGTATTGTCTTAAAGCTATATATAAGGAAAACCATAACAAAAATGTATATTTTCAAACATTTATATTGGATATATTATTATAAGACACATATCTACCTTTTATAACACAAAATTTTTTCATTCACTTTTAGCACATTTTATTTCTTATTCTTACATTAGAATAAAGCATTCTAATATTAATTTTATTTGATGGACATATATATGTCGTACCTTGTGTATTACTCTTTTCTTAAAACTAATAAAATTTAACTTATCATTTTTTTTAAAATAAACAAGTTTTCCAAGTCATATTTTCCTAAATTGAGTTTAAGGACTATCTTCGGATATGCTCTAAGGGATGCTTAACACCTTCCACTTGAAGCCCTTACTCTGACTCTCACTGGTTTCTCAAATCAAAACGGAGTTTACGTTTACATAAAAAATGGTTTTCCTAGTATTTTCCTTAAAATTTAGGTGGCGACTCTAAAACTTAAAACAACAATTTTTTCCAAAAGTCAGAGTGTCAGCATATTATGTTGTAAACTGTTTAGGCTGGTTCGGAATAGGTTGCGACAATTACTACAATGAAATAGTTGCATTTGAATTTTCCTCATTAAATTATTTTCATTGAATCATTCCCTGTGAGATTTGACCCCGACTTTTTATTGGGTATTTTTATTGCTAATGGTTACTTACTCTTCTAATTATTTTTAGCGAATTTAAGATGTATCAATAGTGGCTCTGTTACGGGGGAGTGGTAGCTTCGAATTCAGTTTGTGTAGTTAATATGTAATCTTATTTAGTTGTAGTGAAATACATTTACGCTTGGTGGTGAGCCTATTTGCAGATAGAAAAATGAGTGTACATAGTAACAATGATTCTATTCGCTATGGGCAGAACAATCAGATATGATATAGATGACATAATCTGAATGTAATCATGAGTTATGGACCAATTTGATGCCCCCTACTCAGGGGAATACTACATTCACCGTGGACAATATTGTAGTTGCTCCATATAATAGAGATGTTTGATTGTCTTGCCCATGAAAACCCCCACGACCACCTCCAAAGATTTGTGAATATTTTTGGGTCCTATTAGAAGCATTACTCAAGAGTATAACAGCAGGTTAGCACTATTTGTTTCTCCTCAAGTTGAAAAAAGTATTTGCTAATCATATGGTTATCGTACCACAAATTGATACCCAAGTGCCAGTGGTAATAATTCAAATTGTAAGGTGCTGTTGATTTATTAGCCATGATGAAAAACTGATTGTAAGAATTGTGGCGTGACGATATTAGCCACCCAAGCAAGGGGATGAACCCTCAATTGAGGATGTTGAGAATGATCCAAAAGCAAGCGAGCATGATGGTAATGTCTATAAAGTAGAACCCAACGTGCACTTCATTGATCATATATTTAGGTACTTATACAAGAGTTTATACATAGACAATTACATAAATAACCCTTAGTAGATACATTAACTAATACCTAAATACCATACTTATTATTCCCCCTCAAGTTGAACCAGGTAGAAGGTTCAACTTGAAACGTATATCGCAAAACTGATCCTTCAAGAGAGGCTTGGTAAGAATATCCGCAAGCTGATCATGAGAAGAAATATATTGAACCCAAAGTTCCTTTTTCTGTAAAATATCTCGAATATGAGTGAAAATCTATATCCCATAGTTTAGTGCAAAGAGTGAAACAACCGGGTTTAGACTTAAGATAGGTTGCACAGTTAAATTTACTCATTACAAAATGAAGGTAAGAACCAGAAGAAAGATCAATTTCTTTCAACAATAGACGAATCCATAGAAGTTCATGTGTGGCAGCAACAAGAGAGCGATATTCGGCCTCAGTAGTAGAGCGTGAGACAGATCGTTATTTGCGAGAACACCAAGAAACAAGAGACGAACCTAAGAAAATTGCAAAACCAGTAGTAGACTTCCAATCATCTATACATCCTCCCCAATCGCATCACAATATCCTTGTAGTTGCTGAGAGTTTAGATATCGCAAGATACGCTTAACTGATGCTCAATATTTCTCTGTCGTAATATGCATGAATTGACAAGCTTTATTCACCGAGAAGGAAATAGCAGGTCTAGTGAAATTGAGATATTGTAAGCCACCAATAATACTTCGATAAAGACTTTCATCAAGAAATTGAGTACTTTTACCGTTGTGTTGTTTATTGTTAGGGCACATGGGAGTAGAAATATCACTGCAAGTTAGCATGTTACTACGTTCAAGAGATCATGTTTACATTTATACTGATGCAACAACAACCCATCAGATCGTTATGTAGCTTCAATACTTAAAAAGTAATAAAGCTTGCCCAAGTTTCGCGAGGAGAATCACATTTCTAACTCTTGAAGCGATGATGAAACGAGATGCATAGACGTTCCCAAGAATATAATGTCATCAACACATATCAAACAAAATAAGTTTTTCAGTGCCCATAGTTCTAAAAAAGAGTGAAGAATCTGAGCCTTCGAAACCAAGCTCACACAAGGCACCCGTCGAACACTTATTGCATACTCGAGGAGCCTGTTTAAGGCCATAAATAGACTTCTCTAGCTTGCATATGTAATTAGGGTGATTAGGATCAACAAAACCTGGTTGTTGAACCATGTATACATCCTCCTCTAGATTACCATGCAAGAACGCGTTAGAGATATCAAGTTGATCAACACTCCATCCCTGTGACACGACAATAAAAAGCAATAGTCAAATAGTTGTTGGTTTGACAACAGGACTGCATGTATCATCAAAGTCATTTACAAGATGTTGATAAATACCTTTGGCAACTAATCTGGCTTTATGTCGCTCAATGGATCCATCTGGTTTTTTTTTGTCTTGAAAACCCATTTACAAGCAATGATATTTGTAGCTTGATGAGGTGGAACCAACCTCCAAGTACCAGTTGCAATGAGCGCATTATATTACGTAGACATAGCAGATCTCCAGTTAGGAATTTTAATAGCCTGAGTATTAAATCTGGGATCAACAGATAACCTACAAGAGGTAGAGAAGGACTAGATATGTTTGATCTTAATATTTCATGTCTGCGATCGTGTAACCATTGGATGATTTTGAATAGATGTGACTACATCTAACGAAATAGCACCACTAGAATTAGTCATTTGAAGAATCATCAACAACAACACCAATCAAATCATCAAGCCTTGAACTTGTGTATTATGTGGACCATTACCAAATGAAATAGGAGAAGCCTGTGATGGAGATTGTGCAGGAGACCAGTGCACAGAGGATTGTGAACGAATTGATGTGGGTTCTTGGATGGCAGGTGGTTGAGGTTGCGATATTTGTGGATGCATAAGTGCAGCTGGAACAATATGAGGAGTGGGAATATCATGAGACAGACTTGTTTCAGACTTAGTAGACGTGGCAAACACACCATCTCAAGGAAATACCTGTTCATCAAACAATACATGACGTGAGACAAAACATTTGTTAGAGACACGATTATAAGACTTGTAGCCTTTGTGGGTACGAATGTAGCGAAGGAAGACTCGGGGAGTTGAACGTGTACTTAATTTATTTTGTGAATGAGGACGAAGCAAAGGATAACATAAGCAACCAAAAACATAAATTGATTGTTATCAGGATTTTCACCAAACAAAATTTCATATGGAGACTGATGATTTGACCGAGGACTGGGCAGGTAATTGATAACAAAGACAGAAGTTTCAAATGTGTCTGTCCAAAATTTAGAAGGGACGTGAGAGTGAAAAAGTAGTGCACGACCAGTTTCGGTTACATGTCTATGTTTCCTTTTGGCACACCCATTCAGGAGTATATGGACAAGAAACACGTTGTGTTATTCCAAGTGTGCGCAAATAGGAAGTCAAGGCTTGAAACTCCCCTCCCCAATCACGACAAGGTTGTGATGGAGAAGCAAAGTATCCACCCCTGCCTCCTCCTCATTTGTCATTGCCATTGCCACAACCCCAGACCGTCACTCGTACTGAGGTTGCGGCATTTCCAAAATGAGTGTTGGCGGCAAAATATTGCAGATTCTTCATTCACTGTTAATGTCTGTATTTCTTCCGTCAGAAAAGGGAGTCATATAGTGTATCAAAAGTACATTCAAATGTGTCACATCAATAGACGTGTAAAAGGGCGATAAAACACACTGAAGCCACATTTAACATACCCAAGCAGACAGACACATTAATGTTGAGTTGGTTAAATGAAAGCAAGGTTGATAAGCCTATACTCTAGATTTTTGAATATAAATCTCAATGCAAAATCAGAACCACGACGACGAGAAGTGTTGAATGATTTCAATCACGAATTTTCGACGTTGATGTCGCCAGTATAGGTTTGGTTGAACATCAGTTTTTACCAGGCTGCATCGGAGACCCCCAACATGAAAATTCAGCTTCCCGAGGCAACAGCAAGACATCTCATCTAATAACACATAGCCTCTAATCTGGCCCCCTAGCACGCGACGCAGAGCGCGTACCACCCCAGCAACAAGCAAATCCGCACTGAAATAAGACATACTCTGAAACAGAGACCAAAATCCAACTCAAAAAACATTTGATCTTGACGTACCCACTTCTGATACAAAGGATTCAATTGATTTTCACCATGAAATCGTTCTGGATTGGTGTTGAGAGACCATCAAGATTGAGAGGGTGTTCTAATCCCATCACTGGGCACCACGAATCATCAGGCTGAAATTAGAACACGGTTAACCGGACACCCAAAGTAAGCGAAGTCTCGTTGAATGTAGCTTGATTGTGAGTTTATGCGCAGGGCGCTCGTTCACACATGACTCACGCAGCATCTCGTTGCGATTGTTGTTTGATCAGTCCAGCAGACACAATGAGAGCAGCGGCTGAACTTCCAAGACCATACTTAGGTTTTTTTTTTATGCTTCGGAGTACCATGTAAAAGTAGAACCCGAAGTGGCACGTCATGATTAGATAATTTAGGTACTTATAACAAGAGGTTATATAGACTAACACAATTCATCATCAAATAAACGCTTAGTACGATACATTAACGAATACCTAAATACCATACTTATATCGTGCACGAACCACCGAGATTACCGGTAAGCCCACGCTGGGACCCTGTGACTGGTTGGGTGTTAAACAATGACAACAAGTCACAACATCAGGTTTTAATAATGAGATGGGTGGACTCCTTATAAAGGCTTGGGCAACCTCCTCCCTTTGAGATAGTGGGTGTGATTTAGTCCTAGACCTAATTTCACATGGTATTAGAGCAATGCCCGTCTCACCCGATGTTGGAACCCCCATAATCAAAATTGTCCACGCACCAGATACTAAGCACTGGGCGTGAGGTGGGGTGTTAAAGAATGACAAAAGTCTCACATTAGTGGTTAATGAGATGGGTGGACTCCTTATAAGTATTGGGAAATCCTCCTCCCTTTGAGCTACCTTTTGGGGTGTGAGTTAGGCCTAAGACCTAATTTCACATGGTATCAAAGCAGGGTATGTCTCACTTGATGTTGGGGCCCTAAAAAAAAGTAAGAATGTGGCTGCCGATTATGAGCCACCCAAGCAAGGGAATGAACCCTCAATTGAGAATGTTGAGAATGATCCAAAAGCAAGCGATCATGATGGTAATGTCATGGCACCAACCGCTAAATAATTAAAATAACTCCTCCATTCCCTTAAAGGTTAACATAGACAGATGATAGTGCCGAACTCTAAATGTTCTTGGGGGTAATCAAGGATTTGTCTATAAATATCCCTCTTGTGGATGTGTTGCTTGAGATGCCTAGTTATTGAAAATTTTATGAAGGACTTGGTCACGAAGAATAGGTTAATAGATTGTGAAACTATTGAGCCTCCTCTAACTTGTAGTTACATTATGACCAAGAATGTAATTCTGATGAAGGATGATCCTGGGGGCCTTTATTATACCATGTACTATTGGAAAACATACCTTCGTCGTCAAGCCTTTATGTGACCTTAGGGCGAGCATAAATTTTAATGCCTTTGAAGATGTTTAATAGACTTGGGAACTAGGAGTCAAAGACTATCAATGTGAGACTACTAATGGCGGTCAAACAAAACACCGATAAGGGTGAACTATGACGTTCTTGTAAAAGTGGACAAGTTTGTATTCCCAACTTATTTTGTAATTTTGGATATTTCGAAATCAATATGGAAGTTCCTATCATACATGGTAGGATATTCTTGGCTACCATAAAGGCATTGGCCGATGTTGAAGGGGGAGGACTAAAGTTTTAGATAAATGAGGAAGAAGTTAGTTTTAATATTTTTAAGTTTATAAAATATCCAAGTAACGTTCACGGGTTCTCTCAATTAGACCAAATTGATGAAACCGTAGCAAGTATTGGTGAAGCGTCTTATAGTGGAAAATCATTGGTTGCGGTATTACTCATTTATGATGAAGACTAGATAAGTGACTATGATGAGGTGGCGGTTTCCCTTGTTGGTGTAGTATCTTTCACATCTAATCCAAGGAAATTAGACATTGATTTTTCCTATCGAGAAGCGTCACCACTAAATCAATCCATAATAGAACCTCCAAAACTGGTGTTGAAAGCTCTTCCTTCATTTATTTGGTATATCTTCTTGAGGGCTAAGAATATATTAGCGATAATAATGGCAATTGACTTAGAAAAATGTCAAGTGAGTTCATTAATCAGCATTTTAAAAAAGAACATTAAATCTTTGAGGTGTTCTATTGCAGATACAGTGGGAATTTCTCTAGGAGTTTGTACTCATAAAATTCATTAGACTGAGGGCATAATCCAAGAATAGATCACAAATAGATATTAAACCCTCCAATGCAAGAAGTAGTGAAGAAATAAAGCATATAGTTGTTGGATGGGGTGTGTTCTTACCAATTGTAGATAGCCAATTTGTAACCCAGTTCAATGTGTCGCAAGAAGAGAGGCATGATTGTAATTCCAAATGAGAAGGATGAGCTTGTATCCACTAGACCAGTGAATGCTTTGAGAGTCTGTATGGATTACCGAAAGCTAAATTCATGGATAGAGAAAGACCATTTCCTGGATTCCTTCCTTACCTAAATACTTGATCCTCTTGCGGGAAAAGGTGGTGCTACTTCATAGTGTTGGGTTTTAAAGATATGAACAGGAAATGAAGGGTTGTGACTCTCTTGAAGGGTTTTCACTTTGATGGAAGGTTGTGACCTTTATGAAAGACTGTGTCCTTTCTAAAGGGCTATGACCGTTTGAAAGGTTGTGCCTTTTCCAAGTGTTGTGACCTCTCTAGAAGGTTGTCTTCTTTCCTAAGAGTTGTGACCTTTACCCTTTGTTGGCTATAAATAGACAGTTTGTCTATCATTTTTCAGCATTGAGTTCTTCCCTTCTTTTATATACATTTCTTACAAAACTAAATCGATCGATCGTGTCTGTATGTGTGATTCGTTGCTGTAATTTTGAGTTCGTTCAAATTATTGAAGTTTGAGGAAACGCTACTTCTTTAATGGTTAATCCGTTTTATCTTGTGAGGAATTAATCTATAACCTCAGGTACTTGAGGGGATTAAATTTCTTAAGGACACACAGTGGATTCTGTGGACTCGGATAGTTCTCTCATCTTTTATTTCTTCTGGTTTGCTAATTTGTATACAGGAAATATCAAGTTTAAGAAATTTTAATTGATTGTATTTTCTGTAGTAAGAAAATTATTTCTATATTGTGTGTTCTTTTTGTTGGAAACAAGAAAAAGAAAAAAAAATATTTTATCGTATGATAAAAGAGATTTGAGATGAATTATTACAACTTTAATATGCTTGAGTATATAATTTGTAGTAAGTTTTTCTTTGATTGGTAAAATAAATCCTATTTTCTTATCAAGTGCATTCAAGCATAGTACCCCTTCATTTTTCTTTTTAATAAGAAAAGTTATTTTCTACATAAAGGTTATGATATGCACTTAATTCCTGGTTTTACATAACTATGAGAAGAAGTAAATGTTCAAATATTTGAACCTGATTTTAGTTTGTTGTTAAAAATAAATGTCTTCTTGAGAAAAATAAGAATATGATGGAAACTGAGAAAAGGAAAAAAATTGCAAGGTACGTGACTTGCATGAAATAATTGCTAACAGATAAAATATGATTCAATGAGAATAAAAATCAAGTTCTATTTTTATTTCACTTGATTATTTTATTTCTCCTCCCTATCCTTTATAAGTTATGATATTATCTCATAAATTATAGGATAGATGGTCATTACGTGATGATTATTACTAATATGTATTATGTTAAGAGGGAATAAGTAGTTTATACTCAATGAAAAATTTGATTATGTTTGACTTTTGGAGACTAAATCTTCTGGGTCTTTTTGTACTCCTTTGGTTTGAAGAATATAATAATTTCACAAACAAATCAAATTTTTTATTGGATGAAGTTTGGAGAAACTTCACCTTTTGTTAGATACTCAATTTCAATGAATATTCTGACTTGAAGAGTACAAAATCTTCGTCAAGAATCTTAAAGCTAAAGGATTCAAAAAAGTTTGCCTTTTTTTTAGAATCAAAAAATGTTGATTGGAGGTTTTGGAGATTTAAACCTTTTTTGTTTTAACTACTCTGTCTAAATCTCAAACTGATTCAGAAGAATATCCAAGACTTCATCAGAATTCGAGTTTTCATTTTTCGGTAACGATTAGAAAAAAAAAACTTATCTTTGAACTAGAAACAAGTTGTATAAAGAAGTGAATCTTGAATTTTTAGTATTATCAATACGAGTGTCTGTCCTAGTTATCTGACAAGAAAGAACAAAAACACAGCAACATAAAATTATTGATTTTTTGGCCTGCAAGTTGGTGTTCTATGGATTAAATTCCAAAGAGGAGGTTTCAGTGCCAATCGGTATTTGATGTATACAATTTAAATCATATGTGAATAAAATATTGTCAAATACTTGAAACTATTTCAGAACTATTTGAAAGTGGGAGTTCTTTACCTTTGTGAAAAGTAAAATTAAACTTACTTATATAATGTGAATTTGTATAAAGCGCGAGACTTCATGAACTTTGATGACATTCTTTTTTTTTTTGGTCATCATGTAAGACCCCCAAAATATCTGGAGTATATTTGACTATTGTGGTCAATTGAGTCTCTCTTAACTAGTATTTATATGACATATACGAAAACAAAAACTTTCTCTACTCGTTCAAAAGAATTGTATCTTTTTATGATCAATTTCACTTCAAATATTTGTGATTTTCATGAAATATTTGTATATTTTTTTTTAGTTTTTTTTGTATAGCTGAACATTGGTGAAAAGTGAACATGTTTATGTTTGTGTTATTAAAAACAAACATTGGTGGCAGAGTGCCCTTATGTGGACCATTATACAATGCTCATCGCGTAATTCATAACAATTGAATGTTATGTAATTTCCTTCTTAAAAGGAACACTATGACAAGTGTTGACTGGGAAAACATGTCGTATTGGAAAATTTTAAAAGTAAGAACAAATGTTTGTTTGAAAAATTTACCTCACAAAGGTCTTGTTCAACTAAGCGTTTATTTGTTTGTTCTAAATGTTTGACTCAAATTTTTGACATAAATGTCTTGAGAAGGTCTACACTAATATCGCAAAACCTGATCAACTAGACAGTTTGCCTACCTCAGTAGCAGTGAATCAATGTCAGTATTTTGTTGAAATGAATTAACATACCTTTGAATGGATTTACACAACTCTTCGATATGAAGTACACACCATCTAATCGTGGTGAAAAAAAATATTTCATAAATTTTATTGTCATTGCACTAGATTTTGTATGTCATTTTCTTAATGGTAGGGATGAACATAGGCAACATATAGGCAATTTAAAAATGAGTTGAAAGTCGTTCATAATTCATGGATTAGAAGTGGGAGATGTGAAGAATATAATCTTCTTTGGCCGAAATGGAATCATTACTGCACATTCTCACCTCAATCTATAAAAATGTTCAGAAAAAGGTAAACCAAAAGTTTTATCTGTTAAGAAAGGGAGAAACAAATAGAAACTTTTGTTTGTTAAGAAGAACAAATAAAACTTTTTTTATCAGACGTCCTGTATCTTGATATAAAATTGTTTGTACGTCCTTATAGTATAGTACAACAGATACTTCTTAGAATAGGTAGTATATACCAATTTTTAATATAGTCTATCCATAATGAGAAATGGAGAATGAGGGAATTATTTGAAACTGGTAAAAAATAGGACCTAAAATAGGAATTGTATGTTTCAGTTAATATGCGTACAAATAGTAAAGCCATTTTGAATTTATGGGTTAATAAGTCCGAACCCACGATAGTTCATGTAAAGGGTCTAAGACGACCTTGGAAAAGTAACCAAAGGAGAATGGGGTAATCAGTATAGGAATCCGGTTCCTGGGGAGATTCCTGGCGTAATGTCCATTGGAAAAATTACTTCCTCCAGATTTATTTTGTATAATTGTCTTCTTAAATAATGAGTCCATAAGGTCAAAAGATATGTAGTGTAATGTGCTGGACATCATACCTCTTTTTTTTTGGAAAAGAAGGCTCGGTGCGCTTTCTTAGATATTGATCAAGGTGAGAATTCAATCTTCCGTAACCTACTTGGGAGTTTGGTGATCTTCGACGACCTCATGACAAGAATTGCGTGCTGGTGGCCGCGTTCTTCATAAAGTGGATCTGAAAAATAATCGCGCTCAATACTGCGCTGAACTGGGACCAATAAAACGCAAGCTCTGGATACAGATGCGTCGCTCAACCTGGTCTTAGGTCTTGTTCAGAAAATACCAAATCCTATCTCATACTACCTCATGCTCTATGTTGTTGACATCTAACATACACTCCTCCTCCTACAACCAATAGGATAACAGTACATCAACATTGCTCCCTAGGATCTGCTTTAGATTGCTGCTATGTGGCAGAATTTGGTCAAAATAGAGGTGTAAAAATATTTTTTTTTGGAGGAAAAACCTTTACATAGAATGCACCTGGAAGTCCTTATTGTTCTTGGCACTTCGAGGCACCAAAACATGTTGAGCCCCCGGTTGTTATATCACTCACCTAGCCCTAGGGTCGCTCATATGTCCTCCACTAAACAGCAAACACCCAACACAATGAACAGTCGAACGTCTTGAGCCCACTACTAACATTGACAGTGAAGAGCCATACTCAAAAGTTCTAGACTTATGAAGGTGTACTAATTGTCTATATTACGCAAATATAACCGATACTGATATTCCAAATCACTAGGCAATTACTTGTTGTTCTGTGTATGCTGTTTCCATGAAACAGTGGTGGATGTACAATCTCAAAAAGACTACACACGTCGACTTACACGCCTCTCAATTAAACTTCTGAAAAAGTCTAACTTTCAGATATGAAGAAATCAAAAGTACTGTAATTTGATCGTGAAGATCTGTATTTTAAAACTAACAATGTGGTATTTAGGATTTCATATGGACTACTACGCTCGTTCTACATGTGGAGCTTGGCTACTCCATGGTCAAAATAATAAGAAAAAAGGTGACTCCAAAATTGACTAATTATAGATTATTGAAGAAAGATTGATTATAGGTCATTAAGTGACACGATTAGATATACCTAGTACTTATTGATTAACTGAGGTCAGGTTTCACAAGGTAATCTCAATCTAACTCATTGTATGGACAATTGACAAAAGACGTTTTCGAGTTGTTTTATTTATTTTATTTAAAAAACATACTTACAACTATTGGGTTTGCATGTAGTACCTAGATTCAAATCGTATTGAAGACCTTAAGTGATGCAATTTGAATTCACAGGAGGCATCAAGCACTTCTGGTGGAGGAAGAGTAGGCCTCTGGGAATCTTGCAAACAAAAAATATAGTCGTTCAGCACGGATCACTATAACCTGTGGAGTTTCATACACTCTAGATAAGACCGCGTGAAGAAATTGAATCAATTCCGAAATCTTCGTCGGAAAGATTATTTGGCCCACCCCACAACTCAGAGTTAGTATGCTCAAAACACGGCTTGGGCATGATCATGTGTGAATAAAACGAACATGTTCTCAGTCCAGTATCTAGGCTTTTACATAAATATTGGTTTAAAGACACAACCTTGACGATCAACTTTTGATTTTCCAGTAGGAACAGCTCCAAAAGATTCTTTATGGCTATGGGCTATGATCAACTAGGATCTCGCCAGTATGGCTGTAGGTGAGTGGCAAGGTGTAGTCGTGTCATATGCGTTGTAGCGGTGTCCGCGCTCAAGTCTCTTATCCTGCTCGTCGACACACACTCTTGGTCGGCAGTGAACTCGCTACTTAGGTCCCACCCACAGATGCCTTGTCCTACATGCCCGAATGATAACTGCCAGCCCGTAGATTAGCTCGAGAGGTCAATTGGAATTAGAAAAACCGTATGTGGGCAGATCACCAGCTCGCGACTATATCTTCACTTCATCTCGGAAGCCTCGGTCGAGCGCCTGCTAAACGATAGAGTTTGGGGTGGACCCATTTTGTGCCTCAAAAGACCTTTGTATAGAAGTGTCTTCTACTGCTCTATTGGGAGTTTAAATATCGAATCGGCATTGGGTTGTCTTTTGCATGTACATTGCAATGCTGGTACCAAACAGATTCTAACACCGCCCATTAGGAGCTTGGGGGCTATACAAGCCAAAACCTAGTCTCTTATTGTGCTATGGCCAACTTCTCTTTGTTTTGCGGAACCCCACGCAAGCAAACCCTACGGTTTCCACCTATGGAGCTAAGCTCGATATGGTCCATAGATGTCCTTCGAGGTGTTTATGCGGGTCTTGGTGCCAATGTTCACGAGTCAAGAAACATTTTGCCGGCCATGTTCATTGGGTTCGATCTCTCCTCAAACACACGACATTGGGGTCCCTTGTGCACCTTAACGACCGTTTGCTCGCGGGCCCGCTAGCGCTGTCATGAAAAAGATATCTGTCCCAATCTTTTTTCCTTGATCAACTTAATTATGATGGTCAAAGTTGATTTATCCCAATTTTAGCTTCAATTGAGTGTTTTCAAAGTATGTTTACTGTTTGCTGAGCGTGGGGGTTACACGGTTAGATCAGTGGGGAGAAGTCTAGGAGTCATCATTTGGGTATAATTATCGTTATTTTTATTATGACATTTGTAATTTATTCTGTATTCATAGAAAGGAGAATTTTAATGCAGATTCGTGTTCGCTATTTCGGAACCCCTGAATTATTTTTCAATGAAAAACACATGTTCAGGAACTATTTAGTGAACTGTTGGATGGATTCATTTAATTACAATTTTCAACATGGGTCCACATTTCTTTTTTTACTTTTCCATGAATATGTTTCCTCTCTCTTTGTAGTTAATATGTATCTAAGGTCATATTATGAAGTAGTTCGATTTTTTATGGTGTGATAGTGTTGGGATAAGGTCCGTATAGAGGTTAAAATTTGCGAATTGTGATTTAAAAAGCTAGGCGGGGTCAAACCGTTGTGGGTGTGCAACGAATTCCTATTCCTTATTATTCTACTATATTCAGTCTGTGCTTACCTGAAAAGTGCGCAGATTGAAAGCATGCTGGCATGGTGTCGTGTCGGCTCCTCGACCCTCTCTCTGAAATAGGGCGTGATGCTCTGTTCTTCCTCTAGATCGTGCTACTGTACGTTAGAAACTTTTTGGCTTTAAATCAGGGAAACGACAATCCAGCGGAATACGACCTCCGAGACATGACCACAACACCACCCAGACACTTAGCGTTCGAACGCGCTCTTTGTCTTTAAATACTCTAACCCCTCCAGCACTGGGGAAGTCGCACAGTACAACAAGAAAACAAAAACCCTATCACACTCGCTCCGCGTCTCCATCCGACCATATATATCCCCACACGGCGGCAGACCACCTCCCACGCTGTCATAGGGTGTGCGTACTAAAGCAAGGTGGACAAGTGTGACAGGCGCCGTTAGGCCGACACTGTACAGTACCAAGTAGCACCGCTTCACGTTCCTCTTATCTCTTCCTCACGTCAGTGCTAAGCCCGGCCCGCTCCCACTGGATACCTGCGTTCGTCTCTGGCTGGGGTGGCCTTCTCAGCGACTTGGTCGTCACTCTGACGGCGCGCCGAACCCTAGCCTCCCCCGGCTCACATAGGAGGCACATACAAAATATAACAGATAGAAAAAGGAAAGGAAGATATTTTAGAATGGTGCTGGTGGTTGAAGAACACGGGCAGAAAAGGGCGGGGGAACGCGCGAAGCAAAGCGACACCACCTAATAACGGAGACCTGTCTAACACCACGTACATGTAGCTAATGAGCACAAACAGAAATGGCGCACACATTAGACCAGAGGGACGCAGCCGCGCGCAGGCAGAGATGCAAAGAACACAAAGTCGGGAGAGCGGACGTGACTGGAGCTGGTTGTTAAGAACAAGTGTTAACACGGCAGGTTGATGAATGTGTCCACCAGCTCTAGAAAAAAAACATGTGCTCTAAACTAACATGCTGAGTGCATCAGTGATCGTAGAAGTAGCTTCATGGAGGAACAACTCCAAAGGATCCTCATGCTTCGAGAGTATCTCTCCATGCATCTTTCTCGCGCGGAATAAACAACTAGTAAACTTACGCATTGTAATTCACATACGTTCTACGTCTTTAGATAAATAATAAAATATTGGGTTTTGTAATTTTATAATATTCTTTTCTTCTAGAGTTCCAAACTGAGAATAGTAGTAAAACATGATGCACACCAATACGAAATTTCCTACTAGTATGTTAAACCACTTACTCTTCTCGCCTTCCTTTCCTTACAACACTTTTCCTAGATAAAATATTTAGTAGAGTTTTACTTATTATATATTTCCTTGTCATTACCCTCGTATGCTGTTTTTGTTAGGGATAGATCAACAGAGCTGAACGGGGCTGTAACCCCCTACTTAATATTGCAATTCTAAGACAAATTTTATGTTTTAGTGAGGCTTGGTGTTCAATTTACTAAGTTATCATGGTTCTTATTTGCGCTTTCTTTCTCTCATTATATGTGTGGCTAGCTAAACGAAATATGCATACCACCACCAAGGTGATGGACAAACGCCGTCATCCCTTGAGAGGGTGGGTGTATGCAAGCTTAAGCAAGACATACACAAACCACAAACTGAAACTATCCTTTATCTATTAAGCAAAAACAATTATAACTGATGAGTGGTATAGGATTTACACTACATTTGAGGTGCTGCCTTTAGCTCAACAATTTTGTGTCCTTAGTAGACTATTTTTTTTCCCATGTCAATAGCAAATTTTTTTAATTTTTTCGCGCTATGAATGATACGGTCAAGGGTAGGATAATATATAGAAGAAAGGGACAAAAACATACGAAAGCCTGCCAAGAATCCACAAGTTGTGTTCACTGCAATGGTCTAAAGCTGAAGTGTGGTGAGATATTTCCAATGGGTATGACCTCAATCCTAAATTTACATTGCCAACTAACAATTGAATGTGATTGAGATAGTTCATGGACTAAAATAAAGGAAAGACGTCTAATCTAAACTGGAAACAGGGCGAAACAATGGATCACATGCAACCCCGAGGTACAGGTACTTGTAAACGGATTTAAGGCTTGGAAGGAGGAACAAAGGTGTACTCACAGTGACCCTGAATGTAAAGGCAGACGATGAAATGATTTCAGTCACTTGGAGGTCAGACACCACTGACGCCTAAAGCAAGAGGAAAGGGCTAACTGGGGATTAGTTTGTCATTCGCCTAATGGTTTCCTGCAGCCAAGACTAACTCAACCAATGGGGTCACACTTGAGTATTTTTGGCAGCAAAATTGTGGCAACCTATAAATATCTCAAAGGAGACAGAAGCAACCCTTTTGTTCGGAAAGAAAAGAGATAAATAGAGTGAGAAATATGTGCTGAATAGTTTTAAAAGAAGATAAATTTTTACTTTGTGACAGAAAACTTGAGTTGTTGGCGTTTTTTCATCAACTAAATTTCTTTATGAAATTAAAGTTGGAAGTGAATTCCACCGTGGATTTGTTTGTAATTATCTTACATAATTTTTTATCCATGATTGTTTATAACCATGCAAAGTTATAAATTTCTGTTACAATGTGGTTTGGCAAATGAAACCTCACTATAATGAGTGGGGTGCATTTCAGGGGTTAGGTGTTGGATTTAGATGTAGTGGTATTTGTTTTTAGCTCTATTTTGTTGAATTTTTTTTTTTTTTTTTCAATTCCATGGCTCAATTATATAAAGTTAACTATGGTAGTTAATTTGGCGAACATAGTTTTCAGCGCATGAATGGTTCTACATCTGGAAATTCATCATCATTGTCCCAAACTTATAAGTTTTGATACTATTGGTGAGTATACTATACTGTTTGTCAATCCTTCAACCTATTTCCCAATTTACAAGGTGGTCCTCCATAGGATAAGGCCCTCCGATGCCATTGCTTTATGATCATTGTGTAGACGTTGGGAGGGGTAGCACAATTTTCGCTAAAAAGTCAATTACCTTAATTTTAGATGGTACCAATTGTGAATCATGTGGAGATGCTTCTTGGTTGAAGATCATAGTTTCTTGATTTGATTAGAATTCTTTTGAACCAAAGTCTGAGTAGAGCTAAGGTATTCTTGGATATTTTCAGGCAACATTGTTTCCTCGTTCTAACGAATTTGTTGTGACATCTCCGCATTCAAAAAGAAGAAGGAAAAAAAGGCTAAAAAGGTCTACGGGTTCTATTCATGTAAATATCCTATGTGAAAAATTACGGGCATATATGTTATTTTAGATCTAATTTTAAAAGGGCACAAATCCCTAAAAAAAAGCAGGTAAGAAAACGCTGCCACTAAAAAAAAGAAAAGAAAAGGAGGAATAACGTAAGAGGACAAACAGTGATTAACAGTGGTGTTCAGCGATAACAAGTAACAAGTGTTTATTACCGGAGAAAGAAACCCAACATGACTGAAGCCATTTTGAGGTATTATTTCATCCTATTGTAAGGCGTTTTATTACTTTGATCTTTTTAATACTTCCACATGAGAGAGTCTTAAAATCCGGAAGATGTATTTGTGGTGTGATGTACATTTATAACAGCGGTAACATTGCATTGTTGGACAGAAGGTTTAATTTGGAGGCCAAGTTTAGATGGTACGTGATGTAAATGGTTGAAGTTAGGAGATTAGATTAACTCACGACTACGTCCGAGAACCATGAATAATTTAAATAGTAGGTTGAAAATGTCAAACCATCAGAAAGTCCAAAAGGGTGGAGATACTTTATCTAGTCTATAATAAGCCGTAATGCTGAAACTAACTAGATAGTCAGAATAATATCTAATGTGATTCTAGATTGAACAAAAAGAATTCGTAACTAGTAATCGAGCGGCAAGTTTGGAAAGTCAAGCAGGGAGTATTGTGAGTTTAGTATCTTCCCCAAGACAATTGGTGATTTTTATAACTTGCAATGAAACTTTTTTGCATGGTTTATAAGGTAAATCTATTATTGAATTTTTTTGAGACTTGCATGTGCGCAGTCCGATTCTATACCTGATCTGAAAAGATTATTTGAGATTAATCTCATTTTTACACGACTTATAGCTGTTATTGAAGGATTTTACACTTACTTGAGAAATATAGTTAGACAGAATGATATGTTAACTTTGAACTAATTGATCAGTTGAAAGATTTTAAATGCCTGTCGATTTTGAAATAGTTTTTGACTGATTCCAGAAATTATGCAGTGGGAGTAGACGTTGGAATGAATCCTGTAGCTAACGGACGAGATCCTTAGCCTAGTGTACCAAGTGTATCACTGATTTATGTGAATCGCCTTGTCTAGTGGGAAGGGGACAACTAGTCGTACTGTTTACTGGATATCCCTTGAGTATGGGGATCGTACAAACAGAATATTTTGAACTCTTTCATGATGAGTGTGTGCACTATTATGGTACTTCTTAAAGAGAAGGTCACATCTGATTTCACATCATTTTTTTGAATCCTCCCACCTATAGATTTGATATGAATTTCGTATTCTCATATTACACTAAGATTTGATAGTCAAGGTTTTTCTTTGTGCCCTTCTGAGTTTACAATTAAGTTATTTACATGTCTGTTCCTTATATGGAGGCACAAACATAGAGTATTGTTACTGTTTAAGAAGATAATCAATTTCCTTTCTTCACATAGATTATTTTTTTAGACACAGTGATTTTTTTACCAAGCATATATTTTTACACTATTTTTGATTTCTTAATGTTTTCTATTTTATATGATAAGTTAGATAGGTTTAATTTTATCTTATTTTAAGTAAGCTTATTTAAAGATTTAAAAATAACAACATGAAAATAACTCTTTTAAATTTGGATTTTAGTTTAATAATATTTGATATCCTCACTTTGTATAATTTAACAATCTTTAAATACAATTATAAATATATTATATTATCTTAGTATATATATTTATATTATATTATCTTTAATTATATTATATTATATTATAGTATATCAACCTATCCTCACCCCACCGTTCCCCTCCGCTTCCTCCCGCCATTTCTACCACAACAATACATATCACACGTCATACACCTATATAACGGCAAGACAATCACACTGTAGAGAGGAAGAGAAAGATCATCCAACAAATCAGCAAAAACAAAGAAAAACTTCTTCTACATTTTAAACACCAGGCACCTTAACACCATACAAAACTAAAAGACAACCCACATAACACCCTAAAAATTCATCACCAACACAAAACAAAAAACTCTTAAACGTCACAGAGGTCGAGGTTACTTCGTGGTTTATTTTTATTGATTTGTTATTATGAGGTTTTTTTTCTTTCGTGAGTAATTTTCACAAGAGTAAACCTCGATACGTTTAATTGTATTGTATTTTATTTCTATAATATATAAATACTTATCCAACATTTTGAAGTTGCTCGAATATAGGGTTTTTTCCTTTTGACACCCAATAATTTGAAATATTGCCTTTCGTTCTATTGTAACTAGTTTTTCACTTGTTTTTTATGTATATGTTACAATTAGTACCTTTTGTGTCCATCCAAAATTATTTGATTGGTGTAAAAAAGTTATTCTAATAGTTT
This sequence comes from Solanum habrochaites, assembly GCA_027704765.1. Lineage (NCBI taxonomy): Eukaryota > Viridiplantae > Streptophyta > Magnoliopsida > Solanales > Solanaceae > Solanum > Solanum habrochaites. The sequence continues at coordinate 33,807,148 of JAKWJA010002498.1, read as the reverse complement.
GTATAAGTCAAACTTTATCAAAACTATAAATTTTAGAAAAATTTAAGATAATGGAAAGGGTTGTAAATTTTTGATTTTTTGTAATTTTTAAATTGTCTTTTTTCGCTAACTTGCAAGTAAAATTACTTAAATGCATTCATATGAGAAAAAAATTTAATATTAAAATAACAATCTTTATTCTATATTGTTTAAATCTAACTTTATAATTTACCTAGAGTCATGAACTTAACCGTACGAAACTAATTTAGTCCGCAATAATATAAATAGTCCAGAGAATAATTTAAGTCAACCAATATTGAAAGTAGACAAAAACATTTCGAATTCACCGAATAATCCGCTTAAGCTTTCTAGAATAAGATACATATTGTTGTATCACATTAACAATTGGTTAGACATCTATTTTTGAAACCTTAGAAAAAATCTAAGGCTACCGTTTAATGCACCTTAGTACAATTCCATTTTAATAATTATCGGTTTCATAATTTAACTCAAAGATAGTGAAAATTGAGATTATTAGGTGGATGAACTCGAGAGGGGAAATCCGTTATGTCTCCAAATGGCCCAGTTGGGAATGCAGTTTTGGCAAGCCAGTTAAGGTCTATAAAATTCGACAATAAAAATAAGGCCAAGCCCAACATGTAGAAAACAAATTAAATTCCAAAAACATCTATCAAGATAATTATAAAATAAAGAAATAAGTGACCGTGCTAGACCCACCGGACTCGAAGCTGCTTCATAAACTGGTCTGTTCCCTCTGTCACAGAATTCTTATCTGAATTTCTTGTTTCGGCAGACAAGACAAAGAAGTCATTTCCTTTTAGTTAGAGGATTAAACAAAAAGGTGACTTGGAAACCCCGAAATCATTTTCAAGTGGCGACTCCAAAAAATCAAAATTATCCCTTCATCAATCTTGGTCACTTAAATTGGAAAAAAGGAAAACTCTTCCGCTCCGGGACACAAGTACGCCAAAACAGTTGTGTGTTCCATATCTGGGATATAATATACAATTTTTATTTTATTGGATATCTAAGTTGTGTTTTATTTGGTGTTTTCCTAATGTGTTACTTTTTTTTCATTTAATTGTAGTTTTTTTATGTTTATATTGTTTGAACTTCCTCATTCTTTTCTCTAAAGCACACTTTATTGAGTCTTTGCGTCCACTTAAAACAGGTTTTCACAGGAAAATGTAGTTAGCATCCTAACTTTTCCTTGAAGATGAAGCTGGAGTTTCGTGACCCAGTGAAGAGATATTTTTAGTCACACGGTGTTAGCGCGGGGTTCAACAGCGCAATGAGAGTCGAAATGGTGGGTTGTACCGCATAATTGTTTCGTTACCTGTGCTTCATAGGGGTCCACTCGGGTAAACCAGTCTAGATAGTTAAAATGTCCTTCTGTTTTGAACCAAATCTTTGCATTTGACTTAGTGACTCAATACAGTTAGAGAGAAAACAAAAAAGTTGTAAAGAAACAGTTTCTTCATATATTCTTAAAAAAATTAAGTTCCAAAACAATCCATTTTTTAAAGCAAATCACAAGAAGAAAAAAAAATAAAATCGAATCAATATCAAAACTTTTTTATACCATTTTAAACAAAATAAAATATTAATGCATTTTTCAACATTTTTTTAACTTCTCAAAAAGGAAAATAAAGTAAAATGAATAACATCAATTTTTTTTCAATTGGCACAAGAACTATGGCACCCTGGCGTCTTACCCAATTAGATGCTTAGGGCAATCCTCTTTGGGTTCAGTAATCTTTATTTTATTTTAAAAAATAAGAAGCTAATTAAAAATTTTTTAATCAAAATAATTTTGTTTAAAAATTTTCTTTTAGTATTCAAAAATAAAAATAAAGGATTTTATCTAAAAAAAACACCTACTTATTAATTTTTAGAAATAGAATAATGCCAATGATTTTAGCATGCTCTCAAAGCAGTTACATATTTGATAATTGCATTATGAAAAGCATTATCGATAATAATCATAAATATGATAATAGAAATAAAATGTCCTAACCCTAGTAAACCTTTATCATTCATGAGCATACACTTAAAATAGGTGTGGTTGGTTGGTCGTTTAACATGATCTCACATCCCACAATGCGAAGTCAAGCAAGGGGAAAAGAAATGACTCCCAGATAAATACCGAAATAAGTAGTTGACAATTTTTTGATGAGGTGCAAGAAACAAAGGATGTCACAATAGACAGTGCAACCGAGAATTGCAAAGAGCTAAAACACAAATGAGAGAGATCTACAGTCTTGATGAGTGGAAGAATTTCACACCGACCACCGGCTTCAAGTCGTAGTCTTGTCTATTTTTAATACGAACTGATGTATCGCCTCCTATCCAGTGTGGACACATGATCCAATTTATCCAACCTGGAATGTCTACCATCTTACTGCTAATACATTCAACATTTCTAAAAAACTTTACAGTGCACCCTTTAGAGTACGCCTATGCCTAAGTCATCTACTTTTTTCTGCAATTTGTGCTGACCACTAGATTCCACAACCAACAATAGGCGTTCAAAATCGCAAAATGATCCTCGTCCCAATTTTTCGTGATCATGGCGACACCATGAAAAGCTCTAAATTTCAGATCTGATCATCATACACTCAAACATTATAGTTTTCCTATTGAAGCTGAAAAAGTTGTTAAGGAAACCAAAGAAACATGAAGAAACCGACTAGAAGAAATAAATGAAGCGTTTGGAACATAGTTGCAACATATATGACAAGATTTGAGGTCACGCAGATATCTCATTCATGATTGTAGAAATGTTTTTTTCCACGTTCATTTATCAAAAAAAAAAAATAATGTTGGGGTGGGAAAAAGAAAACAAAAAACACCGAAGTTGAGAAATATGAGAGACATTGAGATCATGTAGCTCAGTTAAAGAATACTAGTATTTAACTAGAGGGGAGTAGTCAAACTAAAGGGAATTGTTCATGGCCTGCTTTTTTCGGCGTGCGGTTTGATGGAATTGCGCTCAAATGGTGTATAAATAACATACTTCTAGCTGCCATACATGGGGAATAATTGGCCTCAGAAGTTTTGTTCCAAACGAATTTCAATATTACATTGACATAGTTTGGCTAATCGTACGTTGTCAACTTGCCAATGATTAAGGAAAACGATAAACACCGAAAATTTTTTTGAATATCTATTAAGTAGGCGAGAAGCAAGCTGCTAGGTGAAGTCCTCCGATGAAATGAGTTTTAAAAAAAGGATTAGATTTTTTCCCTGCCCAGGAATCGAGCAAGAACCTGACTACTTTCATTATTTACTTTCCGTTGTTGGAAGACATTCACCGAAGTTATTAAGATTGGTGAAATGGTGGAAAATGATATCAAGTCAGTAAAATTGGTAGTCAAGGTGCCTTCAAAGCCACCACACAGGTGATTAGAAATGGATCAGAAAATCTTGGAGGAAAGAAAATGAAAGAGGATATAGCAAATGTTGTGTCTGACACACAAAAAGGTTCAAGGGATCCAGTTTATCAATATGCACCACCTCAATTTGATCACTATCACCCCATGAAAAGCACACAATAATCTATGGTCCCATCTGTATATGTGATCTATAGTGCACATTTTTATCCACATCCAACTAATTTTCCTCAATGGCGTGCATCAATTCTCAAAATGTTCACCCTTTTTCTCAAAATTTTAGAGCACCTCATAATCTCCGTCTGAGACTGGGATATGAAGGAGGTCCAAGGCCTAGAAAAAATTTCACGCCAATAAGAGATTCTTAAACAATTTTATATGAGAAATTGAAACAATTGAAAATGATAGAGCTAATTCCTAAAAGCTATATGGATCAACATGTAAAAGTTTTCAATCCTATAGCACGATGTTCAAACCGTTCTGATACTCCAGGGCACAATATTGAAGATTATCAAAAAAATAAAAAGTGAAAGAGATGATTCAAGCGAAGATGATTGTGGTTCAATTGATGGCCCCTCAAATGTAACTAAGAATCTCTTCATGACCGAGCTCATAAATGAAGTACATTAGAATCATATAGAAATTAAAACAAAGAAGTAAAGACCAATTCTGAAGAAAATACAATTGAAATTGGTGGAACTTTTACAAAAGTTAACGTCAAGAGGGAGGGGGGGGGAAGAAAAAGAAAAAAAGGAGAGGGAGAGGCAGGGAAAAAAAGAAGAGCAGTGGCTTAGAATTACAAAGACTTGAATGTTGGAGGAACACTTCTCTCTCTAAAAGAGGGTCCACGGATAGAGTGTTTGTATTTTGTCATACATTTCTATCATGTTCTCTTCTATGCAAATTATTTTTATTTAATTTTTATTTCTATAATTTATCTTATGCGTTTGGTTGTGGAAATCTTGTCCGAAGTTGGGTACTTATGCCTTTGTGAATCTAATTTAGTTTTGTTTGTTTTATCACACCAATTCTTTTTCAATCTTTATGTATCTTTGTCTGTGTACCTTTGATTGTTATATATGTATCTCTTTTCAACTAAATTATGTGACCATGCTATGGCACGAGTCTTTGGTAAAAATCTCAATATTATAACTAGTCCGAAATGAATACACGCAACGAATGTCCAAAATAACAGTCGAGAGCACGTACGATAAAGTACTTAAAAAAACACCTTCAGTATTTCCTTATAGTACGAAAAATGCATTAAAATATAAATTTTTATTTAAATTGACACGTGTAAATTGTTGTTCAAAGTGGATTACTCAATGACGATTTCGCAAGCTGACAATTATGGTAATAAAATGGTGACTCTAAACATCAATGCATGTGTTGCAAAGAGATAATGTATGATTTTCACATCTTAGAGGGCATGCTTGTAATTATTTGCTATTCCTTTTGATACTTAGTTTTTTTCTTTCATATCCCTCTTTTGGAATCAAAATACAGGAAAAAAATGGTCAAAAAAAAAAAAAGAGTCTAAGAAAAAAACAAGAGTAGAAAAAATAGATAACAACAAAAAAATAATCTAAACTACGTTCGACTTGATCGTGCTTTAACAAGATTCGTAGGCAACCTTAGTTTGAGGTTTGGTCCAACCAAAAAAGAATCTAGACATCCGTATCACAAATTGGGGCAAATAATAATAATGAGTAATAATAAAAATAATAAATAATAATCATAAAATATAATACTAATTACCCACAGTTAATACTGTATCAAAATCCACCATTAAAATCATTCCTTATACGGACATGCTTAACCCATATCATTCATAGTAACAAGCTAGTTGGTTTCTCAAATTTGCATGCAATATCAAGTCTTCTCTATGGCATGTTGAAAATATGATAATTCACTTAAATAATTAGTATTAAGCCTTGACAATCAATGTATCTGTTTTCATATAACAGTAGTAACCAAAGGACATCGTGAAAAACACTGTTAGATCACCGACTAGAACCATCATATCTAACGAAAAGGTCCGTACCCAAGTGAGCCCCACACATTATCTAACCTATGGAATGAAAATATAAATATTGAATCAGATATTCGCTCTCATAATCTAGTCCCAAGCTCTGAGTATTGCTTTCCATAGGGCCGGTCGATAAAAAAGTAATAAAATCCAAATACTGTCTAACCAAGTACCTATCAAGTACCATGTGTATAAGTCGTATCATTACACTTAATTTTTGATATACACCAATCTATGCACCACAAAAGATGATTCTTGACCTCATTGGTGAAAACCATCATCTAAGCAACCCATTACTGTTATGGAAAATTATCCATCAGCATAATTTATTCATCAGATTACACTATTCAGTATCTAGTCAACTCTTAAACATTACTTCTTATTGTGTCATACCACTCCGGAGATATTATTGCTTAGATACAAACAGAAGTACTACTATTTTTTTTATTTTTTTTTTTACATGTGACAACCTTACTCAACCCCTTAAATAGGATCCTATTCCTTTCATAAATATATTATTTCCACCTTGATATCCGATTTATTAAAAAGTCAACACATCAGCACGACACACATTATTAATATGAGGAACTCACGAACTAGTCACACATAATGAGAGTGATGTATTGAAAGCGATACGAATCAAACGGCATCCAGTACAACACGATAGAGATCCAAGAAGTGAAGATTCCTTGCCCTAGAAGTCACTATAGCTCTCTCGAAGATAAGTACAGACCTCCGTAACCTACCTCAAGACTCTATTTAGACATACGACTTGTTACACGTGAGAACTATGAAACTTGGGCTCTGATACAATTTTTGTTCACGATCCAAAATGGACGTGATGTCACTGCTCTTATCACCTGCCAAGACAATATCCATCCTACAAACTGCGACAATTAACATTTCTGAAATTTTTATTTTCAAATAAGCTAATTTATTATAATCCGCTAAAAAGGACCACCATAAACCTGGTTGTCACGTGTCAAGCCTGCTATAGTATTCAATTGAATTCAAAAGTATAAACTCAAAGTCCTCAAATGAACTTGTTTCTAGAATAGAACAAAGATCATATTATAGAGAAGACGGTCTGCTGAGATGGGGAAAACAGCGACCTCAAAAACGAATCTCTAGAAAGCCCGAAAAATAAGAGAATGACAATTACGGGTGGGACAAAAATTCAGGCTCAATAATCTACAAAAAAGTGTAGAAGCAAGGGGTAGTTTTTTAGGTCCAAACCCACAACGGAACTAACAGCAAGTAAGCTCTAACACAATCTCGGGATGAAATACGGGTATTCCTACCAACGCCCCCCCAACCGAACTCCACAACATAATGCTAGCGGACTCTAACCTTGCATTAAAAATCAACCCAACTAACAGCGTCACAGTTTACAAATAGACACTAGGCAATCCCAACACCAACTTAGAGAATACTCTCCTCAATAACAACAACTGTCACACTATATATATCCCCATAACAAGCCAATATTTGGGATGCATCACAAGTTCCACATAAAACGGCATCAGAAGATCATCAAAACCTTATCAAGTTCATAAATGATAAGTATGTGCATGCAATTGAATGCAATTTCCAATTAAGTGATGCATGCTGACCTAGGTGATACAACACCCGCTGTCTCTCATCCCCGGTGACCCATGGGGGACATATCTTTCCAGTGCATCTTTCCGCGGAATCGGCACGAGGACACGACCCTCGATAAAGATAAGCCATCGCGGCGCGTGATACGTCCCTCCTCGAAATAAATAGGTATCCATCGCGGCGCGCATACGTTCCTCTCCTCGAATGTACAAATCCTAATCTTTAAATTCTCATTCTTCTCTCAATGCACATAACACTGTCCACCATGTCTTCCAAATAAGGCAAATGCCCATGTTCACGATAAAAGGGAACAAATACATAGGATATACCATTTTTCATAACAACAACATAATTCCCAACACACAACACTGATTCATAAGCCTTTCAAATCACTCCCATTATCAACACAATCACTCACATCATTATTCACATTACCTTTTATTACCCTCTTTTTCATCATTAGAATTAATCATTGTGGACAATCAAACAACTCAGTAACCAAGTCCCGTTACTAACTCCCAAGCATCTCACCAACAGAAACGTACCGCATTACCATACACTTAACAATAGAGTTTAGAAATCACTTGGCCCCTCAATCAATGCAAGAACTCACTCTGGGACGTTGAGTAATTGCCCTTTCTTAAACTTCCAACTCAAAGCAACGATTCACATTAATAATCAACACTAAGATTTTTTAGAAAACTAAACAACAACCACCTCTATAATCAGTTCCCCGTTTCACAAGCCTAGGTTCGTTCCCAAATGTATTTTCGAATAGCATAATTCCAATGTTATTCACATAATACCCTAACAGCTATGCTTAATATTGCTTATGTATCCCGAGCTTGATGTTTTTTTGTATCTCTATACATTAACTACAACTAAAATGATTAAAATATGAGGTCAACTGGTTAAACGAAACAGTGAAGACGACAAATGAGGAAAAACATATCCTATGCTAGGTAATAAACGCTATATAATAATTAAGTAACCAGCTTTCAAAAATGGCCCACTCATACGTCCTCCAACATACAATTATTATGCCATAACTTATTCCCACTAATATTTTCCTCTACCAAAGACACATGCTAAACAACCATTTTTCCACAAACTCATTTCTATAAAAATAAATATAATATGAGCCATACTAAATTACCAATATAAGGATATCGATGAAAAATATTTCAGAGTCGTATAATCCAATCATATAACGTTAAATCTCATATTTCTAATTTCAAAGTCTACATTAAATCGTAACTTTTCAAAACACTACGACCCCAATAATACATAATATGCCTGATTACTTAATACCTTACACTAATATATCAAAAATATGAATCATAATTGGATAACTAAAAGAAAGTTTGTGAAACCAAAAATTAGGTTATAGCTACTTAACCTGAACAATGAACCACTGTATAAAAATATAAAGCAAAATCATCAATCTATCATAATGATAACTTTACAACATGTGGCGATCATTAGTGTGGCCACCAAGATCTTTATGTCCACGTATAGGTACCAAATTTGGTTTTGCATCATTTAAATTCTCAACTTTCTTTCCTAACCCATTATAATAATAAACTAATAATAATAATATAACCTCTATAATTCAATTTAGTGTTTCAAATGTTCTTAATTACCTGATGCAATTTAGCCGCCACTTTGATTGTGTGGGAGTTGTGACGTTCGGTCCTCTAGACAAGTTATCCTTTTGTCCATTTTTTCATCCGTCAATATCGAATGTTTCCAAGTTTCAAATTAGGGTTTTTGGCCCTTAGTTTTTTTTATTTAAATTTTAAAATCAAATAAATTAGGTATTTAAAGGTTGGTAAATTGTTTATTAACTAAATAAATTATATGAACAAATTGTGGGATATGCTTTTAATAAAGACTCACTTTAAGCCCGTATAACTGTCGATTAATTCAATTATCCACAATACGACATAACTAATTACTAAAGTCAATGAATAGTTTCGACAAAAATTATCAAAATGAACTAGTTGGGGTCATTACATCATCCACCACTAAAACTCATGTTCGACCCTCGGAACATAAATTCGGGAGAAAAAGAATGACCCATGTTGCAAAAATGTTGATACTTTAGACAGATAAGTAGCTATCAAAGGACAGGCTCAGTCAAACTTATCTACTAGACTCCAGAAGAACAAGATCAAGTAAACCACTTGCTATGTGATAACACCCAAGCCTAACAAACCTTCTAAAAACACTTCAAATGCTAGGATATAGCTATTAGTGTAGATAACCTTTACTACGAGTTAGCTAGAACCCAAATTCTCATTCACATTCGATCACAGCACATATTCGTAAAGTTAACGCATCGCTGATTGAGATGAATATTAAGAACTTCAGACCTACTATGTACCATTGGTAGCAATTAATGTTGAATTCTCCTAATCAAGGTTATGCGAGTCGAATCACTAGCAATACTTAATTATCCCAAACCACCGGCAGCATCTTTTCATAACTAAAATGACAAGTCTCAACCCAGGATGGTCCACCACCCTCCAAAGGACGACAATCACAGAAGTACAAAAAAAAAAACGGGAGGCACCCATCCAACCACTAGAATTCACCCTTAAGATGTAGAAACACAGTGTAATATAAGACAGTTGAATCATACTCCCATATGCTCTAACAACACCCTATGTCAACACTTTTACTACTAATAGAACATGCATAAGCCACAATCAAGCCTCTACTTTACACTCTTAAACCGTTACTACTATCAAAGTCTTCTTAGCAATTACATTATCTCATTATCATCGGTATCGTCCCTTAAAGTTTCAAACTATGTCCCTCATCTTTCATGTAAGCATTTATGATAATGGTCCCCAACCAGGTTGAAAGAATATTCTTTCACATATATTTCAACTAGCCATTTTCAAAACCTTCACTACCTTACACTAAAAATTTTAGAGAAATTCTTAGCGTCACTCCTAATATCCTATGCGCTGAGGAAGCACATAAGCTTTACTCATCCATTATGCCTATAACACATCATTACATCCTAATCGCCATCAACAAAGTATTTGATCTCCTCAAGTCCTCATTAATTATATAAAACTGTAGGTCCATCGTCGTTTCACATATAAGTTACCCTCATCATAAGTTGAGAACAATTTATCTCCAATAAGAACCATATCTTACACCCCACATGTTTTTCACTCAATCAAACCCTATAACTCATAAAAAAATCTGGAATCTTCAGGTAAGTCTATCCGAACAAATTCCACTCCATAGTTATATTAGATCTTATATATGAAAATTATACACCTCCTTCCCATACACTCCTTCAACTTTGAACCAACAGTCTATATGAGAGTTCTTTTCCTTCACTTCTCTTACATTCTTCTCATAACACGAATTTTGAGTATCTTGAACTCGTCAATACTCACTCTGTTTCTTTGGTTGATTCGCTTACCGAAAATAATAATAATAATAATAACAATTATTATTATTATGTTTGTTTTATTTTTTCAAAAAAGAGCCGATTCCAAAAGTTATACGTCTTAACCCTGTTATGAAGTAGCTTTGAGCGTTCATGTCATTCCTTTCTTTGTAACCCTACCCAAAAGCCACATTACAATCCAAACAAAGACCTGATCAATTTTTAACAATGACAAGTCAAGCATGCTTTTAGTTTGGATTATTATATAAGGAAAAAGGTCATTTCATTCGCATAAGGAGTGAAAAATGAGATAGTCTTATTGGTGAAAACCTTCAGGGCACTATAAGACGATGATAAGTGAGAGACATACAAAATGAGTAGATTGTTGGTGAAAAACCTTCCGAGGCACAACAAGTTGAATGTGAGGCATGAATCTAGTACAAAAATTGAATTATAAAAGTCTGACTTCAGAAGGATGCAAGTTTGACAAAGATAAAGTTTAGATTGAATGGACGAATCAAGTCATTTCATCTCACATGCATATCATGATCATTTGAATTATTCATCACTCTCAAATGAGTCATTTTTTATTTTCATTTTCATTTTCTCTCAAAAGGAACAAATAATTTTTTTATATTGTTTTTTTTTTGTATATCTCAATTCCATTTGCATTTATTCTTTGAGTTAGTCCACATTAAAGCATGCAGAAAATGATTTCAAAGTTATTACTATCTCTTCAATTGCACAAAATAAAGTTTGATCAACACATCAACTGTGACATGATTCAAGAAATAGTGACATGCATAATAATTTGTCAACAACTGACAATTTTTTAGAATTTATATGAATACAGTATTTAATGATTGTTCGAAGGTGGAAATGATGTAACAAATCTGAAGTGTGAAGTTCTGAAAAACTAGAGGTGCTTAGAAGTTTATATAGGTGAATTGAATAGTTAATGAACGCAGTCTATCTCAAGCTAAAATTAGCTTCTCACAGGACAACAACAAAAGCAATCATCATCAAAGCCAATATCATAAATTGATCGGCATAAAAAAAACCTTTTTTTTCTTTTTTGCTTAAAATATAGAAATGTTCTTGACATAAAAGATATCTTGAAGACTTAAATTTTTAAAAGTTATTGCAAAAAAAGAAAACAAAATAATAAAAAAATTATATGCATGTTTACCTAAGATTATGTAGGACCCTCCTACACAATTAGATTAGAAGAACTCTCCTACATAACATGATTTAAGTAAGAAGGACCATCCTACATAATGGGATTAGCAGGACCCTCCTACATAATGGGATTAGCAGGATCCTCCTACATAATGACATTTAGATTAACAAGACCCTCCAACATAATGGGGTTTAGATTAGCAGAGCCCTTCTATATAATGAAATTTAGACTAGCAGGAACCTCGTATATAATGTGATTTAGTTTAGCAGGACCCTCCAACATAATGGGATTTAGCAGGACCCTTTTAGATAATGAGATTTATATTAGCAGGACCCTCCTACATAATGGGATTAGCAGGACCCTTCTACATAATGAGATTTAGATTAGAACGACCCTCCTACATAATGGGAATGTAAGGACACTCCTTCAAAATGAGATTTAGATTAGCAGGACTCTCCTACATAATGAGATTTCGTTTAGTAGGACCCTCCTACATAATGGGATTAACAGAATTTTCCTACATAATGGGATTTAGTTTAGCAGGACCCTCCTGCATAATGTAATTAGCAGGACCCTCCTACATAATGAGATTTAGTTTAGCAGTACCCTCCTATATAATTGGATTAGCAGGATCCTTTTACATAATAGGACTAGCAGGAACCTCCTCATAATGGGATTAGCGAGATCCTCCTGAACAATGGGATTAGCAAGACCTTCCTACATAATGGAGTTTAGTTATTTTCTCCTAGGATAAACACTTCCTAGTCTAAGTTTATTTGTTTATTTATTTTAACTCTCATTTTCTAATAACTTACAAAAAAAATTCAGTGAAAATTGGGGCAAAAATTTTGTTTATTTCTTTTGTTAGTGATGGTTTTCAGGTTTCTTCGAACGAAACATTTATTTGAAATTTAAGAACGAAGTTTCAATTCTTTTTACAATGATCAATCCTCATGATCGCCAGAAATCCTCTTCTCCAATGCATGTAGGAGTCTGACTTCCTGATATATATTCAGCTACTAATTGAGAAAACATGCAGTCATTCAAGGACATATTCAATTTTTTCATTATGAAGAATGTCAAAAACTCACTCTACGTGGCAAGTTAAGCATCTAATTCAAGTCAATATCAAGATAGTCACCCAAATATCAAGGCGATATATACCTGAATATCAAGACTCAAGAGAAGTTGCATAGACAGGAGCTTGTACTTTTATATTCCGTTTGACAATTAGCTTTCATTTATTTTTATAAGGATAAGAGTCTAGGTGTGGAGCCTCGATGGAACCTCACTTAACTTCCAACTCACCACCTCATCTCCATGAATTACATGTGATCTGATTCCCTTATAACCCGGGATATGTATGATGTCCAAAACAAGAACTCGGTTGCATATTTATCTTTCAAATAAAAGTCCGGTCAAAACTTCTCACTTAGTCTACTTATTTGTTTGAAAACTCTTCATGTTTCCAATCAAAGAGGGACAAACTGTAGACACGTAATTTTTGACCAAACATAAGATTTTACACTATTTTTAATTTCTTAAATGTTTCTTTTTATTATAAAAGATTTGAATATTACAAAAATAATATATTTTAATTTGATTTTAGTTTAATAAATAAGTTTGTATTTCTTAATTATAATTTATTATTAGCTACTCCACTTTTATTAATTTAAAAGTAGTCAAATATAGTATTATGTTATATTATATTATACTATAAAAAAAATAGCATATAACCACTACCCCAACCCACCTATACTACACCCAATTATCCCAATTCCTCAAGCCCACTTTCCACTCCATGCCCTCCCCCAGTTATACCACAACAATCACATATCATTAAGAACACACAACTTATATTACACAAGAAATCAACACTTAGAGAGAGAGAGAAAAGTATCAGCAAAAAAGTTCGCAATATACAAAAAAATATACATTTTCAACACACACACGGTGCAAGACCAAACAAAACAGACAACCAAACCTACACCCTAAAAATCATAAACCAAAACCAAAAGGAAAGAAAAACTCACCAAACCACGAGAAAAAGAAAAAATAATAATCACATTATTTATATTTTGTTACTCACAAAAACAAAGTCCAGGTGAGGTCACTTCGTGGTTTAAAGTTCGTGATTTCTTATTAGGATGCTTATTTTTCATGAATAATTTTCACAAGAGGTAACACTCAATATCTTTTTTTATTTTTATTGTATTTTTATTTCTATAATTATATAATACTTGATTCCAACGTAATGAAGTTTGCTCGAAATTTAGGTGTGTTTAGTTTGACACAATAATATTGAAATATTTCCTATTTGTTCTATCGTACATTATTTTTCACTTTATACCATATGTTATCAATTAAGTACCTTTTGTGTTCAACACAAAATCAATTAATTTTGTAAAAGAGTTAGTCTAATAGTTTGTTTAGTAAACTGTATAAAAAATATTTATTTTAAAAAATTAAGAGATGAAAGAGTTGCAAATTTTTATTTTTTATTTTAATTGTCTTTTGTCATAACTTGCAAGTAAACTAAAGTGTAAATGCATTCATATCAATTTAAATATGAAAATAACCCTTTTTGTTTGTTTGAGATTTTAAACTTTAATTATTTAAATCGTAGTCATGAATATAAATAGTATAAAATAATATAGTCACCAATAATACGCTTAAACCTTCTAGCAATAGGTAAATATTTGTATCAATTAAGAATGTGGTTACACATTTTTTTTGAAACACTTAAAATAAATCTAAGGATGCAGTTATGCACCTTAGCCAAATTATCGTAATACTTATCTTTCATTAATTTAAACCAATAGGTGTAAATTGAGATTATTAGGTGTGATGAACTAGAGAGGGGAAGACAATTATGTCTCCAAATGTCAAGATCGCGAATTAAATAATGCGTCCGGTTAAAGACTAATAAAAATTCTAACAATTAAAAGTAAGCAAAACCTTACATATAGAAACAAATTACCCAAAAACTTATAAAGATAAGTATAAGTTAATGAAAGCGACCATGATATAACCACGTGACTCGAGGGATGCCTAATGTCTTCCCCTTGCTCAAAAAAATTTCTTACCCGAATTTTTGGTTCGCAGACCAAACAAAGAGTCATTTCCTTTTGGTTAGGGATTAAATAAAAAGGTATCTTGGAACACCATAACTCGATCCCAAGTGGTGACTCTGAAAAAATTAAAATAATCATCAAATCAATACCGTCACTTAAATTGGAAAAACTTTTCCGCCGTAGCGCAAAAAGAGGCTTGACAATTGTTCTAGCATGTTTTATAACTTGTCCCACATTTAAATTGTTGTGGTTTAGTATTACTACTCACTGAGCTAGAATGTTTTTACAGAGAACTCAGTTGGTATTGAGGAGGATTTCATTAACTAGAGAATGTAACTTTGTAGTATCTGGTGAGCCCCGCATTGCTTTGCCTGGCATGAGAACATTTGATTATCTATGTTTATTTAGTTCTTTTAAACTCTCAAAGTGTATCCATTTGTCAGTTCTTATTTAGAGTTATGATATTCCTTTGAATTGTAGTCAAGTGAGTAATTTGAACATCTTTTTCATATTTGGAGATGAATTGATTTTGTTGCGTGACAATCAGATCATTGATGGATATTATGTTTTTGCTTATAGTTGTTATTATTTTTGTTATGAATTATCGAGACAGGGAAAATTCATGATAGGTATGTAAACAAAGGAAACTCTGCCCGATTTTTTGTAGAATTCTAGTAAGGCTTGCTTTGGGATTCTCCCCTTAGCGCCGGTCATGATCCTTAATTGGGTTGTGACAATTCCACCAGACTAGACTTTGATTTGTAGAAAGTTCTACGGGTCATAGACCAATCACATAGAAAGAAGGAAAATTATTTTGGAAATCAAGTCCCAATAACCCATTCGACGATTAACCATGATGGTTGATCAAATGGATTATGGGTCGTAGAAGGTTCTGTGGAAAGGTGCCAAACTTAGTGAAAATTTAAGTTGAAAGTTGAGGTTTACAGATGGGATCTAAAGACCATGTGAAGTATTACGGTTCGTACAAATGATTCGTAGGATTTTCCTTTGATTTTAGGATCCATACACTCGAACTACGATTGACTAGTAAGTTCCTAGGAATTTCTATATGGCCCGTAGGTCGAATCGTAAGACTAATTGGTAGTTATTTTAAATGGTGTTTTGGTCATTTCTTATACACCTAATTCATACTACGTTGTTTTTCATATAAATAATCTCAATAAAACATATTTTATTCCCATATCATTCCCAAGTTCCTCTCAAAGGATTTTCTCCCTAAAGATTTCAAGGATTTTAAGGTTCTAAAAAATCAAGTCTCCTTCTCATCACTTGCTTAGTGATTATGTAGGGCATCATCAGTGGATTTCATTCATCCATTTAGCTCAAAGGTTTCTCAGTTTCTTCAAGTCAAATTTTAATTAAGTTTGTTAGATTTTCATTCAATTCATCATAGGTTCTATTGGTGTGGATTCAATTGATTTATTATTATCTTTTTATGATTGTTGCGATTCAATTACATTCTTTTCAACTAATTCTTGATGAACTCACACATTGATCATGATTTTTACTATGAACCCTAATTTACATGAATGTATGATATGTTATGAAGTTATGAATGAGGTTTTCATGAACTTATGCATGATTTATAAATATAATTGTCTTATGATCTAGGTTGATTTAAGATTTGAATCAATGAAATTGTGCAAGGTTTTCTCACATCAAGGAATCATGGTTTGGCGAAAGGTTTTCTCACTCATGCTTGATTCAAGTTTTAATAATCTATTCTACAATGTTTTTATCTTGGATTAATAAATTAATTGTACTTTTCCATTGATGATTACATGCTTATTATTGTGAGTAATTCCGTTTGGATTTTACTTAGCATGGAGAGGATATTGAGATCGAGACTCTCTAGTTAGTTTAGGTCGAGTCTCTCGAAGCAATTTTTTGTCCCTAACTATGTGCCTCCACGGGATTTGTCTTAAGTAACTGTAATCATTTAAAATTTATTAAATATAAATTTAAAAATGATTCTGATTATATTGAATTCATAAATATAATTAATCCAAATAATATTGTGGATTGATCAAATGATTTTAAAAATATTTAAGTCCAATAATTTGTGATTTTAATTAAAGTCTAATTAAATTGCTTTTTGGGCTACATGGGATAACCCTTTGTTAAACCCAATCTCATCTTCATTCTAGAGCCAGCGATCTTGGCGCCACGTGTGCAGATGATGTGGCAGTTCCAAGGAGTGGGGATTCAATTACGAAAACCAATAGCATCATACAGTGTCAAATATGCAAGCCCGCTTCCATAAAGCCCAAATGCCATGTCACTTTAATACTGATTGGCTGAATGATCTTTATTCCCTCGCAACTCGCTCTATTTTAAAACTATAATAGGTCCTCATAATTAGAAAGGATAGATAAAATACTAAAAAGAAACTAGAGAAACTCTGTGGTAAAACGCCATTTATTTCTCACAACTACAGTTAGAATTCAAAGCTTCAGTTCAAGAACGAGCAAGATCACGACCACCGAATTCAATAACAAGCTCGAAGCCATTGAGTTCAAATAAAAGTCAAATCAGATAAAGTTCAAGTTCAAAGTTAATCGTAGATTACCAAGAACAAGCTGTTTAAAGCCCTTTATTTTATATTTGAAAAGGGCGACTTCAGAGGAATTAGTAGAGATTGTACCACTCATCTCCATTTTGGGATAATAATAAAATCGATTGTTGCTTTTAATTTTCCGTTCTGTTATTATTTTTCTCGACATGTTTAATTGCTACAATTCTGGGCACGCCAGTGGACAGTGAGGGGTTGACTCTCTACTCTCATCTCAACTTTTCAAACGTTAAGAATATCAAGATGACTTCCATGAACAGACAAATCTCGATCAAAAAACCGCCTCTAGGTCACTAGCTCAAAGTTTCTCTACTGAAGTTAGAAGACAATCCTTGGTGTTACCTTTGGAAGTTTGGAGTTGTTAACGAGAAGCAAGGCTGCTACCTAAGGACAAGAAACCGCTTCAAGTGTCAATCTGGCGTCAACTCCTGTTTTTTTTGGGTCGCTGTCGCTCCAGAAGGAGCAAGTTCCCTCCACAATGCGCTAAAGAGGAAGTAGTGTTGCTGAAAGATCAAGAGACATTTGCTCTACTTGAGCAAATCTGGTTCCAAGAACTCTACCACAAGGGAAGAACTGTGATTCAACTTATGAACCAGCTCCACGTATATCGCGTAACGTGAGTCCATTGAAATTAACTTACGCGACAACCATGTATCTCCTGCAACTCCGATGACATGAAACGATGGTGACTGTTGCTTCCTCTCCTTAAAAAGAGGAACAACTCTCAAGCTACGAAGTTTGGTTGAAGGAGTGACGAAGAATGTACAACACCAAGAATATCGAATGACAATTGATGGACAGGATAGAAGGGACTTTTATATTGAGAATAGCGAGCCCATGCCCCCTTTAAAGGGAATGAAGTTCAGAAAACGAAGACCTTCTACAAAAGCCCGTTTGTTGAAAGACATGCCAGTATTCTTCTGAAGGAATGATCCCACTCGACGCTATGAAGGAGTTTATTGACAGGCACACTATCACATATAAGTATTAGTCTCTACCGATCTTCTCATATGTATGCCTAAAAGCCAGTACCTGCTCAGGATTTGATAACTTCCAAATGCCTGCTGGTTATCAACCAACCTCCCAAATTTTCAACAATTTGCGGGGAAAATGAAATCCGAAACAAACGCAACATGTCGCGCACGTCTTGGGACCATGTAATAATGCTGGAACATACAGAGACTATTCCTTGTCAAACAGTTTGTCGTCCCCTCTCTAAAGGAAATGCCTTTGATTGGGTACACGGATCTTGAACCTAACCTAACTCTATTGATAGTTTGGGAGCAACTAGAACATGAGTTCCTCAAGTCTCTTTTATAGCACAAGGCGCACTTTGAGCAATGTAGAGAACTCACGAATACTCACCAACAAGCAAGGATTGAACCTGTCATAGAGTTCATAAATCGTGAGGTAACGCGAGCCTCACCTAAAACCTAATGCAAGGGACAGGTTAGGATCTTCCTGCATCGAAATTGTATTCAAGGCATGCACTGGGAGCTTCTTCTGTTACATCTTGCAAGGATAAAACCAAAATATTCGAGGATTTAGCTACTTACTCTCCGCAACTCGCGCGTCACGATATTGATGGAGCATTTCTATCCTGTCTGAAAATATTACTATTTGGTCCATGATCCTCGCAGGGGTGACAAGCAGGAACCTAAGAGATGGAGCAAGTTTCTTCCCATAAATTACAACAAAAAGCCATGAGTGTAAATGTCAACCCTCAAAGTTTCACCACGAATAATGAGGGCGTAAAACCAAAATGTGAGACACGACTTTCCAAGCACGTTCACATCAAAAGTCGACGCAAAGTGATGCAAGGGAAAAAGTATCCCTTCTTGTATTCTGACGTTGCCTGAAGATTTTGATGATTGGCTGAGTAAGCATCATTTGACTTGCCAAGATATCGAACCCCGATGAAGCGGAAAAACTGATGACCCAAATTATGGCAAGTATCATAGACTTGTGAGTCATCCTCTTGAAAAATGTTTGTCAAAAGAAGATTAAGGAGAGTGATGGCGATTGGCTAACGAAAATAAAATTACCTTGATGAATGAGAAGGCTAGTTCTAACCATCCGCTATCACATTTGGGTCACTTCACTGGGATCCGGTCCAAATATATATCTTCCATGAAAAGCATGAAGAAGAGTCCAGTAGACCGCGGAACGTTTACCTAGATGGTGATTAGGTGTTGGATTCTTGTAACTAGGCGAAGACGCAACAGTCATCTTAACGAAAATAATATCTGAGCAAACCGTTATAGGAAAAAGGTGAAGAAAAATCAGAGAAACACAAATCAATCAAACGCCCAAAAGGCAAGGGTTGAAGTGCATCACTACCAAAAAACCTCGACGTCTTGTGCTCTAAGGAATTCTTGCCAATCCGTTCCACACAAAGTCCTACTCAAGGCCAATGTCGAGGCATCATGTTTCATGTGGATAAAGAACAACAATTAAGGTGTCCTCCTACTGTAAAAGAAGGTAGACAACGAGTGAATCCTTACCACAAATGCTCCTGGAGAAGAAAGAAAGAAACAAGGGAAATATCAGAAATGAAGGTCTCTTTCATCTTCTGAAAAAATCTATTGAACTTTTCTTTTCCAAGAAGCACATGTATGTTATACTATCACATTTACAGATACCGATATTCTATTGGTGAAGCACTACACAATCGTCCTTTGTATATGGTGGGCATGTGCTAGAAGAAGAAATAAATAAGAATCCTTAATAGATGAGGATTCTGGAGTCAACATTTTCCTATCCATACATTGAGAGGAACTTGGGCATCCTACTAGGGAACTTAGTGAAAGTCGTCTGTTGATCAAGGATTTAAATCAAGAAGGCGGCTAGGTCCATAGGGCCTATTAAATTAGAGATCCACATGTGAGTTTGCAATCAAGCGCATGGATCATGTGATTGACGCAAATACATCATCAATATATTACTTTTGTAGGCCTTTGGTACAGGAGAATAGAATTGTCTCCACTCTTACTATCAATTTTTGAAATATCTTGAAGGTGGAATTGAAAGAAAGATAGTTTGCAGATGATAATCCTTTCATTCACGAAGTGGATACACACTTTGCGGATGCGAAATTCTAATATGAGAAGTTCATTTTGTTAAAGGGGTCAAATCAATGACGTCAAATCAATCAAATTATAATAAATCTTAGCAAAAGAATGATTCAGCTAATCGAAAAGGTGAGGAAAATTGACAAAACAAAAAAAAAAACCAAAAATAAGCAACAAACCCCCCCCCCCCGCCCCCCCCCCCCCCCCCCCCCCCTTCCCCCCCCCCCACCCCCAAACCCCCCCCCCCCCCTTGTTTGTTTTTTTTTTTTTTTGTTGTTTTTTTTGTTGTTTTTTTTTTTTTTGGGTCACACCCCGGGACCAACACCTCCACCCCACAGTGGGTTTTGCCGTGTTTTGTTTTTGTTTTTTTGTGTTTCCCACCCTCGGTACCCCGCCCCCCCCCGCCCCCCCCCCCAAACCCCCCACCCCGCCAACACCCGCCCCACCCCCCCCCCCCCCCCCTCCCTCCCCCCCCCCCTCCCCCACCCCCCCTCCCCCCCCCCCCCCCCCCCCCCCCCCCCCCCCCTCCCCCCCCCCCCCCCCCCCCCCCCCCGCCGCCCCTCCCCCCTTTTTTTTCTTTTTTGTTTTTGTTTTTTTTTTTTCTCTTTTGTCCCCCCCCCCCCCCCCTGCCCCCCCCCCCCCCCCCCCAACCTCCCTCCCCCCCGGACCCCCCCCCAGCCCCCCCCACCCCCCCCCCACCCCACCCCCCCCCCCCCCCCCCCCCCCCCCCCCCCCTTGTTTTCTGTGGTTGTTTTTTTTGCTTGAGTTTTTTTAATTTTTTGTTTTATTGTGATGTTTTGTTAGTGCTTTTTTTGTTTGTGTTTTTTTTTTTTTTTTATTTATTTTTGTCTTTTTTATTTGTTTTTTGTTCTGGTTTTTTTGTTGTTTTTTTTTTCTGTGTTCTACTTCTGTTTGTTTTTGTTTTTTTTTTTTTTTCTTATTATTTTTTTGTGCTTTTTTGGCTTTGTTGTTTGTTTTTGTTGGTTGTACTTTGTTTCGTATTTTTTTTGGATATGTGTTTTGTTCTTTTTTGGCGATTAATTTTTTGCGTGTTTTTTTGTTTTTGATTTGTTTTTTTAGGTATTGTGAGTTGATTTTTTTTCCCACTTAATGAAGGGAAGATCTTGCCTTCAAAAAAGAAGCAAGACTTCTCTGTTTTGCTATGTTCTGAAAGCGAAGAAGAACAGATCAACCATTTACCTTGAAAGAAATGCATTAAGAGGGCTAACTCTTCCTATGCAGACGGATTGATTCAATACACTGTCTTCCAAAGTTGCCAGAGAAGCATCGCTCAAGATCAAGTGCTAGATATTGCTCCTCCCTACAAATGCGCACAAGAGAAGGTTTTGATCCCATGCCTCAAGTTATTTGTGAAGGCAGGATCAACCCTAAAAACCCTAGCATCCCATCAGTGCGAGGGAAACTTCCCATCAGAAGATACACTAGGAAAGCCGCCGTGAAGTCCTAGGTTATAACCCAACCGCCACCAATTCGCATTTCCATAAGAAGGCACCAGTAATAATCATATAAACTTTGAGAGGATGTCACTGCGCCCAAGAAAAAGCCTTTCGTGTCTTGATATATTTGGTGAAGCGACAACAAGAATATTCCTGATTTGCAGAGGTTAGGTCCTCTGAAGAATAATAACAAGAACTTGAGAAGTGATTTTAAAAGTTACAAACGCTTTGCTTCCACATTTGATTCGAAGATTTCAGAAGTTTGATTCCTTCTAGGAGATGAGTGGCGACGAGTTGAACTTAAGGTGGCTTGGTCCTTAAAGAGAACTCAGGCAAAGGTTTCAGATGTGGTTTACACCAAGAGCGCGGGAAGATGAAGAAAAGTGTAGTTTCCTCAAATCATGTTACAATCCAAAATAGTGCGATTCTTTGCCTCAAAAAAAGAAGACTGTGGAAGCGGTAGAAGATATTGTCTCGTGTTGTCATATATCAGTCAATGACAATTATCTGTGGAGAGGAAGATGCTAAGATGCTCCATCAGAACTTAAAGAAGGATAAGATCACAATCTATCTTTGAAGGAAGTTAAACCTGGCACGGATGAAGATCCGAAGCCAACTTACTTGAGTGCCGTTTCAAGATCGTCCTAGCTCGTGCGTTTTCAATATCGTCTATCTCGTGCTTTTTTAATAGAAGTTCGCTTGAGGTGATTTCAAGTTGGAGATCAATTTCTCACGGTAAGAAGACCAATCATTACTTCGACAACTGGGGGCAAATTTACCTCAAGTGGGATGGAGCCATATGTCCGTACAAGAAGCATATTCCAAATGGTGGCGTCAGCCTTGTGTGATGCTATGGCTTAAGGATCGGTCCTATTCATGCCAATTTTCTAAGAGATACTATCCTTGAAAAGGAAATGATGCTCCTTTAAGGTACGAGCCTAAACTCTGCATTTCCCTCCTGGCCCGCAACATGAGTATAAACGTGTACGACACAAACCAAAAAAAAATCACTCAATCCCCAGAACTACCTTTTTGACTTGATCCTCCTTTTTGGGTAGTAGGCCGCTTAGAACCATATCCTATTTCAGTTGATGAGTGTCCAAAAAAAATTTCCCACTTAAAATTCAAAGAAAAGTCAAGCGATATGTATATTATCTTTTGTCTCACCAAATTTTTAGAATTGTAACAAAGTATTGAATGGGTCCCTATGGAAGGAGCAACCTTTTATTTCTTAATTACAATTTAAGGTTTTAAGGACTTATTACGAGTTGAAGCTCGGATTCCACAAATTTCATAAGTCCAGTTTAATGTGCGCAAAACTAAATAAGATGGCGGAACTTTGCGCTATAATTCCTTCGTATTGACATGAAAATGCGCCATGACTTGGAATTGGATAATAATCTTCAATCAAGAAGTAACGACAAATCAAAGTTTAAAAAGTAAAATAAAATAAAATGAAAAAAAGAGAGTCTAATCTAAGCGTAACTTGTAGTTTTGGTCAAAATCTTTTGACGGACCTAACCTCCAAGCACTCTCTTTTTTTTCTGTTCCATGCGATTGAATCTTCCAGGCGTTAATAAACTCATATTTCCCATACGAGAATATCTCATCTTTCCGTAGCTAAAATCTTGGCTTGAAGCTCCTCGACATCTTTTAGCAGCTTCTAAAACAACTTCAACTACCTCCTCGCTCTCCTTGTAAAAGTGCTAGCGTTCCGCTTAACCTTCTTGCGATTTCCTTTGTTAGAAAAGAACTGTTTTAAACCTTCTCAATTCTCTACTTTGAATACTTCGAGACGCTCTTGGCATTGGACAGCAATTCCATCATCCTATCTTCATGTGTCTTGTCACAAAATTTAGAGTGTTCTTGATCATATAAGTAGCATGATCAAAAAGAGAATCTAACCAAGCTTTTCATGGTGAAAGATCTATAAATTCATCTCACTCATCCTCCTTGACAATCTCATAATATCATCTTTGTAAGATGCAATATTGTTAGAAAGTTCTGGAAAGTTTCCTCCTCCTCAGATCTCTTCCCAAAGTACCCAAGAGTCTTCCTTTTGTGATTGAATACCCACCTCTTCCTTCGAAATACCGACATCAAGTACCATTAACTTGGGAAGAACTCGGGAAATCGCATTTTAGTTCGGAGGCCAACCCTTTTAAAGTTTGGCCACGAGAAGTAAGAACGAGACGCTTGAGCTTTCTCGATATTTGAAATTGATTTGCCTTGGGTCTCAAATCGCGGTAGACCTCTCGCTAACTTGTGGCCTTTCACGCGTTGCCCTTGTAAATGTGTCCATCAGCATCAACCTACAAACCAAAAGTGTCTGGTTTAGCAAGGTCATTTTATTTTTATTTTTTATTGATTATTTTAAATAATATATTATAATAGAAATTATATATCTTCCTCATCTCTCTCTCTCTCTTCTCCCTCTCTATCTCTCCTTGTTCCCTCTGACCTTGTCCCTGCCTCGCCGGCCTCCGACCCTTCGCCTTCTCCCGCTTCCGCCCCCCCGCTCGTTTCAACTCTTTGCCTCTTCCCAACATCGATCCTGCTAGTTTTTTGCTTGTTTCTTGCATGGACTCGTTTACTAGAAAAGAATGGGGGGCAATTCTCTTTTCGGTAGGAGTATGAAACCATTCTTTTCTTAGATGCCTTAAGAAAAGTTAAGCTTCTTACTTTGATGTTTGGGGGGGCAAGTGGGTGTCTTGAACTTTTTGAAGTGTTTCCTTTCCGTCCTCGATATCTTGACTTTTGTCTTCTAGAAGGTAACAAATTTGTACCCAGATTTTCCACCATACATCCAAATTAATCCTCAAGAACTTCCATAGGACTTCTCCCACCAAGATGATATTGGGTGTATAAAGCTTCTTTGCGAGTTACCGCAGGGGAAATGGTCGCTTTAGACATAGTCCACGTGTACACAAATGTGCCAGTATCTAGGCCTTCATAGGACTCAACCGAATTCATTTTCCTAAATAGCCAGGATTATCTTGGATGGAAAACCAAATTGGCGACTAAATCGTTGCGGACATATGGCTCAATAACAAAGGAACCTCCCCGTCGTCCTCATGGAAGATATTAAAAAACAAATGCTCATAACAAAGCTTTGATCCAACTCTGAGGAGTTTTTCATCATCAATATAATAATTTGGGTTGAGGCCTACTAAGCATGGTGCATTCCACCCAATGTTTTCTCCCCCCGATGAAACACCTTTCTTGCCTCAATCTTTGTTCAACAACTTGCAAATCATAGGCACCTTCGCAGAATATACCACCATTCGTGGTAGAGAAGGTCACTAGTAAGCGGATAGTTTGAGATAATAAGCAAGTCAAACGCATAGACATAGTGAATTGGGAAAACAAACTCTTACATGGTCCAACTGTGAGAATTTGAAATTTTTTTAATCCATGATATATGCTTGTTAAAATTTGAAACCGCAAGTCCTACCCTTTTTAACCGCTCTCTCCTCTTAAGCTCGCTATCTTGAAAGTCTCAGGTCGAATGAATTGCCTTCTTCTGACGGAACGTACAAAGGCACATAACCAACATGACAAAAAGGAGGCCGTCAAGATAAGTCTCATATTTTTTAGTTTCACTCCAAGCTTAAAAATACCATCCCCNGGTCATGGTAGAGGCCGCTTTTCTGGAGACTTGGCTGTCGAGGTAATGGTGGTCATCACAACGGCAGAGGTGATGTGCAAAATGATCCACTCCTCCCCCATGGAGTGGCAATGGACAAGACAACGATAGGGCCCATTGTTACGCTTTCCTGGAGATCTGAGAGCGAGGCTCTGATGGCGGTTATCACAGTAATCTTTGGTTTGTGATTGCAGGGCATCTGTATTATTTGACCTGGCTCTACTTTGTCAATGTATCTTCAATCATTTTGCTAAGGGTTCTAAAATGCATTGTGAATGATTGAACATACCTATTCCGTGTTTCTACAAAACCGTTGGTAGTGATTCGTGTGGTAGTTGAAAGGTAACATAGGTCTTGTTTTGTGAACTTTGTGGGGATCAACACTATGTAGATTTGGTTATTTTAGAAATGGGTGGACTTTGATTATTCTGGGTATGCTTGGCTTTCTCCAAATTTTGCGATTTTGGATTGTAAGCTAAAACTGTGACATTGCCAAGCCTGGGACAGATCACGTTAGTGTGGGAGGGTGACTACACTTCCCAATGCCGATGCGTATCATTTATTTCTTCGTGCTAAGAAAATGTTCTAAAGGGTGTTAGCTTTCTGGCTTGGCACATCTCAAGGATGACACTCACCCGTCCCTCGATTTGAGTCGTTTCTTTGTCCGTGAGTTTCCTGGATGTGTTCCCTGCAGATCCTTCCTGTTTCCCCCAACAGGGATTATTGACTTTGATCGATCTTGAATGACCGGCACACGCCCCATTTCTAACCCCCGGTAAGAATGTCTCCTCCCGCGGAGTTCGAGAGTTAAAGGCTCAACTTCAAAGTTGTGAGCAAGGTCTTCATTAGACAAGTGCATCTCCTTGGGTGCTCCGGTTTTGTTTGTGAAGAAGAAGGATGGGAGTTTTCGGATGTGCATCAGACTACCAGACAGGTGACAAGGTACTATTAAGAACAATATCCTCTTCCTCGCATTGATGACCTTATTCGATTCAATTACAAGGTGCTTGTGTTCTTCTCTAAGATTGACGTGAGATCCGGTTATCAAGCATTGAAATACGGCCAACGTGATGTGCCAATGACTGCTTTTCGAACTCGGTATGGACATTACGAATTTGTGTGATGTCTTTTTTTGTCTACGAGCCGCCCCTGCTGCGTTCATGAGCTGATGAAGCGTGATATGTTAAGCCGTATTTTGGACCTCTTTGTATTCGTATTATTGATGATATCCTGTATATACTCCAAGAGTAAGACAGAACATGATGAGCATTTGAGGCCTGTGTTTTGGAAATGTTGAGGAGAACAAGCTTATGCCATGTTCTCCATAAGTCGATTTTTTGCTAGATGCAGTGTCCTTCTTGGGGCCACGTTGTTTTCGAAGATGGGGTGATGGTAGATCCTTCTAATATCGAAGTAGTGAAATTGGGTAAGACTACTAATGTGTCAGAAGTCCGGAGTTTTGTTGGGTAGCTAGCACTACCGCCGCTATTGTCAAGGATTCTTTCTATTGCTTCCCATTGACGAACTTGCCATAGCAGAATGTTTTCCATTTGTATGGTAAGATGAATGTGAGGAAAGCTTTTCAGAAGCTTAAGACTTTGTTTACTACCCTACCGCACCTATCCTCACTTTGCCGGTATAGGGTAATAAACTTTCATTGTTTATTGTGATGCACCTATTCCGGGTTGGGTTGCAGTGCTAATAGCAAGAGTACAACGTGATTGCTTATGCCTCAAGACAATAACAAGTGCCTGAACGTAACTATCCAACTCATGACCTTGGAATTGGCCCGCAGTAGTGTTTGCATTGAAGCAGTGGAGACAACTATTTATATGTGGTTAATGTGATGTCTACACTGATCATCCGTAGCCTTCAGTATGTCTTTACCTCAGCAGATTTTAACTGAGGCAAAGATTATCGGATGGAACTACTGAAGGACTACGACCTCACTATTTGGTATCATCCGGGGAAGGCGAATGGTTGTGGCAGATGCCTTGAGTGGAAGGCGGGAAGCATGGAAGTCTAGCCTCATTGTGCAAGCCTCTAGAACGCCCATTGGGCTAGAGAGGTTTAGACTCTGGCTACGACTTGATGAGGGTGTAAATAAAGAGAAAGGAGGATTGTGGCTAGTGTGGAGCCCAAATATCTTCGTTTTCTTGACAAGATTACGGACACAGTTTGATGTGAAGAAACTAAGGCGAATCCGAGATAAATGTTGCTGAGGAGAGGGCTAAAGAACAACAATCGACGAGGAAGGTGTGTTGATGAGTACGGCAGGTATTTACCCCCGCATTGATGATTTGTTCACCACTGTTCTGGCAGAAGCCCAGAGTTCAAGGTATTCTATCTATACATCCCGGGTGCCAACCAAGATTGTAACCGCGACCTAACACCACTTTTGGTGGAGTAGAATGAACGTATAATGTGGATTTTATTGTCCAATAGCTATAGGAGAGAAAAGAGGAAAGAGGTGGATTTAAGGACGAAGGTTTCTGTGAGATGGCTTAATGTCCAAACTGTCAAAAATTGAAATGATTAACACACCAAAGGCCCGGAGGAAACCACTTCAAGCATGCCCATTCCTGATGGAAGTGGGAGAGATAATTGCAATGGACTTTGTGGTGGTTCTTTCCAGAAGACACTGGGGAAGTTTGATTCAATGTGGGTAATTGTGGACAGATTGACTAGTCTGCTCTTTCATCATTCCGGTCAGGTTACATCACATGCAGAGACGTTAGCAAACATCTACATCCGAAATCGTTCGATTGCATATGGGGTTCCACTATCCATTATATCAGCTAGAGGTAACGCAGTTTTACTCTATGTTTGGAAAACATTGCATGCAAGAATTGGGTACTAGTTGTGACCTTAGTCCTGGTAGGCGTTCCATCCTCAGACCGATGGTCAGTCCTGAGCGAACGTTCAAGTGTTTGGTATTATGCTTCGCGCATTCGTGATAGAGTTTGTGTGGCCATTCGGGATATCTTCTTCTTACTTTGGCAGATGTCGTACATAATCCTATCACTCCAGTATTTGATATGATCCATTTGGAAGCCATTGTAGGGGGGAGGTGTAGATCTCCCATGGGGTTTGGTTTGATGCATTCGAGTTAACCTTGGGGTACCGCTCTCTTGAGGGATTCTTAGAAACGGTGAGGGCATTCAAGAAAATCTTCATAGCGGCGCAAAGTAGACAAAAGGAGTAATGCAACCGGAAGGTTAGAGACTTGGCGTTTCACTGGAAGGTGAACGTCTTGTTGAGGTTTCACCCCATGAAAGGGTGATGTCGGTTTGGCAACAAGGTAAGCTACGTCCGGTATTGGACCTTTGAGGTAGTCTAAATAGGCGATAGGGGAGGTGGCCTTATGAATTAGCCTTGCCCCCAGGCTGTCCGTGATGCATCCGGTATTTCATGTGTCCATGTTGAAAAGATACCATGGTAGATGGAAACTACATAGCCGTTGGGATTCAGTTTTGGCTTGATGAAATTTTGTCTTACTGAGGAGTAACTGTTGCTATTTTAACGGAAATTTCCGCAGTTTGAGGTCAAAAGAGGATATGCATCCTCAAGTTGGCAATGGAAGAATCTACCGGTTGAAGATCCACCTTGGGATAAGAGGCATATATGGCGGGAAGATACCCACAACATCGGTTTACGGATATCAGGTATTCCTTTTCGCACGTTGTTTCCTTCTTGTGATCGTTCGGTGACGAACGATGGGTAATTGGTATCTATTGTAACGCCTGTTTATTATTCGTTTGGAGCAACATATTTTATTCTGGAAAAAACAGGCAGATGTGACGAGGCCACAACGGACAGTCAAGGGCACGACGACCGTCGTGGAGGGTGGTCCGTTCTTCAAAACACTTAGAAAATCGCAAGTGGGTCCTGAAAATCGACTCTCTGAACGTCATGACGAATGGCAGGACGCCGTCGCATGGCTCGATCGGCCCGTCACGGCCATCCACTTTAAACAAAAATAGTCCCCCTGGACCTGTGACGGACTGCAGACGACCCGCGAGGCGCGACGGCCCTTCAACGGGCTACGCAATCCCAGTTCGGGGACGGATTTCTGTCACGTTTTAAAGGGACGGTTTTTGACTATTTCCTGCTTTACAAATTATAAGTAGAGGTTAATGTTCAAGAGTGCTAATTACTTGGTTGGGGGTTAAAGATGTAACCTTAAGTTAATTAGTGGATTATTAGGGGGTGGGGTCGCACTTTCAAAACGTAACTTATATAAATAATTAGGGTAAAAGAAGAGTGTTTGAATAAAGAAGAAATAGAAAAGAACACAATAGAGAAGAGAAAAATCGATCAAGAGAGAGAGACGAATGAAATATCTTGTTGATTCAATTCTTCGTTTGGAGGTAGGTTTTGGTTATGTTAACGATATTCTTAGTGAACTCTTATAGTGAATATTATGTGTTGATAATTTGTAAACCCTCTATGTCCGTAAGTTGTATCTTCATGATTAATTATAAAATTTTGATGGAATTAACAAAGTATGATGAAAGCTATTGAATCCCAAATCTTGAAAGAACCCTAATTCACTGATATATTATATAATGAGAAATGATGATGCCCTTAGTATGAAAGAAGATCTTGATAAATTATATAATTTAGAATGATGATGCCTATGTAAAAAAAAGAAAGGGCTTGATGAATTAGGGGATCGTGTGCCACGTTCCGGTACCAGCTGAACAGGATAGAATAACTCTCTGGATCGAGTGTCACGTTCCGACACCAGGATAGAATATGGATCTGGTGCCACGTTCCGGTACCAGGATGAATATGAGGATCGAGTGTCACGTTCCGACACAGGATAAATATGGGATCGGTTGGCCACGTTCCGTTACCATTATAGGAATATGAGGATCGGATGTCACGTCCGACCCAGGATCGAATATGGATCGGGTGCCACGTTCCGTAGCCAGGGTATAGAATATGAGGAATCGGAGTGTCAGCGTTCACACCAGATGGCTCTATAAATGGATCGGTGCCACGTTCCGGTACCTAGGAAGAATGAGATCGGAGTGCCACGTCCGGCCCAGGATAGAAATGAGGATCGGAGTGTCACTTACCGACAATAGGAAGAAAGTATAATGAATCTTGAAGACAGATAATGAATATCCTTGACTCAATCTAATGAAGCTTAATTCCCAAATGAGTATGGTATTGAGGCTTGATTCCTCAGTGTGAACTCGGGTTGTGAGTTCTGGATGAATTCATGTTGTTTATTGCTACATTTGAGTGAGTGTAGTTGCTTACATGTTATTGATAATACGGTTCCTATTTGATTTGGGCCGATGAATCTACTCAGTAACGTGTGGTTGTACTGACCCCCTACTTTCAATTCCAATGTTTTCCTCTTTGTTATTGTGTAATGCAGCAAACGTTCTGTCCACTTCAAACTCAACAGCAGATCTAGCAGTCTTCACTTCAATCGTAAATTCACAGGTGAGCTAATCTGTTCTATCTTCTACTTGGACTGGGTCTTCTTCTTCAAGTCCTTGATGCCTTGACCTTTCCGGCATGGAGCTTAGCTTTTTAGTTATTTTGTTCTTAGCATTCCTAGTTAAGTAATTTGAGATAGATGTTCTTGTGATATGACTTCCAGATTTTGGGGATCATAATAATCTTATTGAATTGTTTTTTTATTAATGCATTAAGTCTTCCGCCATTATTTTCTGTTGTATATCTTGAAATGTTAAGGTTAGATGTGTTGGTTATCGTTCACCTAACGGGTAAAATGGGGGTGCCAGTCCGCGTCCCTGATTTGGGTCGTGACATTAATCCATCTAAAACCGAAAATGTAAAACTCCACAAAAAATACAAAGACACATAAGGGCATTTCATGGAAAACCTTTTGAATATCATGAACGATTTGGACTTTTGACCTCCAAACTTTACGAAACCATACACACTTTCTATATAAACTATAATAAATCATATAAGGAACACATTAACTGATAAAACACACATATAAGCTTATAACCATATATGAGTCACATAAGTAACTTAGTCGTTGAACGTCTTGGTCCTCCTTTGACATTTCACTTCCAAATCATCTAAAACTCTATACATTGCATCAATATAACACTATAGACAATTTAGTACCTTAGACCATCATTAAAAAAACGTTAGGCTCTAGATTCACCTAAGTTATTATTGAGGTAATACATGCATCTTCCAACACTTTGGATCTAAGCTTATGAACACCCTTCTTACCATCGCTACAAAGTGATTCTCAACCTAATGAAGTTCATGGGAACTCAACATAGGGACATCAAGGGTTCTAAAGTTCTTCCCATCGATGCACATTATCTCCCACATGGGGTAAGCCTAATCAATGTTCATCACCTTATGCACTATAACAACAAGGAAGCACAAGTACAGACTAACCTATATACTCCACACATAAGAAGGTTTGACATCATTGAGGGTTTATGCTCCTATTCTTTCTTCAAGGTGTCTACTAACTCAATTATCATCATTCCTCGAAACCTAACATTCAAAGGAAACTTAAAACAATCAAGTTAGATGATACCACCAAACTATATGAGGATTTAATTACACCATTAATACCAATAGTAATTCTATATCTCATCCCATTCTACCACAAACCCCTAAAATGGTAAGTAGTTCAAGATTCAAGACTGCAAAGGTCATTAATTTTGCTGGAACGTTCCAAAAAATCATGTCTAGGTATAATCTAAGCACTTACCCAATTGACAATGTATAAATTCAATCCTAAAAGAAAACTAACCACTTCAAAGTAGGTGACCTCATTACCTATTTCTCTTCATGATCTAAGGGGTACATACCATACATCCCCCAATGTCATCTTAGGGTAATCATACTTAAAATTTATGGAATAAAACTTCTTTTTTTTCCCACTATGAGTATAATTTCATATCGGGACTCATCTACTAGACATAAGGTTTCTCCCTTTAACTAGCATACTTCATAATAACGTTACTAGGGTAAAACCTAGACAAATGATTCCAATCCACACAAGGACAACTACGAAGCATGCCACATATGCAAAGGAAACTTTCGATATTCTCACTGTTTACCACATTCCATGGGACTTTTCAAGCCTATATCATCACATGATACTATCATTATACATATTTATTAGGCAATTTACCATTTGAAAGAGAACTCCATTCAACCATAAAAACTATTAACAAGTTATAACTATATCATATCATAATTTTTAAACATAAAATCTCTTTCATAATAAACAACATAGACCCATAAATGGTACAACATATGAATATACTAAAATCACCTTCACATATTCTCATCAAACCATAAAACCAAGATAAGCATCAAGACTCGCCTTTTCTCCCTCAAGCATTGCGACATCATTCCAATCCAAGCAATCACATCTAAAAGACCACCGGACAAGGAAAAATATAAGAGAGAGATCATATACAACTAAGTTTTATGGCACGACAAAAAAGTAGTAAAGAAAATTGAACTTTATCATCCTATAGACTCTCGCTCATAGATATTTTGTGACTCACAACCTATGAACAAAAATCTACTAGATGTGGCAACCTGAGAATTTGACACCTAAAACCATTTTCTATAACTTTATGCTTTGATACCAAGTTTGTTACGACCTGAAGGTACACCCTAGAAGTTAGTGCACTCCCGAATTGTCACACGACGTACTCGACCTCTCTATGGTGTTATACAAGACCTAACAGCTTTCATTGCACAAATTAAAACAAAATAGCGGAAAAATAAAAATTTCATGCACAAGCTATGCTAAACATTTCTCTCTCTCTCACTTCTATTTATATATATATATATATAATATATATTATATCTATCTACTATATAAAAGTCCTTGTAATACATGTATAGACACTAAGTCTCTCTGACAACTTAGAATTTTAGTAATAAATGTATAGACACTAAGTCTCTTTGACAACTTAGAAGTTTTGTATTACATGAATAGACATTAAGTCTCTTTGACAACTTAGACTCAACATCATAAGAGTAGATTATGGACAAGGTCCTTAAAACATAGACTAATAACAAATCTATTACATAAACTTTAAGAATAACTTGACATAGGACATCCTTGAATCATTAGGATCCCCTTACCTTGAACTTGCGGGATATATCCAAGATCTTCACTTAATAGACATCTTACAAAAATGACCACATGCACTTTGTGTAAAAAAGATGAAGACGAATGGAATTAATAAAAGAATGCACTATGTTTTGAAACATGCAAAAATATGCATTCAAAGAGGAAATTTAATTCGAAATCATGCATCATATTTTTTTAGTAAAATTCATGAACATAGGCATAATAACACAATATAGTTCAAACATAAAAGATACATTGTCACTATTAGTTTTAATACGCAAATCCATTTATCATACTTCAAGGTATATTAAATACATACAATACCTTACTTCTTTACATAAGTAACCCTAAATTGGACTTAGTACAATGTATCACCTTGAAGTCCCCTAAGATAGTCTCTCACATATACACTTCATAAACACAACCACATTGTTCACAAGTAGTAAGAAAATCATAAACATAACCTCCATACAAGTACAACCATCTAAGACAACCTCGAAGTCACACTAGTGCAATACGTTGGTAAGCATCCCATAATACTATTTCCACCAAGTGTACCTAAAAAGTCACCCTAGACTACGCCTAACATACTCAACAAGTCATTATACCTTCATTTATAAGTAGACATAAGGGCACATAATTTATAACATTATATAAGAACTCACTCATTTACTACAATATTAGTTATAACTCATTTGGTTCATATCATATGTAAGCAAACCTCACAACCCCCACTACACCATTTTAGGCCTACGGCTACACTAATTCTTGACTACACTTGTAATGTGTTGCCTAAATTAGTTTTGGGAACGCTTTTAAAGCGTAGCTTAAATTTGTAACTTTTAGCTACAATAATTTTGGCAACACTTTGAAAGTGTACTCTTTAATGGTATAAGATACACTTTATAAGTGTTGTTACAATATGATATAATTGTCAACACTTATTTACAATATATTGCCCCACTTCTCAAATGTTCCTATTTTTATATTGACAACAACAAACACCTTATAAGTGTTTGCCTTACACATGTTCAATTAAATTTTATATGTCCCTCCAATAATTTAACACTCTCCCTCCATTATATTTGGCAAAAAAAATAAACATTAATAAATTAGATATCCCCATTTCTAGACTGAGAATTTTCCCACTCACTCAAGACCATTGACTCCAAATTGAAATTTTCATACGAAAAACTATAATTTTTTTCAGGTTTCAAGATTTTTTTGTTCATCTCAAAAATTCAAACCCTGATGGTTTTTTTTCTTGAATATTAGAACACACAATTCAGTTAAGAAGATGATTTCTTACAGATTCGTTACACTGAAAGGATTTTGTTTTGTAAAATATTTATCTTCAAACTTCGACGTTTACGGTTTCTGGGGTTTATTGCTTGAGCGTTGTTACATATTTAGCATTAGGGTTTTATATTCTAATCTTTGTTGATACGATTTTTATTTTTATTTTTGGGAGTATTGCTCGTAGTTCTTACCTACAGCAGTTGATTCTTTGTCGTGTGGGATTCATGGTTGTAACTCTAACGTATATACGTAGATTTTTATTGGTTGTTAACGGAGGAATTAAATCTCAAGCATAGAGAGGGTTTCTTGAAGTCTAGAATGAGTTCTTTTTAGGAAGATGTCGATAAGAGTAATAATAATGGTACTGTACCATCGAGAGATCAACACGAATGCGTTCACATCAGTAATAACCATGTGAGTTCCTGCTCTAATCGAAGGTAATGGCACTTAATGAGGTTCGTCATACACATATCTTGCCTCAGATTCAAGCAAGTTGGTAACAGGTTTTAATTTTCCACAAAGGTATTTTTTGTTTTTCTTTTCTTCGCATCTCATACATTTATGTCTTTAGTATTGTGCCGAGTTCCTACGATTTTACGAAGAACTACAACTGTACTTATGTCTGTGACTCTCCACTTTGATATGATATCCTGCCTTGGAATATCCAGCACTAACATATTTAACCATTGCTAGTATGTTAGCCCTTATTCCTGATATAGTTACTAGATGCAAAATTTTTGTAGATAGTGGAAAAGGTAGTAATCTTGTGTTAGTATGCAACGCCTGAAGTTTATTCTTTGAATGGGTCCGCGGACTCGTGACGGGACCTCGTGGTCACGACCTCGCCATCAGTGGACCTCACGACGGGCCACCGTGGACCTTCGCGATGGGCCCGTAGTCATGAATAGGCCCTTCGTGGTCATGAGGTTCGTGTCATGAATGGACCCGTCGGGTCATCCGTCGTGGTCATGACGGGCAAGTCGTGGACTCCTTTGTCCCATACTTGGAATTTCTTCTTCGCTAATTGAGCCTATCTTCATACAGAACATGCAGGACGAACGTAATGACCTACGGACGGGCCGGTCTTCACACGTTTCCGTTACAGCTGAAATTTCAATGATTAATTGTTAAATTTCTTTTATTTTGTGTTCTTTCTTGATGGAACAAATTTTTTTACTAAGAAGTGATATTCCAAGAAGTTAACGTTGTTAGCATTCTGATTTTCTCAGAATCGAAAAAAACAATTTGCCAAAGGTAATGTATAAACATATCTTTGATCTGCTTATTGATTGACTTATATATTTTTTTGGGCTATTTCACATTCATCATTGGTAATTCTGTTAGGTTGTTTTGGTTTGAATTGGAGCTAGTTTTTTGTGTTCTCTTGAACCACTATTCATCTTGCTTGTTTGGTATGGTTAAATAGTTAGTTTTTCTATTTGAGATTTAGTTTCCTCCTTGTTTATCTGGGAACCATTAACTACACACAGGAAACTAATGTAATTTTCTTTAATTTTATCTTCTTCTGTAATCTACAACTAGGAACTTGGGTCTCCTTTAGTTGTTGTTAATGTATTTGGTTAAATTGAGCTAAGGTCTTTTTTTTTCTTTGTTTTTCACTGTTTTTTTTGGCATTTTGTATAGAACACATTGGCATGGTATGGAATCTGCAATCTGGGCAGATTTGTTTTTTAATGTTTTCTGTTACTACTGCTTCTATTTATAAATATTTATGTCCGTAAAGTCTATTTTCTTTTCATATTATATCTAATATCCATGTTATAACCATAACTTTTGACATCCTAGTAGAAGGCTGCTTTCATAACAACAACCAATCATTATTAGGAATTTAATGTTTGTGTCTCCTCATTAACTCATATTTTCATTAGGTCGTGTTAGTTTGCGTTCATCATGGTTACGTGTTAACACCAATATTTTATATTGTTTCTTATGAAGTTTGAACCCTATGCAATTATTCATTGGTTGTTGAACTCATTTGGAATTCTAGGACACACCTAAGGGAAAGATACTCACTTGAAACAAGTCTAAATACAATAGGCATCTACTTTGAACACAAAGATGCAATATAATTTTCTGTAACTGCTCGATATTTCTTGCTCTCTATATTGTTGCAATCTGAACTTCTTACCTCTTCTATATAACTGCCAATTCTTATTTGTGGTAGGAAATGGAGGTGATCAAATTTTCAGTGATGATAAGTTTTTGAACTATTGTACAAGTTTAAAATACATATTTATTTATTGTGTACACATTTAGAAATTTATGTATAAGTATGGTATATACAAAACAAACTACATCTTTTGGGTTGTACATGAAATATTTCTCGAAGTTATTTGAAATATATAGCTTCATTTAATGATTAATTAGTTCCTTTTGTGCTTTAGTCACTTGGTGTGTAATGTAAATATCTTATATATATTTGTAACTACATTTAGCTTCTAACTGTTGAAGTTACACCTTGTACGTGTTTGATAAAAAGTTACACTTTGAAAAGTGTTGCAATTATGACCAATACAAGGCAACACTTTTTTAAGTGTGACCCTAATCTTAACATGTAACGCTTTTCGTGTTAGTCTAACAAAAATAGGTGTTGCTAATGCATGTCTTCAAAGCGTCGCCCTTATACCTATTTGGCTACGCTTATATAAGTGTAGCAAGATGGCAACTTTAAACTTGTTGCCTAATGTCAAGGGTTTACCATCTTTTTTGGGCAGCCCCTAAAAATTGTTGCTAACTGTCCAAAGTGTAGCCTTTTATCAGGGAGGCACACTTTGTTCTACTAGCTACACTTATGTGGTATGGGTTGTTAGGTCCGAAAAATGGTGTAGTGCCCCTTTACAAGCTTACTTGTGCAATGTACACATGGAGTCCCATATCCCCACATATACTAAGTAAACCAATTTTTATCCTTAAGTGTAATTTACGTGCATAGTAATATTTCATGTCTTGACAAAACAAAGTCACTTAACATGCATTCATTCAATTCAAATATACCATCACACAAGTCTTATTTTCATACAATATTCCAATCATATCCTTTCCTAAAGACATTTAGTGTAATGTATAGGTATGGACCATAGTCCTCCATATACTAAGTACCCTTCTTATGTACTTACAACTAGATTTCATATTCTTATCCTAGATCATGTATTAAACTTCGGGAGACATTGGCATAACCTACATAGAACATTTGATCTACATGGAATTCGGTTTTCTAATCTCACACTTAAAAAAGAGGGTTGACACTTGCCTGAGGTGTAACCTTTCCTATATAGATCTCTAGGTCTAATCCACAAGATATAACCTATAGGGGAATGTAGTTATGGAACATGGAGATTGCTTCTAGAAACCATGACATGCTAACGAGAAGGTTTAATCTCATGAAACAACATCTACGTTAGGAACACAGAATTTTTCTAAATGTGAAGGTTCTCTTTGTGGGAAGCCGAACAGGCTAATCGTGAAGACCCCACTCTCATTACTCATGTTCACTCAGTTATAGGCTTAAATTCTTTTTAAACGTCATTAAGCGTATAGATAGCATAAGTTCATAAATATTAGGCTTTTGGGACTTTCTCCCTCATACATCATATAACTCAAAAGTAACTAAGATGAGAATGTCCTTTCATCATAGAACATACATTATGTGAGAATGTCCTTTCATCATAGAACCTACATTATGTGAGAATGTCTTTTAAAATAATCATATAATATTCATACCTTCATGTTTGTATGCATAGATATGTGAGATCTACCTTCACATAAACACCTCTAGATCACACATGCTGATAACTCATAAATTATGTACTTTAAATGCATCGAAATAGGTAATGATGCACTGGAGAACTAGTCTTTCCTTAGTGTTCATTAATCTACTCTACTAATTGATATGCATGAAGTATGTGTTTACATTAGTCAACATGATCACATAATAGCTACAACACACTGTTGAGAAAGCCTGCACCTAAAGATCACAACACACTTATAATATTCTTCAAGTCTTGAGTCAATCATACATATAAAGTATTAAGTACTATAGACTACACACACACATTACATCATAGGAGACAAGATCATATTCCTCATAGGAATAGAAGACTCCTTGCATACATTGGTCACACATTCATACATGGATTTCATAGGCAGGGGTCATGATACAAGAATATTTTTTATCATTAGCCATATATACTACACCTAATACTAACATGATTATCCACATACGTTCAATATCACCAAGAAACCTAGAGCCTGCAAGAAGGTGAAAGGGCGAAAAACAGAACGCCACCCAAGATGAAGGGGTCTTTCTTCGTTCACGCTTTTGTGTCTCTTAGAAGAAAAGCGACACGGTCAACGGCCGACACATGGATACCTGGTATCAATGCATGTTCAGAAATCCCTGAGGGCCCAGAACAAAAAACCAAAACATGAACAGTAACGTATACACCGAAACAATAAGTGGATCATACCAATCATCACATTGAATGTATATACTAAGCTAAATAGGGAAAAATAGGTCAACTTACAAAATCTCCAAATCAATGATCATACTTTATCAATTCCCAACAATTTATAATCAATGGACATAAAGTAATATAGAACTAATATATTCATAATAATCTAAATATTACCTAATCATCATATCATCAAGATCACAAGACCAACATTATAGGACAATTCAAGAAATTCGTAGAAGCGTGGGTTATTTATAAAATTTTATTGAAATACATCATAAAAATAGTTGCTACTCGTATATTCATCATTATAATGCTTTTGAAATCAATTTGAGAAAGAATCCATGGCTAGGTTGAAAGATAGATATTTTGATCATAAAGTCTTCTTTGGAAACCTTTGAAGCAACTCCTTTGATGAATGGTTAACTAACGATCAAGGTTTACAATACCTTAGTAGAAGAAAATCCCATAATTTTTAGAAGAAATCACTTAAAAATTCATCTTCTAACTTGAGCTTGAGTTTTCCTTGCAATAAACGCTTGAGAGAATTTGAAAGAGAAGAGGGTTTCTGGGAATTTGATTTATTAATGGGTGTTGGGTTTTTTACTTGGGAAAAAGATCAAATATTACGTAATAAAGTTTATAACCGACTCACAAAGTTACCAAAATACCCTTATACTTATTGGGACTTTTTGACATGTCAAATATGACTTCAAAATGACGCAACTAGATATGGAAAGTTGCTACGTGTCACAAAGGTAGCTCCTTAGTTTTTCTGACTGAATTTTTGTGGAAGTGGACCTCATGTAGGGTGCACGACGCACAGAAAAAATCATTACCAGGCGCGGGATGCGTGGCTGCATCCAAATCTTGGTGCTGCACGCTGCCTTGGGCAGCCTCCTTGTCCAACATTTGGGTCCTCCTCAATGACCCTTAGGGTGGTCGTTCGGGTGTGATACCCAAAGTTTTTGAAATTAAAAATATTTATTCATATACAAGGGTCATATATACTGTTTTTATACTCCATACAACAGATAAAAATAAGGCAAATGTCATCGTTGAAGTAGCCTTGGCACATATTTTCCTTATATAAAGCAAAAGAGTTATGTACATCAAACAACTATCACAAAGATTAAAGAATCTAAGTGAAGAAATATGTATGTTTAAGGGTGGACGCCAAGGGTTAAATGCCTAGCATAGGTCTATCAATATTGGTATATAAGAGAACCAGCTCAAGGGCGAACGCCTATTATGGGTCGTTCCCTATTAGTAAGGAAGGGATGTAGTTTAGAGTCGAAAGCCTCGCATGGGTGGATTCCAATTTGTGAAATTATGAGGACAACATCCCATGGTAAAAACGCCTAGCATGGGTAATCCTCTAAAACCACCGATCAACTGTCATTCGAATCATATGCCTTATAAATATTATAATGCATAGAAAAGTAAAGAATATAACGTAACATACACAATTGCACAAGTATAAACAAAGGTGGTCTCTTATCTTGATATATTGGTATTTTGTTTATGTTGGGCTCTCAATTTACTTAAGATTGTGTTATGCCTTACATATTTAGTACATTCTTTTGTACTTAAGTCCCTTATTGGGACGCCGCATTTCATAATGTAGGTACAAGTACTCAACTAATAAATCTCCCCAATAGAAAGCACATTATACTCATCAGTGGTTTGTGAGATCCAGGTTGATTCATGGCTTTACTGATTCTTTACTATGAGTATTTTCATAATGGAACTATATTGAATTGCAATAAAGACTTTGTATAAATTGTTAAGCTATCATATGTATTCATAGTTTCACTTGTCACATGTATTGGTGTAGATAAACAACATGTGTTTTATACAATGATTTTGATCAGTATCAGCATAGTAGTTTACTTTTCATCATAGGTAACTTATAAACCATGTGTTCATATGGTATTTTCCCCCTTCACTTAGGGTTGTAGTGTGACAAAAGTCGTATTAGAGCCCTATTCGAACTTATGTCGTTAAAGTTTAGAGTTCTGATTAATAGCTAAGCGTTCTTATAAGACTTAACTCAAGAGAGCCTATGAATAAAGAGAGTGATAGCATTTCAAAATCTTAGGCCAGATGAATTTTGTGTCTCGTCCTCAACCAAAATTGGGATGCACTATTGTTATTTATTATCGTTAAGGCCCGAATGCTGAGCTCAAAATGTGTAGCCTCTATTTAAGTATTAGGTATGGAATAGAAGATAACATAAGATACTTGGGTAAAGAATATGGTAGAGATCCTAGGTAACCCTAATAATTCAAAACAACAACATAAGAATCTAAGATCATGTGGTCTCCATATATGATCATAAGCATTTGTTCAATTGATATGTTATGTGCATGTATTGAGTTTAGCCTGTGTATTAAATTCCTTATTATTATGAGTTCAATTTGTGTATCATAAGTAAATTATACGGTCAATAAAGGGGTTTAATTTTTCATTTCATATTTTATGAACCATATCTATAGAGAGTTCTAGCTAGATTTGCTTGTACATGTTTTAGATTAGCCTATGGTTTTTGGATAGTCCTATTTATGATATAAATTCTGTCAAATATCCAAATCAAATTTCTATGTTAACAAAACTATTTGCTTCACCCATCATTCGAGGACGAATGATTATAAGGAGGGGAGGATGTAGCACCCCGTATTTGTAACGACCTGTTTAGTCGTTTTGAGCAACATATTTTATTCTGGAAAAACTGGGTAGAGGTGACGGAGGCCATGCCGACCGTCATGGCACGACGGACCGTCGTGGAGGTGTCGTTTCACAACACTTAGAAAATCGGAAATTGGGTACGGAAATTGACTCTCTGACGTCATGACGGATGGCATGGGACAGGACCGTCGCCGGCTCGACGGCCCGTCACCGTAAAGGCCATTCACTTAAAAACAAGTCTCTGACCCTTGACGGACAGCAGACGGACCGTCGCAGTTGCGACGCCCGTCACGGGCTCCGCATCCAGTTCGGGTAAAATTTCTTCTTCTAAATGTTCTTTACACATTTAAGGGACAGTTTTGACGATTCCTTCCTGCCTGCGGTAAGTATAAAGTTAGCAGGGTTAATGTTAATAAGTCTAACTACGTGGGGGTTAAAGAGGACCTTAAGTTAATTAGGGGTTCTATTAATTTCCATCTTTCATTCTTAATTACATAATATTAGGGTAAAGAAAGGAGTGGGTTGAAGAAAAAAATAGAAAGAACAAAGACAGAACGAAAAAGAGAGGATAACGAGTAGAGAGAGAGAGGAACGAATAGACAACAAGAAATGAGGAATTGTTGCTTGATCACGATTCTCGGTGGAGGTAGCGTATGGTTTCTTTTTACACTATCGGAGTAAATCTTAATAGCGAATGATAGGTGTTGGGTAGTATTATAAGATCTTCTTTAGCTTAATTATGGTTGCATGATGTGATTTTTATTGTATGATTGGATGAAAACAAGCATGATAAGCTATCTGAAAACTAACCCCAAATCTTGATATAAACCTAATCTCTTACTAATGATGGACGCCGTGGTATAAAAGAAGGCTTGATGAACTAAAGTGATGAGATGATGACTGACGCCTTGGTATAAAAGAAGGCTTGATGAATTATAGAACGAGATTAGGGGATCGGAGTGGTCCACTACGACACATATAATTATGGGACGGGGGTCCACGAACCGACACTAGAATTTTTTGGGTTAGGGGATCGGAGTGTCACGTACCGACAACAGTTCCGTGACGCTTATTTTGTGGGACTGGTGTCCGAACAGACACGTAGATGTAGGGGGATCGGAGTTTCCGTACCGTGACCCTAGAAATTAGTGGGACGGGTGTCACGAACCGACACGTAGTGTAGGGGATCGAGTTCAACGTACCGACACATTGAATTAGGATCGAGTGTCCACGTTCCTCCACCTAGTAGTAGGGATGGGGTGTCCGTAACCAACACAAGAGGAATAAAGATAATGAATCTGAAAGAAGCTCAATATACTCAATCTAAAAGAACATGTATCCCAAAGAGTTGGGTGTGGAGGCTTGAGTTCCTCATAGATATGATCGGTGATATTATAAATGGATATTTTGTAACTGTTGCTATCGACATGTTACAGAATTTTAGTTGGATTATGATATTATCTGCGATATATTGCTTTCGTACTTTTGAGTTGGCCCGTATGATACATACTCAGTACTTGTGGTTGTACGGACCACCCTACTTTTATGTTTTTCTTTTGTTTATTGATGGAGTGCAGCCAACGTGCCGTCATCTTTCGACTCCATAGTAGTTCATCCAGCCAGTCTTCGTCACCCACCACCGGTCTTTCATGGTGAAGCTAATTGTCTTTGCTTCTAGCTTGATTGGATCTCTTCCTCATGTCTTTGGATCCTTGAAGTTTCGGCACTAGTGACTATACTTATGTTTTAGCTGTTAGAATACTCTTAGGTTAGTAAATTGAATCATAATGTTCTTGTGGTGAATGACTTCCAGATTTGGGGGAATTAATAGAATTTGAATTTTAGAAGTTAGTGAATTGTCTTTTATTATGAGTTTAAGTTCTTCCGCATTCTTTATGTTGATATTAAGTTGAAATGAAAGGTTTAATATTGTTTGGTAAACCCCGATCAGGAAGAGGCGAGGGTGGTAGAAAAGGACCCATATGGAAATGTGAA
Organism: Solanum habrochaites; assembly: GCA_027704765.1. Lineage (NCBI taxonomy): Eukaryota > Viridiplantae > Streptophyta > Magnoliopsida > Solanales > Solanaceae > Solanum > Solanum habrochaites. Next base: position 33,763,128 of record JAKWJA010002498.1, on the reverse strand, counting down.
GAAGGGCGGGGCTGAATGGCGAAAGGAGACCAGATGGACCAGCGGGGGGATAACGGGGGCGGTGGATGAGGGAGGTGTAGTAGGAAAATGGTGGAGGGGGTGGACAGAGTAGAGGGGCGTGTTGAGGGTGTGCGTGTGTATTGGGAAGTGGAGGGGAGCGAGCTATTGAGTGGGAGAGGGACGGGGGGGAGGATAGGATGGGGAGAGAGGGTTTGAGGGGGGGTGAGCAATGAGTTGGTATGGGTGTGTGAGGATAGAGATGTGATTGTGGGGAATAGGGGTTGGTGGACCCGGGAGGGTGGGAGTGCAGGTGGGATAGTATGGAGGGGCGCACGGGGGGATGGCGAGATTGGGTAACGAGCGTCATGAGTAATAGAGGAGAAGGGTGGAGGGTAGTTGGCGAGGAATTACAGAGAGATGGGGCGGGGGGTGAATGTGTTGGGGGATGGAGTGGGAAGTGTGGAGTGGGGGGCTGGTTATGGAGGCGAGGAGGGGAGGGGTGTGGGAGGGGTTATGGGAGTGAGGGAAGGAAGAGCTGGATAATGGTTCGCTCACAGTCGGAGGAATGTGGGTGCCAGTCGCGGCTCGGTTTGGGTCGTGACAGTATTCTTATGTACTAGTTATGAATCTCTCATTTAAAATTTCCCTTATAGCATAGGTATGGACTAGGTTTCCTATCGCCAGTGACAATATAATATTTTTTTACAAATTTTAATACCTGCCCCTTACACCACATATACGAATAATTGAACTCGTGCAAATAATTCACACTCTAGATAAAGGTGTATTCAATTTTACAGTTGGGAGTGGTCCAAGTGGATTAAAGTGCTAAGGTCTTGTAAGAAACTAAGATGGGGAAATTGATGTAATGTAATTGAAGTTAAACTTGATTAAACTATTATATTAGGTTACAATAGGTTACGCACCTACTTAGAATTAGTGGAATCCATATTCAGTGGAAAAGGGAATGTAGGTGATGGACGTACTTAGAATTAGTACACTGAATTTTATGTTAAAAAAATAAAGTAGGTGATGCACCTACTAAGAATTAGTAGACTGAATTTTATGTTAAAAGGATAAGTAGGTGATGCACTTACTTAGCATAAGTGTACTACAAATTCAAGTGAATAATATGATTTAACATCAAGGTAACGGTAAGGAGAAATCTAAAACTTGAAGAATCCAACACCTAGAAAGTGAAGTTTCTTTGCATCAAGGTAAGCTATGGAATTTTACATTCCTCTCCGGTTCTAGAATTGTTAGTGAAATATTGTATGTATTAATGAACTAATGAGTGTTTCCTGTATATTGTGTGGGCATTGTAAATGCTCATGAAGGATGTGCTTGTTGGGATAAAAATGGAGTGGAGTCCCCTTAAATTGTATTTGTGAGCATGTTTTGAGCATCTTAAATGTTTCGGCATAGACTAGCTTTTATTGTTTTAGCTTGTTAGAATACTCTTAGTTTAGTAAATTGATCATAGATGTTCTTGTGGTGATGACTTCCAGATTTTGGGGAAATATAGAAGTTGACTTTTAGAAGTTTGAATTGTCTTTTATTTGTGAGTTTAATAAGTCTTCCAAGTCTTCGCATTTCTTTATGTTGATATTAAATTGAATGATAAGGTTTAGATTGGTTGGTTCGCGCACATGTCGGAGGTAAAGTTGGGTGCCAGTCGCGCCGGTTTTGGGTCCGTTACAAACTTGTTATCAGAGCCCTTAGCCTCTTATTGGATCCTCATTGGGGACATAGGCACGTGTCCTCCACGCCTGACTACTGGCCTATAATTACCAATGATCAGCATGAACTTTTTATTAAGTTCTTGAAATTGGAAACCTCCAGTCTTCAAGGAGGGTGCAACTCGAGGATGCTTAACGATTGTCGGGTTGACTTTCATGAGCTTACTGTAGAACGGTTTGGTGTTGAGTTCGTGAGTTACCAGTTTTCAAGGAACCCCCCAAAATGTGATGCGGTCACATGGTGATTTTCAACCAACAGGCACACCATGACGTGGGCCTCATTCTCTAGCTTGTTTTGGAGAAATATATTCCCCGACCCTTGAGAGATAGGAAAGGGACGAGTTCTTGACCTAGAGCAAGGTAGGATGTCGGTCAATGCATTTATGCTAAGTTCGTGCACTATCCCGATATGCCACCCAACTATTTTTCAGTCCACAAGAGCGGATTCGCCGTTTTTGTGAAGGGTTGAGATCACATAATTGCGAATGTTCAGTCCTTACAGTTAGCGGCTAGGCAATCCTCCAAGAAGTGGTAGATTTCGTGGTAGAAGGTGGAAGGAGTGAAGCCCGATGAATTCACCACGGCATCGACATCAAGAGGTTTCGAAAAGGGGGTGAGTTTAATGGTTCTTACGCTCTAGAGGACAAGGTTCCGGAGTTACTCGTTCGACCCCTTTCGTCTTCCCTACATTACTGTGGTTGGGGGTCACCTCAACCGGTCAACACTTCTCTGATAGACCCGGCCCGACTCTATAGAGTGTTTATGGAGTGGGGAGACTGGACAATTTAGAAGGATTGTCCAAAACAGAGTTATAGACCCCCAATAGCTAGAGGCAGAGGTGGTCATGGTAGATGCCGTTATCTGGAGACGTGTGGTCGAGGTAATGGTGGTCACCAAACCGGCCGGTTTGATGGGCACACTGGAGCCACACATCACACATGGGAGGGGGGCAACGGACAAACAAACGAAAGGCCCATTGGTTATTCTTTCCCTGGGAGATCAGAGGCGTATACTCCTGATGCTTGTCTCACAGGTACTCTTCTGGTTTTTGAGTGCATGGCTTCCGTATTGTTTGATCCTGGATCCAATTGTTCTATGTTCTTCCTCATTTGCGAATGTCTTAAATTTACACCTTGTGGAATTACTGTATACGCTATTCGTGTTTCTATCTTCTACTCCGGTGGGTGAGTCTGTGGGTAGTTTCAAACGGGATATAGGTCCTTGTTTGGTGAACTTTGTTGGGAGTAACACCTTGTAGATTTGGTTATCTTTAGAGATATGGTTTGATTTTTGATGGTAATGTGCTGGGTATGACTTGGCTTTCTTTCCTCCGCATTCGGCGATCTTGGATTGTAATGCTAAACGGTGACTTGTATCCAACCTGGCAATCCTTAGTGTGGAGGGTGACTGCACACTTCCAATCCGGTGCTAACAAGCTCCTTTCTTCGTTCTAGAGAACATGGTTAGCAAAGGGTGTTTTGCTTTCTTGGCCATCTCCATGATGAACACTACCCGTCCACCCCACTTCGATTGAGTAGGTGTCGAGTGGTCGTGAGTTATGGATTGTTCCTACAGATCTTCCTGGTATGCCACCTATAGAATATTGACTTCTGTATTGATCTTGGACCGGGTAGCTTCTCGCCCCATTTCTATACCCCCTTATAGAATGGCTCCCGTGTATAAGAGACTAAAAAATGCCCACTTCAGAGTTGTTGAGCAAAGGCTTCATAGACCAAAGTGCAATCTCCTTGGTGCCCGGTTTTTGTTGTGAGAAGAAGGATGGGAGTTTTCGGATGTGCATACACTACCGGCAAGTTGACCGGTAACCATAAAGAACATACCTATCCCTATCCTATCCCTCGCATGATGACTTGTTTGATCAGTTACCAGGTGCTTGTGTCTTCTCTAAGATTGACTTGATATCCGGCTTACATAATTGAAAATACGGGCATCGGATGTGCCAAAACTGGCTTTAAACTCAGGGTATGGGCACTTACAAATTTGTACTGATGTCTTTTGGTCTGACTAATGCCCCTGCCTGCGTTCATGAGTTTGATGACCGTGATTTTTAAGCCTATTGGTCCTTGTGATCTATTTTATTGATGATATTACTGATCATACTCTAAAAGTAAGGAGGAACAATGATGAGCATTTGAGAATGGATTTGGAAATGTGAGGGAAACTTATGCCAGTTTCTCTAGTGTGGAGTTTTGGGCTAGATGCGTCTCCTTCTTGGTGCACGGGTTTCTTCTAAGGATTGGCTTGGATGTGGATCCTTCTCAGATCGAAGTAGTGAAAGAATTGGGTAAAGACCACTAATACTGTCAGAATAAGAAGCTGTTGGTTTAAGCCCTGTCTTACCAGTCGATTTTGTCAAGGATTCTCATTCTATTGCTTCCAACTGACGAACTTGAACTACAGCAAAATTTTCCATGTTGTATGGTCCCGGTGATTGTGAGGAAGCTTTTCAGAAGCTCAGACTCTGTTAACTACCGCACCTAAATCCTTACCACCTTGCCTGTGGAGGGTAAGAACTCTTCAATTGGTTTTATGTGATGCATCCTATTCCTGGTTTTGGTCAAGTACAATGCAAGAGAAAATGTGATTGCTTATGCTTCTCGGAAATAAGGTGCCCAATGAACGTAATTATCCGACCCATGATTTAGATTTGGCGGCGTTGTGGTTGCATTAAAAGCAATGGAGACACTATTTATATGGGGTTAAGTGTGAGGTCCTATACGGATCATCGTCCGTCTACAGTATTTCTTTACTCAGGAGATATTGGTGAGATTTTGAGACAGGGAGATGATTGGAAACTCTGAAGGACTCTAACGCCATCACTATTTTGGATCATCCGGGGAAGGCGAATGTTGTAGCTGATGCTTTAAGTGACAGGCGGGAAGCATGTATCTAGCTCACTTGCAAGCTTCTAGGCGCCCATTTGCTAGAGAAGTTTCAATTCTGGCTAACGACCTCTATGAGATAGAAGTAAATGAGACGAGAGGATTTTTAGCTTTGATGGAAGGCAAGATCTTCTTTTCTGACAAGATAAAGGAAACCATTTTGATGACGAGAAAACTAAGCCGCATCCTAGATAAAGTGTTTTGCAAGGAGAGGCTAAAAGAAGGCGAAAGTCGAGGAAGAAGGTGTTTTTGAGGATTAAGGGAAGGGTATGTGTAACCTCGCGTCGATGATGGATCAACACTATTCGCTGATAAGATGCCATAGTTTCAAGGTATTCCGTACATCCGGTGCAACCAAAATGTACCGGACCTAAAGCAACACTTTTGGTGGAGAAGAAAATGAAGCGTGATATTGTGGATTTTATTGTCCAAATTTCCAATTGTCAACAGTAAAGTATGAACATCCAGAGCCCTGAGAGAACACTTCAAGAATGCCCATTCCAGAAGGAAATGGGAGAGAATCGCAATGGCTTCGTGGTTGGTCTTCCAAAGACATTGGGCAAGTATGACTGCTATTGGGTGATTTGTTTGATAGGTTTAACTAAGTCTTCTGCTCATTTCATTCCGTTATGTGACTTACAATGCCACAGAAGTTAGCCAAACTTTACATCTCATAAAAAGTTGTTTCGATTGCATGGAGTTTCCACTATCCCATCATATCAATAGAGGTACGCATTTACTTCTAAGTTGGAAAACTTGCATGCAGAATTGGGTCTAGGTTGGACCTAGTACCGCACCGAAGCGTTCCATCCTCAGACCGATGGTCATCTGAGCGAACGATTCCAAGTGTTTGGAGGAATAGCTTTCGCATGTGTGATAGAATTCGGTGTCCTTGGGATAGTCTTCTTACCCTTAGCGTAAAGTTTCATACATATAGCTATCACTCAAGCATTGATATGTCCCTTGAAGCATTGTATGTTAGGAGAGGTAGGTCCCCCATTGGGTTGGTTTGATGCATTCTGATGTTAGACTTGGGGTACTCTGATCTCTTGAGGATCGATAGACAAAGTGAAATCTCTCCAAGAGAAGCTTCTAGCGGCGCAAAGTGACAAAAAGAAGATGCAGATCCGAAAGGTTAGGGACTTAGAGGTTTCATGGAGGGGTGAACCAGTCTGTTTGAAAGTTTCGCCAATGAAAGGGGTGATGCGGTTTGGTAAAGAGGAAGCTTATTCGCAAGGTACATTGGTCCTTTGAAGTACGTAAGGCGAGTAAGGAGGTGGGCTTATGAGTTATCCTTGCCCCCATGGCTGTCCGGAGTACATCCGGTATTCCGTGCGATGTTGAAAAGATACCCATGGGGATGTGAATTAACATTACCGTTTGGAATTCATTTTGCTTGATGAGAATTTGTTCCCTATGAGGAGGATCCTTTTGGCTATTTTAATAGAGAAATGCGCAGTTGAGGTCAAGTAGATTGCATCTATCAAAGTTCAATGGAGAATCGACCCGTTTTGAAGAATCCACTTTGGGAGAAGGAGGCAGATATGCGAGAAAGATACCCACATCTGTTTACAAGATTCATGTATTTCCTTTCGCCCTTGTTTTTTCTTCTCATTATCGTCGCGGACGAACAATGGTAAGTGGTTATCTATGGAACGACCTTTTTAGTCTTTTGGAGCAACAGATTTTATTTTATTTCTGGAAAAACGGTAGATGTGACGGAGGCCACTACGACCGTCAAGGGCACGCCGGCACCTTCGTGGAGGGTTTCCGTTTCAAACACTTAGCAATCTGAAATTGGGTACTGAAAATCGACTCTCTGAACGTCATGACGGAATGGCAGGAACGGAACCGGTCGCAGGCTCGACGGCCCGTCACAGGCCATCCACTTAAAAACAGTCTCTGGACCTTGTGACGGACAATCGGACGGACCGTCGTCAGTCGCGACGGCCCGTCACGGGCTAAAACGCAATCCAGTTCGGGTCGGATTTTCTTTACACGTTTTAAAAGGACTTTTTTACTATTCCTCCTTCTTTAAAATAATGTCTAATTTAGATGTCACGTTAATAAGTCTAACTACTTGGGGGTTAAAAGGTAACTTAAGTTTTAATTAGTGGGTTATATTTCCAGCTTTCATTTCTTATGATAATAAATTAGGGGTAAAAGAAAGAGGGTTTGATAAGAAAAATAGAAAGACAAAGACAAAAGAAACAGAGATGAGAACGAGTAGAGAGAGAGAGGAACGAAGAGGACAACAAAATTGAGGAATTTGCTGCTTGATCACGATTCTTCGGTGGAGTAGGTGTATGGTTTCTTTCACTATTCGTAGTAAACTCTTAATCCGTGATATGTGTTGTTAGTATTATAGAGTCTTCTTATGCTTATTGTGTGTGATGCCTGATGTGAGTTTATATGGTATGATTGTGAGGAAACAAGCATGATGAGCTATTGAATCCCAATCTTGATATAAACTAATCTCTTACTAATGATGACGCCTTGGTATAAAAAAGGCTTGATGAACTAACGTGAATGAGATGATTACGCCTATTGGTATAAAAGAAGGCGTTGATGAATTAATAGAACGGATTTAGGGGAATCGAGTGCACGTACCGACACTAGATTAGTGTGACGGGTGTCACGACCGCACGTAGATGTAGGGTATCGGAGTGTCACGGACCGACACACAGTAGAATAGTGGGACGGGTGGGGTCACGAACTGACACGTAATGTAGGGGATCGGAGTGTCACGTACCGACAATAGAATTAGTGGATGGGTGTCAGAACCGACACAGTAGAGTGTATTGATCGGAGTGTCACTTACCGACACATTGAAATTAGGGGATCGAGTGTCACGTTCTACACATAGTAGTAGGGGACGGAGTGTCACGTACCTGTACACAGGTAGGAATAAGATATATGAATCTTGAAAGATGCTTATATAATACTCAATCTAAGAACATGTAATCCCAAAAGAGTAGGTGTGGATGCTTGAGGCCTCATAGATATATCGGGATATTTATCAATGAATATTTTGTACTTGTTGCTATCACATGTTAAGAATATTAGTTTTAGTTGATTTTATGTATTATCTAGATATTGCTTTCTATTTTGAAGTTTGGGCCGATGATCCTTACTCAGTACTCACTTGTGGTTGTACTGACCCCCTACTTTTATGTTTTCCGTTTGTTTATTTGTGGAGTGCAGCACATGCCGTCATCTTCGACTCACCAGTAGTTCAAGGCAGTCCTTCGCTCAAACTACACCGGATCGTCAGGTGAGCTATGCTTCTAGCTTGGACTGGGGATCTCCCTTCCTCATGTCTTGATGCCTTGAAGTTGTTCGGCATAGACTAGCTTTTATTGTTTAGCTTTTGAATACTCTTAGTTTAGTACATTGATCAAGATGTTCTTGTGTTGATGACTTCCAGATTTTGGGGAATTAAGAGAAGTTGAATTTTCGAAGTTATTTAATGTCTTTTATTTATTAGTTTTAAGTCTTTTTTTTCCGCATTTCTTTATGTTGATATTAAATTGAAATGATAAGGTTTAGATTGGTTGGTTCGCTCACATCGGAGGGTAAATGTGGGTGCCAGTCGCGGCTCGGTTTTGGGTCGTGACAGTATTCTATATGTACTATTTTATGAATATCTCGTTTAAAAATTTCCTTATACAATAGGTATGGACTAGGTTTCCTATGCGACTAGTGACAATATAATATGTTTAAAGTTTTAATACCATGCCTTCAACCACATATACGAATAATTGAACTCAAAAATAATTCAAACTCGAGATAATAAAAGGTGGTATTCAATGTTAAAGTTGGAGTGGTCAAGTGTGTATTAGTGCTAAGGTCTTGTAAAGAAACTAAGATGGGGAAATTGATGTAATGTAATTGAAGTTAAACTTGATTAAACTATTATATTAGGTTACAATAGGTTACGCACCTACTTAGAATTAGTGGAATCCATATTCAGTGGAAAAGGGAATGTAGGTGATGGACGTACTTAGATGTACACGAATTTTAGGTTTAAAAATAAAGTAGGTGATGCCACCTACTAATAATTAGAGTAACGGATTTATGTTAAAGGATCAGTAGGTGATGCCCTTACTTAGCATACGTGTACTACCAATTCAAGTGTACTCTGATGTTAACATCAGTACGTACGGGAGAAGATCTAAACTTTGGAAGAATCCAACACCTAGAAAGTGAAGTTTCTTTGCATCAAGGTAAGCTATGGAATTTTACATTCCTCTCCGGTTCTAGCATTGTTAGTGAAATATTGTATGTATTAATGAACTAATGAGTGTTTCCTGTATATTGTGTGGGCATTGTAAATGCTCATGAAGGATGTGCTTGTTGGGATAAAAATGGAGTGGAGTCCCCTTAAATTGTATTTGTGAGCATGTTTTGAGCATCTTAAATGTAATGTTATATGGAACTAATGTGGTGTTGATTGGAAGCTGTGAGTTAATGTATTGTTTCTTCCACATTATTAGACAGAGGAATTGTTTTGTGTATCATAATATAATAGGGTCTTGCTGGATATTTAAAGAAGTCATGGTAACTGGTTAAAGGATACAACATTGAAAGTGCAGTGATACACCACTTAGTTGAGTGTTGCATGAGCTTACTTCATGCCATTCCTTTAATATTGTTTTCCAGACGCGATGATGCTCGAGGGGGGGGGGGTTGAGGACCTTATAAGATGGTTGTATAGTATATAAAAATAATTAGGGGAAAATGAATGGGAATAACTCTTGATTGGACCAATTATAGATAAAATACCAATAATTGTTTTGGTTTTATCAATGGAACAAAAACATATAGATCAACTACTAATGCTAGTTTTTATGATTTACTCCATTGTAAAGAAGTAATCTGAAAGGATATGGTTAACACATTGTAATATCAATTGTTTTGCATAAAGGTATGCAAGGCTATTTGATTCCTATTTCCTTGGCATAAATCTGTTATTTTGCATTAAAAATTAAGCTTTTTATGTTCCCTTGGTTGTGTATGATCCATAGGAATAGTTCCTACTCCTTATATAATTAAAGTGAGCACTCTAATATGAGTTTGTTACTAAATGTACTTGCTTATTGTACCAAGTATGAGCATGAAAGGTTTATACTTGTTTCATCGTCAAAGTACCCTTGGCACATATTTCCCTTATATGAATAAAAATTATCCTAGATTACACACGGTACAGATGTTTATATGTTCGATATACAATCTTCCCATATTATGCTAACTTTATTCAATTATCTATCTATATATCATCTTCTTACATGTTCATGTGTTCCTATTAAATGGTTATTACTTGCTTTGTTTTCGACTATAATGTTACCTCACAAGATGTATTCTTGGTCTATTGTACATTTTATATTTACTTACATGTAATAGGTATAGTTTTTTAAGTTTAATGTTTCAACATTAATGTATACCTTGTCTTTGATATTGGTATGGAATGTTGGTTGTTCAGTGGAGAAAGCCTAGCATGGGTCGTTACCAATTTGTTGAATTATGAGGACAACATCCCAGGGGTTAAAATTCGTAGCATGAATCATCCTCTCCTACCATTGATCACCTGGTCATGCATATCATATGTCTTATAAATATTATAAAGCACACAAAAGTAAAGAAAAGAATGTAGCGTGCACAATTCCACGAGTATTACAAAGGAGGTCTCTAATCCTTATCAAGTTTTAATTGGTTTCACTAAGGCTCTCATTTTATTGAATGTTGTATTATCCCTTACATATTTAGTAAATTATTTTGTACTGAGTCCCTTGTTTGGACGGTGTATTTAATGTTGCAGGTGCAGGTACTCAACTAGTAGATCTCCCTAATAGAAAGCACACTATACTCAACAGTTGTTTGTGATATCCATGTTGATTTAGGCCTTTTCCGAGTCTTTACTATGCTTATTTTCATAATGGTACCATCATGGATTTTAGTTGAATGTTTGTAGACATTGTAAAGCTATCATATTTATTTATAATATTACTTGTCACGTGTATTGGTTCAGCTATTCAAGATGTTTTGTGTATGAAACTTTTGATCAGTAAATCTAACTACATCCTAGTTTATTTTTAATCATAGGTAAATGGTAAAGCTTGTTTTCATATGGTACCTGTCCTCCTAACGTAGGGTTTGTGTGTTACAAAAGTTGTATCTGAGCCATATTCAAAGGTGTGGCATAAATATTTAGTGTTTTTATTAACAACTAGGCGTTTTTACAAAAATCACCTCTGAAAAGCGTCATGAGATAATAGAGAAGGGAAAGTATTGCCCCGATAGGTTGGGCCGATGATTTTATGTGTCTGTGCCATATGCAAGAAATTCAAATAATTATATTTATTCTTTATCATTAATACCTGGAAGCTATGATCAAAATGTGTAACGTTCATTGAAGTATTGGGGAAGGAATGGAATATAACATAAGATACTTTCGAATATAACATGGTAGATATCCTAATTAACCCTCGTCATTCTAAACATCAACATTCGGATTTGAGATCATGTTGTCCCCTTATATGATCATAAGTCCTACTACTATTTGTTTATTTGATATGTCATTTTGCATGTCATGAGTTTTGTACGTGTATCAAATTCCTTTTTTGTATGAGTTCTATTGGCGTATCATATGTTAATTATATGGTCAAGAAAGGTTTCTAATTTGTCATTTTATTATTTGATGAAACATATCTATTGAGACTTCATGGTAGACTTTTCTATATGTGCTTTAGATTAGCCTAGGGATTTTTGATACTCCTACTTATGATTGGAACTCTTGAAAATCTCCAAATGAAATTCCTATGTTAACTAAAATATAACTTTCATCCATCATTTGGGGAAGAATGATCATAAGGAGGGAAGGATGTAACACCCAGTATTCTGCGTGTACTAGTTCTATGTATATATCACTTAAAAATTGTCTTGGGGTATCGTTATGGACTCGGTTTGCTATGCCACCGGTGAAAAAGGAATATGTTTAAAGTTGTAATACCCCACACCTTCCAACACATATATGAATAACTGATACAATTTGAGCTCAGGATAATAAAACGTGGTATTAAATTTAAAGGTCAATGTGGTCATATGTGTATTAGTGCTAAGGTCTTGTAATGAATCTAAAATGGGAAAATGATGTACATTATTTAAGGTGAAATTGACTTAACTATTCAAGTATCTGACAAGTAGGTGATTCAGCTACTAAGAATATGTGGACTGCATTATAAGTGAAAAAAGGCATGTAGGTGATGCACCTACTTAGAATTGGTGGACTTAATTTTATGTTAAAAGGAGCAAGTAGGTGCTGCATAGACTAAGAATAGGTGGACTGCATTTAACTGAAATGAGCAAGTAGCTAATGCAGCTACTCAAAAAGTTTTGGCAGAAACTAATGAGGTGATGCTACTGCTTTCTTAAAAGTAAAGGACCATATTATGTCTCCAATTTATTCAACGAAAACGTCAAAAATGGACCTTTAAAGAACTGAAGCTTATCACATCTCCTTTATCACTAATTTTCAATAAATATTTCTCCAAAGAAAATATATAGAAGCTCGAGAGTTCTGGTCTACAGCTTCACCAATTAGAATCAGGAAACATGTGTTTTTTAGGTAAAAGTTTGTAGAACATCTCCATCTGAAAGAATCAAAGTTACTAATTTGATTTAACATCAAGGTAAATTTAAGAGGACACCTACACCTCGAAGAATTAACACTTAGCAAGGGAGGTTTCTTTGCAGCAAGGTAAGCAATGGAAATTTTCATTCCTCTGTTTTTCTTGCATTCTTTGTGAAAGATTGTATGTGTTAATTAATTGAGGAGTGTTTACTCTATATGGTGTGGTCTTGGTAAATTTTCGGGAAAGATGTGCTTGTTGGGACATCCATGGAGTTGTCTCCTTAAATTTTAATTGTGATCTTGTTTTGAGCATCTTAAGTGTAATGTTAGTTATAACTAACATTGTGTTGAATGGATATGTAGAGAAGTCATGGTAATTGGTTAGAGGATAAAGCATTGAAAGTGTAGTGATACACTACTTATTTTAGATTTGCAAGAGCTTACTTCCTGCTACTCCTTTAATATTTTTTTCTACACGTGATGATGCCTGATGGGTTTAAGAGGACCTTATAAGAAGGTTGTATAATATATAAAAAATAATAACGGAATATGGATTGGAAGAAATCTAGATGGGATCAATTATAGATTAGTGCCAATTACTGTTTGCTCTTATGAAGCAACCCAAACATGTAGGCTAACTACTAATGCTAGTTTTATTATTTACTCCATTGTAGATAAATAATTTTAAAGGATATGGTTAATACATTTTAATATCTATTGTTGTGAAGCAAGGTATGTAGGGCTATTCGATTTCCTATTTCGTTGGCATGAATCTCTTACTTGCATTGAACAAGGTGAGCTTTCTGCGTTCCCTTGGTAGTGACTTATTCATAGTTGTAGTCTCTACTTTATAGAACATTATAGTGAGCACTCTTATAAGAGTTTGTTACTAAATTCACATGCTTATTCTACCAAGTATTAGCATGCAAGGTTTAAACTTGTTTCATCGTCAAAGTACCCTTGGCACCTGTTTTCCATATATTAATCAAAAAGATCCTAGATCACACACAGTACATATGTTAATATGTTAGATATACAATCTTCCCATATCATGCCACATTGATTCAATTATCTATACACATGTCATCTTGTGACGTTTTTATTTTTTCCCTTCATTAGTTATTAGTGTCATTCCATTCTACTATAATGGTACCTCACAAGATATCTACTTGCTCTACTGTACATTTTATATTTACTTATTGGCAATATGTATTCGTCCTAACGTTAAATGTTTCCACATTCATGTGTACCTTTTCGTTGATATTAGTATACATTTTGCTATCATATGAAGTTGATATCTTTTGTCTGAAAGTTAAATATGTTCACTTGATATGAGCTTCAACTTGAGATTTCAAAATGCTTACAGATTCATAGAAGCTCCTAAATATTATGTTTGTGTCACATTCTCTTCCCACGTCATTGTTATTACCGTAGGACCATATTCATATGTCTTCTACTACTAGTCCATAGATCCAAATCTAAAGATGGATTGTGACCACCAGAACAACAATCTCGAAAGAGTTTATGATTATCCAAAGAAAAATATGACCATCAAAAAATAATCCCAAAGATTAAATAATCTGAGTGAAGGTATCTGTATAATATGAGTGGCAGCCCAGAGGAAATGTATAGAATGGGTAGATCCCAAATGGTATAGAAGGGTGGTATCTCAGAGGTGAGACAAAGAATGTGCCAATACCTATTGTTATGGAAGAGTGGTTGCTCAGTGGTAAAATCCTAGTATTGGCCAATTCAATTTGTTGAATTATGAGAACATCATCCCAATGGTTAAAATGCCTAGCATGGGTAATCCTCTCCTATCACAGATTAGTTGGTCATTCCTATCAATATGTGCTATAAGCATTATAATGCACAGATAAGTAAAGAAAATACTGTAACTTGCACAATTCCACAAGTATAAACAAAGGTGGTCTCTAATCCTTATCTATTGGTATTTGGTTTCATTTGGGTATCATTTTACATAAGGTTGTAATATGCCTTGCATATTAAAAAGGTGGTCTCTAATCCTTATCTATTGGTATTTGGTTTCATTTGGGGTCTCATTTTACATAAGGTTGTATTATGCCTTACATATTTATTACATTCGTTCGTACAGACGTCCCTTATTGGGACTCATCATTTCATACTGCATGTATAAGTACCCAACTAGTAGATCTATCAAATAGAAAGCACATTATATTAGGTTTTTGTTGGTTAGATCAAGGTTAATTCGTGGCTTTGTCGAGTCTTTACTATGCGTATTTTAATAGTGGTACTGTCATGGATTTATGTAGAGGTTTTATAGACATTGTAAACCTATCATATATATTCATAGTTTAACTTGTCACTTGTATTGGTTCAGGTAGTCAACATGTGTTTTATATGAAGTTTCTGTTAGTAAATCTATATGCATCATAGTTTACTTTCTCATCATATGTCACTTTTAAATCATGAGTTCATATGGTAGTTGTATGCCTTACCTAGGGTTAGTGTGTGACATCATACAATTAGAAGTATCATAATTTCGCATGAACAAATATACATCACACAATCATATAATCACAACCATCACCTGCTTCGAAATAATTTCTGGATTTGTTCCTCTTGTTCTTCGTCTAAAAACAATCATTACAATACAAGAATCTATAAACAATCAGTAATTACCCAAATCACTATCAATTTTTATGATCCATAGATCAAACTCATGTTCCTAATTATCCAATATAGCGAAGTTTCCACCATAGAATCTATAACCAAACCCTCCGCGTCAATATGTACCTGCTCTATTGCGTTCTATGGATCAAAAAATTCATTCGGGGAGTGAAAAACTATTTTTATCCTCATGAATGGTGATTGCATGTAGGAGTCTCCTTGGTACCTTTCTTAGCTCTCGAAAACGAAAAGTGCCAAATAAGGTCCTTCAGGGGTTTATTTATGACTTCAACACGCGCATGGCCCGTCGCATTAGTAGTCACCCTAATGAATTGTCCCGGCCAGAGAAGCACAAGGTGGATTTCATGAACAATTGAGCTATTTCAAAAATACCAAGACCCCCATTACACAACTCTAACCTACAGAACTCAGAAAATATTCTTTACACTAAAATCAATTTAGAAAGTTCTAATCCCAAATTCAATCTCGTAAAAATCATACAAATTTTTTAACGAGTTCTAAAATTAATTTGCTAGATTTTAACAGATTTCCCTAGACATCAATGACTCCAGTTTAAACAAAATTTTTACTAGGTTGGTAAATTTAATGATTCTGTGAAAAAGTTTTCAAACCCAAAAATATTCCCCGTTGGCTTTTTCAAAACCACGAAACCCGGTTGTTACAAGGACATTTCTTAACACTACCATTTAAAAATGATTCTTCTGAGAGACATATCAAAACGAAGATTTTTCAAAATTTTAGATTAATTGTCACAAACAAATTTAATTGTCTCAATCACCCTAAATTAAAAGAAAAACGTACACAAATTTGAACGTTCCCCACAAATGAGAAAAGTATAATCTTTTTGTAAGTTTTTTACGTGATTTTATGTTTCATTCTTCAACAATAAATTTGGAAAGTCACTTGATATTGTGTCATTTAACCTTTATTTTATCTATTTGATATTTTATAAGAGGTCATAAGAGAAATTATTGTCTTTGTCTACTTCAACTTTTTTATTATTGAAGAAAATCACGATTTTATGTATCTAAAAGACTTTACAATACAATTATTATTAAGACATTATACAATTTAACGTTAAAAGTTAATAAAACGAACTGTACTTACCCATTTGTGGGTGAATTACCTTTAAAATTAGAGATAGAAATTAAATTTAAAAATAAGGATCGAAACAATTGGTAAGTAACTGCTCTAATGTAAACAAACATGTTTTTTAAATATAAAATCTTACGCTCAGAAAACTAAAGGAAAGAAAAAGAGAATAATGGGAAAACTTAGGGAAGAACCATTTTTCTAAGAAAAGGACAAACAAAAAAAAATTTAGTTTGTGGATCACATCTTGTTTCCTTGAGATTCAAGTTTATCTTTGAGAAATTCTTCAAAGAAATAAATTTCGTCAATTTTTCGCTGTAAAACTAGAAGGTTCACATTCATTGATTTCTTTTTATAAATTCTACAAGTATATCTATATAATATATAATTTTTGAAGTAATTTTAAGCTTTTTAAAAATTCCCGGATACTATAATTATTAATTATTTTAAAACATGGAAAATTAAAAACATGAAATGTTTGTCAAATAAAGTTACTAATATTAAAACTTAAAGATTGAATATTAATCAGCAAATTCTCTCCAACTTTCAAAAAAATATATTTATGATCAAACAACAGACATATGCATTCACAATAGTTGGACAAAAAGAGAGGACATAGAACACAACTCTAGTATTGCGAGTACACAAAGTGCAAGGTAGCTAGCTAGTTTTTTTTGTTTATTTTAAACAATCTCTATAACATATATGTATCACTCAACCTACTTATCATCAATTAATTACTTCCCCTTAAGATATTAAGACTCCAATTTTTCGCAATTAACACATCTTGGCAATAATAGGTGTAGTGATTGAGTTAAATTCCTTTTAGTAATAAAGTTAAAATTTTAATTTAGAAGTGTTAGAATATAATAAAGTTAAATTTTTTCAAATTTTAGAAATAAATATATATATATATATGAGATTATGCTCATTTAAAAATTCGAGCGAAATAAAGGCCCGTCGAGCTGACCCAAACGACAGACTGTCGATTAAACGACGACCCGTCAGTGTAGGTTGTCGATTTGTCCGACAATAATTATTCAAGGGGTATTTTATTCTTTTCTTAGTTCGTTTAACTCATAAGATACATTATTTAAGACATAAATCGTTAGATATTTTTTTTTAAAATTGAAGCCTAGAAATATATAAAGTACGTACCTAATTCAAAATGATGAATAAAAACATAGAAAATTAGAATCAATAAAGGAGAAAAAGGACAAGAATACTATTTCAAGAACGCAACAAGGATCAATAAGATCCAACCCCGAAATCAAATGGTTTCTCTGATGAATTCATCACCACGTATCTGGGATTTCACAAGTAGGTTCCTTTCACTGATTGGGTCCGTAGTTTTGAGTTATATTCTTGATTCCGTAATAACGATTTGACCTAGCATTTCTAGAACTTCAGCAGATTATGATGAATTATTAAGTTATATGTTCAAAATAAGATTTCCATGTTATTACTCAAATTATTGAATGAATTTTATAACCCTAGCTATATAATTATTTAGTTCTTGAATTACACATGCTAGGTAAGATATTTCAGTTACTTTAGATATACATGCCTTAATTATTAATGCATAATTATCATATTCATTATTGCATTCTAAGTTTGCATGTTCAGTTATAAGCTATCCAATATTTATAGAAATCTAGTCATAAAGTCTTAATCATTAAATTAATATGGAGTAACATAATACCGAGTTTGACTAGAGTTCAACGTACCAAAATAGTCCAAGAACTAATAGTCATATAGGTTGTAAGTCCCCTCTATGTGCATTAGTTAAGTGATTGTGCCAACATGCCTTTATACCTCTAGTAGGGTATATTGGGCCTTTTCGATGGGGCATATACATTGAACTCCACATTGAGCTCATGTGGTTTTATTATCCGGTATATGTAGCTCCCAGAACAATCATATTCAACTTCATTGAATTTTTTTAATTATATCTAGTATATAGTTTCAGCATGTAATAAATTGGTCATTGCTTTTAGATTCTATATGTTAAGATTATATACTTTCTTCTTTTCTTGTTCAGTTATGCGTTATTTCAACTTTATTTTATCCTACATGCTTAGTATATTTCAAGTACTAACGCATACGTGCGACGCATTTTCACATTATTTAGGTTTAGGTTCTAAACATCCTCATCACGCTTAGATCGATTCCGGATCTCCAGTTCACCAAAATTAGTTGAGTCCTCATTCTCTAAGAACAATAGTCATGATTTTCTTTCAGTATTTTTTTAGTCTTTTAGTTTATGTTTTGCTAGACACACCTGGGACTTTCCAAAAATTTCTAGTAATTTAGCAGCTACATTAAGACTCAGTAGTTTCAGCATTGTACTTAGTTAATAATTTCATCGTACTAAAAAAATCAGTTATAGCATTTAGGTATTCCCAATCTTTTTATTTTAATTATGATTTATCTTTCACATCAGTTTATTATCTTTAGTATGATCATGATTATGCCAGTAGGGTTAGCTTTGGATCATTTGTGGTCCTAGGTCCCATTTTTGCGTCTCGGGGTAGCTCGAGGTTTAAAAAAGTTTGTATCAGAGCCCTATGATTAATTGTCCTAGGATGTTTGAAAAGTCGCACTAAGGGGAGTCCTTTTCATGTATGTGAAGGTCACCACATCTAATGAGAAGGAGAGTACAAACTTTTTTAAGAAAACGTCACATTCTTGTTACTCTTATATTGCGTAAGGTATTAACTAATTCAATTCTAAAATGACGTTCTACATTCTAGATCATGCCTCCTCGTAGATCTAATGTTATCAATGAGAATGCCATAAATTCAAACGCAGCTCCTACATTTCCAGATTAGGACTTCTCCAATGCTTAATTCAAGAACGACATTCAAATGTAGGCTCATAGTGTGGCAACCAGAATAATCAGCGGGTTCAAGCTCATGTGAATGAAAGTGGATCAATAGCGGTTAGGGTATATGATTTTATTAGTATTAATACACCCGAGTTCTTAGGATCATGAAGTGGTGAAGATCATCAAATTTTTTGTATGAGATCAAGAAGATCTTTGAGGTTATGCAGGTCACTAGGAATTATTGGGTTGAGTTAGCATCATACAAGCTGAAACATGCGGCTCATATCTGCTACTCTTAGGTGAAGGAGAATAGAGGTACAGATGAAACTAATATTACTTGGGAATGCTTTAGTGAGACCTTTCTAGATACGTTTTTCACAATAGAGTTGAGTAAATAATGGGCTCAGGAATTAATGAACATAAGGAAGGGAAACATGACTGTTCAAGACTACTAGCTCATGTTTGTTACACACTACAAGTATTCTTTTAACAAAGTGCTGACTCCAGGACATAGATGTATAAATTCTTCTATGGAGTGTAAGATTTAATGTAAGCACAATGTATAAATTTTATGTTATTGGGAGACATGACCATCTCTAGGATTATGATTCATGCTCAACACGTTGAGGATGATAAGCTTAGGGAACATGCCAAGGAGAAGAAGAAGGGTAATATTGGGAACTATTAATATTTTAAACATAAATCAGGTAGTGGAAATCGCTCATAGAGTCAACAGAAGTTTTCACCCCCAGGACCTTTAGAAGATACTGTTCCATTATCCAAGAAATTGTATGATCATAATGTTAGAGCACCATGTTGTAAGTCTTAGGCAACTTTTTCAGGCACCAAGACATACCCCTCATGCCGTAATTGTAGTAAGAAACATCAAGGCAAATGCCTCACAGGGAAGGAAGGATTATTTAGGCGCGGTCAATCTTTTCATAGGTTCAGGGATGTCCTTCTAGAAAGGGTCAAGAAGGTAGTAATGGTAGATCTCAGTTTACAAATCAGCAGCACCATCAAGTCGCTCGACTCAAAAGGTTTCTCCTTTTGTAGTCACTGTTACATTATAATTTTTTGTCCTTTACGTTTATGCAATGTTTGATATAGTGACTACTCTTTCCTTTTTTAATCCTTACATATCATTCCAATTCAGTGTTAGTCCTAAAACTCTCTCAAAACCTTTGTCTGTTTCTACTCATGTTGGCGACCAAGTCATAGCTAGACATATATAAAAAAAATTGCCCTTTCACAGTCTCTATGAAAGTCACCTCAGTAGATCTTGTAGTGTTATAAAAGGTAGACTGTGATGTCATTCTAGGAGTGGATTGGTTATATTCTTGTTATGCCTCAGTCAATTGTAGAACGAGGATTGTTCGTTTTCAGTTTCCAAACGAACCAATATTGTAATTAAAGGGTAGTATCTTATCACCTATGGTTTGATCCATTTCTTACCTTAAGGCCAGAAAGATTATATCTAAGGGTCATATATATAATCTAGTTAAAGCTAAATATTCTAACTTTGAAACCCCAACTTTTGAGTCAGTTCCAGTAGTCAGTGTGTTTCCAAAAGAATTTCTAGAATATCTTGATGGAGTCCCTTCAAAGGGAAAAACACATTGTAATGATTTTCTTCCACATACCCAAACTATATAGAATACTCCTTAAGAATGGATGCAGCAGAGCTTAAGGAATTAAAATATCAGTTGAAATACCATTTAGGCAAGGTCTTCATCAGACCTAACATTTCAGCATGGGGTGCATCACTATTATTCGTAAAGAAAAAAGATGGTTCTCCCGAGATTTGCATACTATAGGCAGTTCAACAATGTCACAATAAAGAATAATTATTCCATCCCCAGAATTGTTGACTTGTTTTAACAACTTCAGGGTTCTAGCAATTTCTTGTAGATAGACCTCAGATTAGATAATCATCAGCTTGGAGTCAAATATAGTGACATTTCGAAGAGAGACTTTAGAATTCAGTATAGTCATTATGAATTTGTATATATGTCGTTTAGAATAACGAATACCTGTGCAACTTTAATTGACTTGACGAACACAGTCTTCATACAGTACCTACACGTGTTCGTTAGCGTCTTTATTGATGATATTGTCATCTACTCTAGGAATGAGGAAGAACATGCCAGTAATTTGATAGTTGTTTTTAGACTCTCAACGAACGCCAGTTATTCGCCATGTTCAACAAATGTGATTTCTGGTTGAAATTCATTGCTTTCCTTGGTCATATTGTATCTAGTGAGGGGATCTGAATGGATTCATAGAAGATAAAAAAAAGTGAAACAATGGAACAGACCTACATCTGCTAAAAATATCAAAATTTTGAGAGGTCTAGCGGGTTATTAGAAAAGTTTCGTGGAAAGATTTTCATCTATTTCCTCAACATTGATTAGGTTGACTCAAAAATAGGTAAAGTTTCAATGATAAGATGATCGTGAGAAAAGCTTTGTTTAATTAAAAACTAGTTTGATTACAACTCCGATCTTGAATATACCTAAGGGTTCAAATGGTTATGTAATATATTGTGATGCATCCATTGTTGGCCTATGTTGTCTGTTGATGCATCGAGATAAGGTTATAGCTTATACTTCTAGACATCATAAGGTGAATGAGAATAACTATTCAACTCCTGACCTGGAGATTATAGTAGTTGTGTATTCACTCAAGATGTGGAGACACTAATTGTATGGTGTTCATGTAGATGTGTTCATTGGCAATAAGATCCTAGAAAGAGTTGAATCTTCGCTAGAGGATATAAATTGAGTTCCCTAAGGATTATGATATGAGTGTGATTTATCATCCTGGTAAGGCGAGTGTAGTAGAATATGATCTTATAAAATTATCTATGGTTAGTGTATCCCATGTTGTGGAAGAAAAGAACGAGGTAGTGAAGGATGTTCACATGCTTGATCTCATGGTAGTTTACCTTATGACCATATTAGACAGTGGTGTAACAGTTCAAAATGAGTTGAATCCTCTTTGTAGTGGAGATTAATAAAAAGCAAGACAATAATCCAATCTTAAGATAATGATCCAATTTTTCTTGAACTTAATGGTGCAGTTAACAATAAGAGACTGTAGGTTTTCTCCCAACGGGGAGTTGTTGTACTTTGCTACCTCTGTATATTGGGTGTTCCTAATGTGGGTAAGTTGAGACACCATATTCTTTCATAAGCCCATAACTGGATATATTTTATTCATCCATGTGCCACTAAGGTGTACCGCAATCTGCGGGAATTCTACTGGTGGAATGGCATGAAGAGAGATATAGAAGATTTTGTGAGTTAGTACCACAATTGCTAGCGAGTCCAGATAAAACATTAAAAACTAGGGGGTATGACTCTAGAGATTGATATTCCTATTTGGATGTGGGAATTTATCAATATGGATTTCATCACAGGGTTACCTCACACTCGCATACAGAATGACTCAAATTTGGTGATAGTATACATGATTACTAAGTCTTCTTGCTTTTTAGAAGTCAAGACTACAGATTCAGCAGACCACTAAGCCAAGCATTACATTTTAATTAAATTTTGAGGTTTCATGGGGTTATTTTGTCTATCATATCATATAGAGGTCCTCAATTTATCCCTTCTTTTTTGAAGTCATTTTTTAAGGGTCATGGTGATAAGGTTAACCTTCACACAACATTTCATATGCAGACGGATGGACAAGCAGAGTGTAAAATTCAAACCCTATAGGATACATTGAGAGCTTTGATCAATTTCAAGGGTAGTTATGAATATTGCCTTCCTCTTATTAAGTTTTCCTACAACAGTAATTACAATTCCAACTTTCAGTTGGCCCTGTATGAGGCACTGTATGGGCGTATATGTACATCTCATGTTGGTTGGTTTTAAGTAGATGAAGTAGCTTTGATAGGTATAGATTCAGTCCTTTTTGGTACGTAGAGAGGACAACTGATCAGAGATAGACTTAACACAACCAAGAGTCATCTAAAATTTTATGCTGATGTAAGGTTAAGGGAACTAGAGTTCCAAGTGAATTATTGGGTTTTTTCGGAAAGTGTCACCTATGAAGGAGGTGATGAGTTTTTGCAATATAGGGAAGCTTAGTCGTAGGTATATAAGGCGTTACAAGATCCTCAAAAGGGTTGACAACGTGGAATATGAGTTAGAGTTTCCAGCAGAACTAGAAGTAGTGCATCCGGTTTTCCATATCTCACTCCTAAAGAAGTCTGTGGGAGATCTAGCCTCTGTTGTTCCATTGGAGACAGTGGATATGAAATATAGCTTTACATGTGAGGATGTACATGTTGAGATTTTTTATCGTTAGTATAGAAGGTGGAGAAACAAAGAAGTTTTAGTCAAGGTATTGTGGAGGAGTCAGTCTATTGCGAAGCTACTTGGCAAGAAGAAGCAGCAATGAAATCCAAGTATCCTCACCTATTTCCTTTCGATCCCACTCTAGCTTGAGCTAATAGTTTATCTTTAGTTTTTTAGTCATCATGTATTAGTCCAGTCTTAGAATCATGTTTCCTCATATTGTACTTCCATTTTTAGCATATTTGTATGTTTTTGGAACTCAATTAAGTCAGAAATTCAGTTCTCAATGTTTAGTTTTAGGTATTACAACTCTCTCCCTCTATTTTAGTTAGTATAGTCTTCATTCGAGGGCGAATGTTTTCAAGGGTAAGATAATGTAACACCCCTTATCCTAAATGGACCATAAATAAGCTTTTCAGAAAAATTATAGGTGCAATCAAAAGTCACTATCCATGAACCATAGTCTGATCTATGGCCTATACTCTGCATCTTTCATTTGTCATCGAATCTCTTCGAAAACTCAGCCCTATAAAATTGACAAAATGTCAAACCACTAGAAGACCTATGGTCCATAAGTTAGACTGCGGTCCGTGGTCTGTGTCTTTGGATTGAGACTCAAGATAGTTACCTCTTGCAAGAACTACTAATGACCAGAAGAGACCGTCGTTCCATCAACGACCTATAGGTCAGAACATAGGTGAAGTTTGCAATCAGTTAGGGGGAAATTGATGATAGGGTCAACTTAAAATGGTCATAATTTTTAGACCAAATGAATTCAGTGCTTCATGATCTATGAAAAGATAGATATTTGAATTATCTTTCCATATCCTCCGAGTTTGCTTAATATGAACTCCAAGTAAAAGCTTTTGCTATTTTTAGTAAAGGTCTGTCACGCAGACCCAAATGACGGGCCTCAGTACAACTCGTTGATTGGTCTGACAATAATTATTCCAGGAGTCTTTTGGTCTATTCCTAGTTCATTTAACCCATAAGATACTTTGTTTAAGCCCTAACTAATGAAATTTTAGTCAGCATAAGACTAGATACATAAAAAGAACTTACCCAAGTCAAAATCATAAATCAGTAACATAGAAAATTAGAAACAAGATAGGATAAAAAGGTCAACAACCATAGTTGAAGAACGCTGCAGGGTACCATCAGTTCCATCTCCAAAATTGAATGATTTCTCCGTGGAATTCATCACAACGTATGTGATATTTCACTAGTTTGATCCTTTAACCCATTGGGTCCTTAATTTTTAATAGACTCTTGATTCCCTTATCATGATTAGACCTACAATTTCTAGAACTTTAACATATTATTATGAATTATTTTGTTATATATTCCGAATAAGATTACCATGTTATTATTAATCAGATTATTGCATTAATTTTAGAACCCTATCTATGTATTTTTTAAGTTGTTAAATTACACATGAAAGGTCAGATATTTCAGTTACTGAAGATATACATGCATCAATTAGTAAGGCATAATTATCAGAGTAATTGTTACATTCCCAGTTTGCATGTTCAGTTTTCAGCTATCTAGTATTTACAAAAATTATGTCATAATGTCTTAATCACTAAATTCATTGGTAGTATCATAGTACTGAATTGGACTAGGATTCATCGTATCAAAATAGTCCCAAAACTACTAGCCAAGTAGGTTGTGAGTCCCCGCTTTGGGCATCAATTTAGTGATCACGCCAACATGGCTTTATACCTCTAGCAAGGTATATTGGGTCCTTTTGATGGGGAGTGTACATAGAACTCCACATTTAGCTGATGCGCATAAATTACACTTCTTTATGAAGTATAAGCGGTCATATCAAGTAAAGAACCCAATTATTAAGTTGGGGTATATCCTACAAAGAAAATTATTTAGACTTAACTTTAATGTAGGATTACCTTCATTTAGTCAAGTCCTTTATAAAAACTATTAATAAAAATGGGGGTTTTGTAAAACAAAAGTGTTGCAATGTTTTGAAATCAAACAACTAACAAGAGTAAATTAGTGGTGATTATTATGTTGTGAGAGAGACTATGCTGTAAGTGTTCTCCAAAGGTTCATAACACCATAATCCTAGTTGTAATGATTCTTTACTACTTTTTTGCATTAGAAGTGATAAGTTGTGTATCTCTAAATCCTTGGTCTGGCATTTAGAGAATTTCCCTCTGTACCTTGGTCCGGTTACGTGTGTTTAAGTTGCTAACCCTTACCTTTCCTTCATATTAAGCATCAGATTCGATGATTGGCTTATTTATTACTTCTCTACGTTCCGAACTAGCCTAGTAGATAGCATCCACTAACTTATGTCGATAATTCTTAGTCATATTAACTACCCCCTTGGTCCGACAAGTTAAAATAAGGTGAGTTCAAACGTCTGCACTCGTTAAAATGGTTTTTAGACGAAAGAACTATCGATGCATGCAATAACCTAATTGAGAATTGTTATTTAGCTAATTTTATCTTATTAATCACCCACGGTTCCCATAATCCTAGTTCTGGATTTAGTTACCCATACTTTAAAGAACACAATTTGTAATTGATGAAAAAAAAATCATGTACTTACTTAAAAAAATTTGAAGAAAATCTTGAAATTCAACTTGAAATCACACAATTATCTTAAATACCAAATTTTTAAATTTGAATAAATTGTAAAAGCATATCTCCTAGAACAAATGTATGAACCCCAAAAATAAGGTTTTCACCCTGTTTATGATAAAAGGAGTCCTTAATTAAATTGATTTTAAATTAAGGAAAGTTTTGTCCAAAATGTGGCTTCAATCGACAACCCCACAAACGGTCCATTGATACAACGACGAACCGTTGACTGCCTCTATCGGTCCCTACCTAGCATTTTTTAGAAGCCTGCACTTTGCAACTTCGCGTATCCAATCGACGGACTAGCAACACGGTCCGTCGATGTACTTACAATCCACGGACCGACCATCCTTCCGTAGCCCCACATTTATTAAAAATTCCCTGAGTTACTTCGACATGATTGAACCTTCAATCAACGATTAATACCTAAGTCCGTCGATGAGACGATGGTCCGTCGATGGCTTTGTGGGTCACTTCTGCACTAATTCTTTATAGCCTTCTGCATTTCCGTTTAGTAAACTTTCCTGCAAAACAACGTCAAAACATATTAAAATTACTACAAAAAGGCTCTAGACACACACCAATCTTAAGGAATAAACATTGAAAGTACCGTGAAACCATGGTAAATCATTAGCTCCCACAGATCAGTCAGATTCCAGTGCATTGACCATTTATCAGTTTATCTAGTATTCAATTTTAATAAGTTAAAATTGGTCATTTAATTCAGTTATCTTAGCATTAAGAATCTACATCATCTTCAGATGGTATACTTGTTTTAATGTTTGTTTAGTTGGGTGTTATTTTAGTTTTTCTCTATCCCACATACTTAGTACCTCTCAAGTAATGACGCATACGTAGGTTCAGTTTCTCAGCATTAAGATCACGTTTAGATCATTTTCCAATATCCAGTTCTGCAGAGTTAGTGGTGAGCCCTCATTTCCGAGGACAATAGTCATGATACTAAGTTTTTTTCGTATCCATTTTGCTAGACATAGGTGGGGCTTGTCCCACACTTAATAGTCAATTAGAGGTTATTTTCACACACAGTTAGTTTCGGCATAGTATTGAATTAATAATTTAATTGTATTAAACTAATCAGTTTTTTATATATATATATAAGTTATAACTATATTTTAATTATAGTTATATTTTATCTTTAACATTAGTTTATTATATTTAGTATGGTCATGATTATTTAAGCAGGGTTAGCTTGGGATCACTCGGTCCTAGGTCGCCGGGACGGCGCGGGGGAGGGAGGCGGGGGGGGGAGAAGGGGAAGGACAGGGCGAGAGAGCGAAACAGAGACAACAGCAGAATGTTCATTAAGACAACAAAAAACTTCACATGTTATATCACATCATTTTTCCTTTCATTAAACCTTAACTCAAATTTTTAGCATACTTAAATGATGTACGTGATCAAATAATTACTGTAAAATGTGGTAACCAATAGCATAGTTATGCCGAACGGGGCAACCAATCAATGATAGTTATTCCGGAACATGGAAATAGATCCATTTAACACACCACAATCATAATCACAAGTAAAACTTCAAGATGATACATTTAAGTCATTATTTCATGGAAATCATAATTCATCTCATTTACAACTAGTGTGACAAATATTGAAACATTCATGTACATTGAAATATCATATTGAATAAACAACAATCATACATTACAAAATCATAGAATAACAATCATCACTTACCTCGAAGCAAGTTTCAAATTCGAAGAAACTTGATCCTTCTCTTTCCTGATACATTCTTATAACAAATTGAAAATCTAATACCAAAAATAGAGCATAACATGAGTTCTAAGGTTGAAAAAACTATTTTAGTATCATATATAATGTATGCAAGTCATTTAGGATGTTTATGAATCAAAATAACAAGAAACGTCGAAGACGTCCGTAAGCTAGTCTAATTTAACTAGGCCAACGTCCTTAGATTTCTGATGTGTTTAGGAGTGTTATATGAGGTATAAAACTTGTAAAATTAAATAAAGAAGTCAAACCATCAAATTGAGTAAAAATATCCAGGTCTAACCACCCAACGGTCGTCTTAGAAGTCCATGAAAGGACCACAAACATGGCTCTGAAAGGTTGCCAAAGCAGCACCAAAAATACACGTAGCAGATTAAGTACACATTGCATACAGGGATGCTTTTGGTCAAATCTCAATTTCTCATCGCGGACTCTACTTTCTCAAAAATTAATTCGAAAATACATCCGGAATAGCTCTGTGTTGCAGACATGTTCCCCGACGAAAATCTGAAATTTGGATTTGAAGTTTGACATCAATACACTGTCATCAAAGTGAGGTGTATTTTTGGTATTTCATGGGGAATTTATTTATTGATTACCAATCAGTTTTCCTCACATTTACTGACTCGTATCAAATACCCAAATAAAAACTCAAAAGCTCTTACCTCTCTATTGTTTCTCTCTCTATTCATCCTCAATTGAAGGAAGAAGAAAGCTTTAATAAGAAGACCAATTTCTGTAGGATTTAACTTTAATTTTGTGGATTAATTTTCATTAATGTATGGTTTCTTCACTCGTGGGTTTCCTTTTCCTTAGATGTTTTCTCAAAATTTATTTTAAAAACACAAAATTCCAAGGGTTTTTGTATTCTAATGGATTTTCTTCTAAACTTCAATTCGATGATGGATTATGATTAATTTTTATTTCCTATGACTAATTAAGTGTAGATTGTTAATTTATTGATGTTAATTGATGAAATTTCATTAGATCATGTCCCTTTTCCTCAATTCTCCATATCTTTGATCTTGCTTATGAATTGATGATAATTTAAGAATATATTGATCTTTAGACTTCCTTGATTTATTCTAATTCATTAACGGAAAGCTTAGAGTAATGTATTGTTGGGATTGAATCTAATTCTTGAAGACTTCATGATGAGAACTTTTCCCCTAACCCTAGGTTATGAATATATATTAATTGTGATAGTGATGATGTAATTGATCTTGCTATTGTGTTAATTACTATTGTATGATGATTTTATACCCACTATTGGGTTGAATTGAATGGTTGATCGTAAAACCATGGATGATTGCCTGTGGTAATGCTTGTGATCTCACCCTTTTACTTCAATTATTGTTACTTATGCTTATGTGATGATGTTGTATTGATGTCTACCTTATATCAATATTGATAGGGATGGTATGATGTTGAATTGAAATTTCTTGAATATGGTTTGTGAGGTTTTGGCTAACATGTAAATGTTATAAGAATGGTGATAACTTACCAATGTTCCTTATGATTATGTGAAATGTAAATGTTCTAACCGCACAAGCATGAATTGTAATAAAAGGAAAATACTAATGAAATTCTTAATGGGCTATGATGATGATTATTATATAAGGGATAGACCCTATGACTAAAACTAAGCTATGATCGTAAATAAAAGAATTAAAGGAATTTCAAAAGGAACGTTAGCTTAGCACCTAGGGAACTTGACAATGTGAGGTGTTGACTATCCATAGAGGAAGATTCACCCTATAGTTCCATATGTGGTGTTGACTCTTTTGTGAATGATACTTATCATATGGATTCTCATGAGATGAGGCTCCAATTGCAAAGTAGAATGTAGATAGTTCCTACATATGTCTTAGTTCCTTAAACAATGTTACCCCCACAGGAAGACTAGCAAGTGGTTCCACCAAGAAAAATACATTTATGTTTTGTTTTACTTTGAACGGTAGACCACCTTCAATCGGTATAAGGTTTTATAACACCGGATTACACACATAGCTCTTGTGGTCTATACCGCTTAAGGAAATTATTCCCTACATTAAAAAAAAGTAATGAATTAGAAACAAACTAGGGTGACTTATGAGGTTTGACTTAGCTTAGGTATGAGTATGGGACTCTACTTATACCATGTATTAAGTTGACTTGAGGAAGCCTTAGGAGGTTGTTCTTATGTATGTATACACAAATCAATGTAAATGATAACAATTTAATGATCTTACATGTAAATGAAACTATATGATGTTGGTTACTCTTATGAACATGTACTACGAGGACTAAGAAAATCCTCTTAGAATTCGTCATAGCAATGATATGTCAAAAACGCGGGAAAATTAAAACTTTTGCTTATATAGCAAGGAGGTTTACATAGACAACTACATAGGAAGCATACATAGGCTTCTCACAATAGACCATAACAAAGAATAGGAATTTAGTCTAAAACTTTGTTTCATATTAGACATCTAACAAAGTCAAACAATGCGGGCAACGACCTTATACAAATCAATAATTTCCACGTGGGGCGTATATCAATATATTCAACAATAGGAAAGAAATGAATGCCTACTAGATAATACAAGTACTACTAAAATAGAGTGGTAGCATCCTCGAACTAGGGCGCATACAAAAACTTGGAGAGTCTAGTCCAAGCCTTCTTGTATTAGACTCAATGATACCTCAACGGCACAAACCTAAAATGTTTGGGAAAAAGGGAAAAAATATGGGTTAGTACAAACCATATGTACTAAGTATGGTCCCTATGCGTAAAATTGTTAATGTAGAGAAAAGGAAAAATTTAGTCAAACCTATGTAAAAATGACTAACAATTCAATGTACACATATGAGGAACATCATAAACAATAAAAACAAAAATTGAATGGAATAGATTTGATGAAAGGTGAAATCGAAACCGGGCACAATTAGGGCACTTTGGAATGAAAAGAGAAAGATAAAAAAAAATAAATTGAAGGTGTGTGGAATAAAAAAAAATAAATATAAAAAAAAAAAATAAAAAACGGGCGTATTTGAAACAAAAAAAATGAACCGGAAAAAAAATGAAAAATGGTT
This sequence comes from Solanum habrochaites, assembly GCA_027704765.1. Taxonomy (NCBI): domain Eukaryota; kingdom Viridiplantae; phylum Streptophyta; class Magnoliopsida; order Solanales; family Solanaceae; genus Solanum; species Solanum habrochaites. The sequence goes on along the minus strand of JAKWJA010002498.1, from coordinate 33,732,511 downwards.
AAGGAAAACAACTTGAAGGAAAAATGACCAAAAAAATGGAAAAAGAAAAAAAACACAACCACAAAAAAGGGAAACAGTGCTTGGGCATGTGGAAAAAAACAAACAATTTGAAAAGGGAACTTTGAATTGGAATGAAAAAAAACAGGAATTGATGATGGAATGAAAAAAAAAAAAAAGTGAAAAACTGAAAAATGCAAAAAAAAATGTGAAGAAAAAAATGTTTGAAACTAAAAAAAAAAAAAAAATGAAAATGTATGAAATGAAACCAAAATTGAAAAAAAATTTGAAATTGAAAAAAAAAAAAAAACAAAAAATTTGAATGTGAATATTGTTGAAATAAAAATAAAAAAAATTGAACAAAATGGAAAAAAAGAATGAAATGAAAAACAAGGAAAAAAAAAAAATGATGAAAAAAATGAAACCCCACCCACCAGATAAAAAAAAAAAAAAAAATGAAATTGAAAAGTGAAAAATTGAAAAATGGTTTGAAACCCAAAAAAAAATGAAAAAAAAAAAAAAAATGTGAAAAAAAAATGATTAAATTGAATGAAAATGAATAAATGAATTGTTATGGTGATGATGATTGAAATTGAAAAAAAATGAAATATGAAAAAAAAACAAGGAACAGATAAGTACTCAAGAAACACTGGTGCACACTGCTAAGAATAAAAGCCCCATACACCATTCAAAGTAAGTTCACGTTAGGAAACCCAATGTTCACACTTGGCAAATTTTTATTTTATATAACATGTGGGCTTCATATACCATCTAGTCATACCCTTTTTAACATTAATAAACTCATAAATAGAAAACCATTCTAGAAACATTACTATAGATTTAAAGATATGCAATGTGTAAGAGAAGTTTCATACCCTTTCTCACACTATGTACTAACCTTTAAGAAAACCATAGTAGAAGTTCACATTCATGACTTGTTCATACTCTTACTTTAGGGAAATAAGTAGCATAACAGACATAATACCATGTGACCTTCATGGAATCGAGGGTTCTACCCCCACACAAAAAAGAGAGGGTTAACACTTTCCTAAGGTGCAACCATTCGTACATAGCTATTCTATGTGGATCAATTGATCTAGAGTCCTATCTTGGCACATAGCTAAGGGAAAAGGACATTGTTTGTAGAAACCTTGACTACTAATCGTGAAGGTTTCCATTTCATGAGACAACACATATCTTTGGGAACCATCACTACTAGTCGTGAAGAAACCCAAGTAGGAAACTTGACTTACTAAGGTAAGACCTGCATCTCATTTACATGCCCTTTTTGTGCTAGGTAATTATTCACTCTAGTAATCATCATATAACATCATACTAGTTCATTAGCCTTTTTTAGACCTTTAAGTAAACAACTCATCATAATAGCTCATAGGTGATCACAATTGAGAATTATCAATTCACTTAAGACAAAAACATTTAATCAGAGAAACTACTAAATTTCATTATAATGATTCTTAATAACATTAATAACATACTTCATAGAAAGGTAATACATCTAGGGTTATGGATGAAGCGAGTTATTGTAATCAACATTCACAACAAACCAATTGACGTTAGTATTATTATATAATTAGAGATTCACCTTGCCATGGCTCAAAGGAGATATCAGATCATACCTCATTGCCTTTCATGGGACTTCAAAATTCAATACCCAAGAAACCATAATCAACATATGAAAAAGGGAAATTAATGAAGTATTAACATAAATAAAATAAAATAAAAACAATTGACTTGTTCATCACAATCAACAATTTACTATAATAAATCTAAGAAACTAGTACCTTCAACAATTCACCTTAATCAATCAAAGAAATTTGGGATTTAGGGAAATACATTAATCTTGGAAAAACTCATAGGAATTCATAAATTAAAAATTAATTCATTTTAAAAAAACATTATTTCATCATAATTCATCACAATAAACTCGCAATTTCATTTTAGAAAGAAGACCCATGTGAGGAGAAAAATCCTAGTTTTGGGGGATTTAGAAATAATATTTTGAAGGACCTCTTAGGGAAATGAATCCCAAGAGTGAAAGAAACCATACTTTATTGATGAGAAATCCTAGAAATTGGGTTAAAAACATGTAGGCTTGATCTTTTTCTTGGAGCGCTAATGGTCTTCAATGGAGTTTTGGATGAATGGAGAATTCGGGAGAGAGAGAAATTTTTGAGTTGAACTTTTGGGATTTGATTTTGTGATAAAATTGACATATAACTTATCCTAAGGTATTATATAGACACCCATTGAATTACCAGAATATCCCCCACTTAAATGGGTTTATTGGAGAAGTCAAAACACCAAAATACAACTTTTACGGTATATGGGAAGTAGGTCCCAGTTTTTTTTTTGAATTTTGAGCTGAGGTAGTCAGATCCGTGTAAGCCTCGCGTTGCAAGGCTTCCTCTAAAATCTTTAGGCAGTTATCTACGTGTCAAGCTCGCGTCGCATACCTAAGATCCAATTCTTCCTGCGTGCAGCCTACCCACTCATATTTGGGTCCTCCCCAAGGACCCTTTCAATGGTCCTTGGAGTGTTGTTTTAAAATATTTAGACTTTGTATACAACACTTTACCTATAAAAAGTATTTTTACAAGTTTTGGACTCCATATGACCCTCCTAAACCACCGCCAAAGATACGGACGCCAACTAGTTCAATTTTTCTAGCTTCTAGACATTAAGGCTTTTCTTTAATCCTATTGCTCTGAAACTTCTCAAATACGTTATTTTTACTTTTTTAGGTCTAAAACCTTCATTATTAAACATATTGAGCTCTAGTATAGGTCATGGAATACAAGGGGTGTTACAATATTCCCCCCCCCCCCGAATATACCGTGGTTTCACGGTATTATTAATACTTTTTTCCTTAAGTTTAGCGTGTCTGTCTAAAAGCTTTTTTTATGCTAATTCTATATATGTTTCTTGTTATTTGCAGATAGGAAATCTTTCCAAAGCTAAATGTGGAAGATTTTGAAGCGAAGAAAGCATAAGAGAACCAACGACGGAGCGTAGGGCGGTCCGTCGTGCTTGTGATGGTCCATAGGTGGCAGCGTTAGGGCAGGGGTTAGAAGGAAGATGGGGAAGTTGAGAAGTGTGGGGTTACCAATTATTCTGACGGGTCCTTCATGTATATGACGGTCCGTCCTGCAGGTCGTTCGTCAATAGTTCAGAGAAGTAAGTAATCTCAGTACCAATATTACACGTAGTTGAAAGTGTTTTTTTAAACGCAAGAAGACCACGACGGACCGTGTGCCTATGACGGGGCGTTATACTTTCACGAGGGTAATGAAGAGAGCAGTAGAAGAAATTACATTAAGTCTGGGGACGACGGAGTCCATGACGGTAGTTAGTGGACCACGACGATTCGTCGCGAGGTCGTCGACCAGCCGGTTTTTTAAAAGATTTGCAGAACGATAAGTCCTGTATTAGGTTTTATTTTCTATAAATAGTTGAAAAACCTCGTTTGTAGGGAGGACTCGGGTAATTGTTAGACTCGTATTTTGAAATCAGATAGTCGGACACTTGTATGTTGACTTTTGAAATCATACACTTTTTGTGAGATTGTTGATTAATTTGAGATTTTTGCAAGTGATATTGGTGATCAATCAAGCAACTTTTGGATTTTACACTTTCTCATTAAAGTATCTACATGAATTCGTATTTAATATATTTGAATAATTTGATTATGACTATGAGTACTAAACGCCGAAACTAGGGGTGTGGGAACATAGCAAAAATGAGATAAAACCTAACTAAAATAACTTATCTAGAATAAGTGAATAGTTGTCTTGCATGTATTAATCATTCTTCGTTAGAAGTCTTTGAAAGGATGACAACGTAAGATAGCCTTAATTGCTACTTGCATGTGAAAAGGAGGTAGATAATAGGAAAAAGAATTCTCAAAACATAACAGTTAGGGTATACATTAATATGCTACGAATGCTGGTACGGGTGAATAAAACTTAGTGAAATATCAAATTACGATTGCTTAATTATGAGTAAAGAAAGGGTGTAGGATAAAACACACGCACCCGGACCAAGGGCGGAGTTAAAGTAAGATTTGTAGATGCCGGACCAAGGATTAGTAATACATAACTATAACTTTTATGCAAGATACTAGGAAAGAATTGTATAGTTAGAATTTACAAGTTAGCTACGGTGGGGAACACCGTTAAATCATAGTTACTTTGATTATTGATTAAAAATCCAAAACATTCAAAGTGTTAAGTGTCGTCTTTTCCAATTGCGTTAGTTATTTTCACTCATTTTGAATAGAAAACCGCCTTTTATGTTTTTTATTTTCAAGGAAATCATTGACCCAAACACAATAGTAATAACATTTGTGAAGTTAATTCTAGACTATTTCCTCGTGGGAACGATCCAACCTCATAGTTGGTTATTTACTTGACACGACCGCTTTACTTCTTTTATTGAGGAAGTAAGGTTGAGAGTATCAAATTTGGTGCCACTGCAGGGAATATAGGTTGTGAGATAACTTAAAACTTATACTATAGTTAGTTGATATTATCTGATTTTACAATTGTTTTATTGTTTTCGATTTGTGCAGAACCAATTTGGCGTACACAAAAAACCCACAACATGAATCAAAACTCTGGGAATCAATGATGATTGATCCAAACCGAACATCCCAAGCTCCGGTTGATGTTCATGGCAGTGTTACCCGATTGCTCCAGGGGAACCACAACAGAGGGGACAAAACTCCCGTGCCACGACCCCCAGATACTACAGAGGCTATGATAAACATAGCAGACTAAGATAGGCCATTGCTTGCCTCTCTACCCACAGGCCACACCACCTTTGTGCTAACTAGTATCCTATGACAAAGCTCATGACCAGAGGTTCTTTCAGGGTCCTTATGAGGATATAAGCTAAGGTAAGGGCAGTTTGTAAAAGCTGTGTAGGGGAGGCCTGCGTTTGGATCTAGTTGTAATAGCGTTCAGGATGTTGACCTCTCTAAACAGCAGGGAGAGGCTTGCTATATGGTTTACTTGAACTCGCATACAAACGCAATCTTCAACTGGAACAAACCTAAGGGATGTTTCTTAGCACGCTATATCCGTATCCAAGAAGAAACTAAAAAACAAAGAAGCGTGAAATACTTTGTGGCAATTACCAGGAGAGTCAGTTAGTAGTTCTTGGGAGAAGATTAAACTTTTTCTTAAGAAGTGTTCAAATCACCGTATAGAGATGAGTCACTGAAGGAATACTTCATCGGGACAGGATGATAATTTAATTAAAGCGGTATGGACAATAAGCAGGTTGATATTATGGGGAGTGTCCTTATGCTAAAAGTGCCGAACAAATTAGAGAAAAATCTCCTGAAAAAATAAGCTTGGCAGTTCCTACGGTGTCTGATACATAGAAGAAAACACCTTCGCAGGCAGTCCATTCCAACCCAAGCAAAGATGAGAACGTGAAGAAATAGCTCAGATGAGAAACTGAGCTTGGGTTGGTTACTTAAAACATTTCACTAGGGTGCAGAAAAAGATAAAATGCAGGTAAATACTTGGCTAAACCACCACTTTCCTAGATGAAATGCTATTATGCGAGGAAACCTGACGCAGTTAAATGAGTTAGAAGGGGGTTTCCGACCCAAAAAAAAAAGAGCCCAAGGCTCAATCAGGATCATTGGCGCAACGGTCAAAGGAACCAACGTCAGAACTATGGTAAACTTCAAAAACCGTTGAGGGTCATTATGTCCGAGATGGAAACTACCAACAGCGACACAAACTTCTATGGGTAACTCTGGTAAACAAAAAATGATAGTAAATGGGCCCATGCGTCCCTCCTCAAAATCGTGAACGTTACTTCCTAGGTAAGGTGGATTATAGTTATGGGCGAGTGAGGATAGTGGCACAAAACATGAGGAGGTTCGATGCTAGTGATGAGCATATATTAAAGCAGTTAAGGGTGTGATTTAGCTAGTATTGGGCAAAAAATTGATATACATTGAAAATAGCGATCTAAACAGGCTCGAGTGACAAATGGCCCCAATTTCTGCGACAATGAACACACGGCAATTGGGAACTCTTCTAAGCAACACTGTCCCCAAAATCCAAAAAATGATGCGCACTGTATGGAGCATACTCGGGTTGGTAAGGAAACCATTTGAGCCCACCTATGCATATGATGAGGCAAATGTGAGAAAAAGAAGAATGATGATAAGGTGGAAAGGTCCAGTCCGTTGAGGAAGAAAGAGCACAAATGGAACAAGATGAGAAAGTCCCGATGAGGTAATCCCATTGCATAGGGCCACCACCACCCTTCCCCTAGGATTAGTGAAAAATTCAGAGGATTGTAAAATATCGGGGTTTTATAAAAAATGTTGAAGCAGATTCTACCAATGTCCCTTTGGTAGAAAGCGCTTGAACAAATGAACGGTTATGCCATGGTATGAAAGATCTAGTTACAAAAGAAAAGACGCGTACCATTTTGAGTATGATGATAGACTACAACAGTGTATTGCTATTGCGATTAAGATCCCTGTACAAAGAAAGATGATCCGGGTGCATTCACATCAATTGTACAGTTGGTTCATTACATTTGCGAAAGCATTATGTGATCTGAGGCAAGCATGAATTCTTATTGCCCTATGCGATCTACAAGAAGTTGGGTTGGGGGGGATCCAAAACCATGCGAGCGGCTACTTGATGGTGATCAGACGGTTTTAAAACGGCTATAAACGGATACTCCAGATGTGGCTAGTCAAAGTGGAGGACATTCGTCTTTTCGGGTGCTTTTTGTTATTGGGATTGTGAAGTCGATTTTGACGTTCCTATATTCTGGGAGTGGGCCCCCATTCCTTGCTACAGGTAGAGCCCTTAGTTGATATGGAAAAGGACGATGACAATCAGTGAGCAATGAAGATAGAAGCGAGCTTCAACGTTTGTAGGGACCAGTGAGGCAGAGTGGTGAAACTCCAAGCGTTATCAGCCCAATCCCACAAAGAAAAGATGAAGAAAGAGAATGAAGAAAAAGTGCAAAAACAAGAGTTTGGTTTCAGATTTTTGGTGCTTGGTAGCAGTTCTGGGTAGCCTGTTTCCGGGCAAGCTCAAGTCCAAAATGGGCTGGACCTTATTTGATTACCCAAGTATTCCTCATGAGTTGTTTAGTGAAAAAGCGAAGGAGGGAGTGCGGTTTTTAAGAGAATAGAGATCGATAAACTCTATGTTTGGGCATAAAGTATCTGGGATTATGATGTGATGAAGACATACCATTTGCTTGAAGTCTGACTAGTCAAATGTCCCCAGTCGTGCCGCGACATTAATCAGGGCTCTTGTTTGGAGGCAACCCAATACATATGTCTTTTAGTAATGTTAGCATTTCTCACTAATGGGTTTTTAAATTGAAGACATGACCAGGAGGAAATTCTGCAGAGAAAGAAATTACTTTTGCAAACAGTCACTGACGGGATACAGCGACGCAACGTTTCGCCTTACAACGGGAACCTTCCTATGCCCCATCGTACAGGTACGTCTTTGAGTTATTTAAACTAGGCACAAACGAAGGAACCAAAGACGGGTGTCACAAATGCGAGGGACCGTCGTCGCGGGAGAATCGTGCGGGCTTAATGAGGCGGTAACCACACCCGACACGGTGGAGTTTATGATAAAAGTGTACAATGGAAAACGCCCAAAACCCTCATTGCAGCCACGGACCCGAAGGAGACGCCAGTACACGCGCGGGGAAACGGCCACAACCGACGCTACGCGGGCAAAAGAGAAGGAAAACACCCGCCCACCCCCCCCCCCCACCCCCAAACCCCCACCACCCCCCCTCCAACCACCCCCCCCCCCCCACAATTCTCCCAACGCTCTAAAAGTGGATAATCGATAGTCGGAGTTGCTGCTCTAGGTGTCTTCCGGTCACCTAGTATTGTCATTTTTGTTTTCCCCAATTCTAAGGTATGTGTCTATAATATCTACTCATTTATCTTGCATTTTTTTTATTAATTAGTATTAGCATAGTTCGTGATATGTTCATTTCTTTTATATAAGATTCTGTCTAACCTAAGTTAAAAATGTTTGAGATTGCCATGTTTAGAACCCTAGACATAGGTGCTTTCGCATTACTAGTTTCCTAGGTAGTTGGGTTAGACAAATGTAGTTCCAAAACACTACAAGTTCGATTTGGGTTCATAGGGTACACTAGTTCTGTCACTGATCTACATAACGAGACACCGATGACGGACCGTCGTAGGGTCCATTCCAAAATCCCAAACACCCCACTGCTAATTTTTTTCCACGTGTCCCCCAACGGACACATGTGACGGACCATCGTCTTCACGACTGTCCGTCCTGCACAACCGTTCTGGTTGTCAGAGACCTTGTTTTAGAGGGTCTCTCACTTTTTCTAACTGTCCTTCAATGGACACATGTGACGGACCGTCGTAACAACTACGGTCCGTCCTGCATGACCGTTATGACGGTCAGGAAAAACCCCTTGGTTTCTAAGGGACTTCTCAAACTTTTTCTAAGTGTCCTTCAACGGACACATGGACTGACCTTCGTTTAACCATGACGGTCCGACTGAGACCATTATGGACGGTCAGAGACCATCTCCTAAGGGTCTCTAATTTTTTTCTATGTGCTTGACGGGACAACTACGACCGACTGTGGTACCATGACGGACGTCGTACCTATGACGGTTGTGCCTGAACATACCGTCATTACTAGTACTAGGACTATTCCCGTCGGTGTCATCTTACTATAGCAATGGCTTCTATTTTTTCAATTTTTGGTTATGGTTTTGCTTGTTCTTGTTTGCCACTACAGTATAATGTTGATCATTTACAGGTACTATCTTCTATGGCACCCAAGCAAAAATCGAATCTAGCACGCGGTCGATCGAAGTCTTTACCCCTATCTGCCCGCATGTCATTGGCTCTAATGTGAGTCGACCCCGAGTACGTTGCACTACACATTTTAGGCCTTACAACAACACCACGTAAGTTAGCTAAACTGCAAAAAAGTGTGGCCTTTGATAAAAAGGCTACACTTTTTGTCATTCAACAAAACACTTTTAGGGGGATTCCCAAAGAAGGCGTTAACCGTTGGACAGTTAGGCAAACAACTTAAATGTTGCAATTGGCAACACTTATAAAGCGTAGCCAAATAGGTATAAGGGAACTCTTTTGAATAAGTGCATAGCAACACTATTTTTTCTGTTAGACTCACTTAAAAGCATTGACTTTTAAGAGATATTGGTCACACTTAAAAAAATTGTGCCTTTGATTGGTCATCTATTTCAACATTTATAAAAGTGTACATCTAGAGCAACACTTATAAAGTGTAACTTTATGGCTCTTCTAAAGCAACACTTATAAAGTGTAACTTTAACATTTATACACTCTACAACGACACTTGTGATTGCAAATGCAATATATAAGACATAATCCCATAATCGTTATTACAAACAATAATGAGAAAATGATTAAATATATAACGTGGACATATCTCAGAGTTCAAATGATGATAACAGAAAAGTTAACAGGCAAAAATCAATGTTTTACAAAACTAACAAATCCACCACCCACCCTCAACCATTAAGAAGGCAAAAATACACGTAGTGAAGGAAAGAAAGACGAAAAATATTTTTTTAACATTCACTTACTCGGTTCACTCTACGATCATCAAGGGGAACTGAAATGATGCAACTATTGAATAAAGGAGACTCTTTTGTGGGTTAAGCCTCCTAATGAACTTAATCAATTGGACAATCATCCCAAATTGGTAAAATAAATTCCTTATGCTGCGTTTATATGAGGCCTGCCAGTCTTGCAGTGTGTCAAAGGGAGCAGTTAAAAGTAAAACCATATACATTATAAGTGAAGTCCAAACTCAGTTGTCCACTCTCTTTTTGGATCAATCTATTAACAATATAATGTAATGTCCAATCATTCTCAGGAATTATCTGATTGCAATCTAAACGACATAGAAGTGTTTTCATGAATATCCATGATCTTACTAAACTTCACGATCTGTTGAACCTTTATACTAGACACAAAAATGTTGAAATGCTCACCTACTAATGTCATTTTTTACACACATAAAAGGTCATTAGTTTGTGGTGGACGATCTACACACGGAAGAGCAATTAAAAGAGCACCACGACCCTGCGTGAAATGGAAAAAAATATAAATGTGAAAATGATAGAAAGTCGCTAAGATGCTCTAAACAATTATTCATGTACAAAAAAAAGACAAATAAATGACACAATTAGAAAATATAACAAAATCCAGAACAGGATAGAGATAACTTCAATACTCTACTGGGTTATATTCCAAATCATTGTTTTTGCATTCTTCACATATACTTAAAGTTATTACTACAAATATTTCAAAATAATTTGACATGCTTTAGTGGACGATCAAGTATTTTAGTTCGCTTGTGCTTAAATACATGACGTAAGAATTCTACTCGCTACTAGCCCTTTGTACCGGTCATGAAGAAGACTCATTATAAAAATAAGTTGTATTCAGATTAATATCAAATGATGCAAACGTATTAAATAAAAAGAGATAACTAGCAGAGAAGAACAATATCTCTGAGTCCTAACTGCCTGAACAATTGGAAATAGTCAATAATTCATTTGCATAAATTGCTTCAGTCTGACAAGACTCAAATCTAATGTCTGAGAAGAATGTATGCACCACCAGCTATACGATGAGATCTTCATCACAAAGAAACAACAACATTCCTCTAATATATTCATTGTGTTGAAACTCAAGTGCCTTAGTATTTATTAAAAACTCATGCAACCTCGCCGTGTTTCCGGCTCGAGGGTATTGTCATTCACGTCCCTTCTAATGGTTATTCGACTTGTCTCCACTCGCTAACCAGTTGGCAAGCAAAACTACTTGTTCTTGGTGAACTTAGGGGAACAAGTAGAAAAAAAGCAAACCACATCAAAACATGTTTCTATTTATGTTTTATCTCTAAATAAAGAAACAAGTCGAAAAAGAAATTAATTAATGAAAAAGTCATATCTAAATTTCTCAAAATATATTTAAAAAATTTAGAGAAACAAACTCTTTAAATTCTCAAAGAAAAGAATTAACACAGAGTACAAAACTCCTTCTGCACACACATCTTATAACAAAAGGTGTGCAGGAGCAAACCTTGGATTTAGTTGGCTGAATAAGAAAACATGACATAGGAGCGGTTAGGGATGCAATATCTTAGCATTCATCTATATACTATCTACGATAGTTGATAAAAAAACAAGGTAAATAGAAATTATGTTACGTAAGGAACTATGTTAGACCATAATCTATACTTGGAATACTGCAATTACTACAACTAGCTTTTCTACAGGGAGCTTTATGTGATTTTCTTCAAACCAAAAAATCCTGGCCTAGGGGGCTGTATAAAAACAAAATCTCCAATGCCATCCCTCTATGCAAACAACAAAAATATGTGATAGTTCATAATAGTTCTTTCTTCTATTCTACAGATAGCGTAATGACTAACTAGTTCAAATCCTAAATGATAAAAGTTGTGCTTCAGATGCAATAACTGGTCCTTAAAGTGATCGTTAATCATTAAATGGACAAAATTCCATCATATTACAAGCAGCCCTACAAAAGTAGAATTACATCTTTTTATATGTCATGAGTCAAAAAGATACTCCATTCATAACACAAGTGATGGAATGAAGAGCATGTTCCCTGGTAATTGTGTCAACAATAACTTTAAAAAAGCCGAGTACGAGCACCAAAGAAATCAAATATGAAGGACAAGTATCAGAAACCTGAGAGAAATGGGAATTAAAAAAACAAATATGTAGGACAATAGAAGAATAATCAAACAACTTGTCGATGTCAAAAACAAGAAACAGAAAGAGCCCTTAAACCTCCAGGCACTCTTTACAATACAATCTTTTTCTCAAAAGATATTCAAAACTATTCATGCGTAGTTGTAATGGTATAGCAAATGACTCAATTATTCAATCTTCTTATAATTGCATTGTTAACACAGGTGACAGAACTTTTTTAAACTACCTATTGAAGAACATAGACTGTAATGTTGTAGAAATCTCAGAAAATTCAACTCATAAAAGTAACAAGTTGAATATACAATTACATATCTTTTGACAAACTACTAGTGCAATTAATCTTAGTATAGATGTTAAGGACATTATTACGAAAAGAAAGGAATCATGATTCAAATACCAAATATGATTAAATACCACAAAAAAAAGTAATCAGTTGCATACTTCTATGTTAGTCTTCAAAGACAATAAAATAGAAGAACCAACACAAAAATAAGAAACAAATATTGCATTGCACCTTTGCATATTGTCAGGAACCAAGAAATACGGACCTTTATATACTATCCACAAAATTCTGGAGCACCATAGCCATAGGTCGTAAGATAAACTCTTGACAACCAAAAATCATGTACAACTTTAATTATCGAATTTGAAATCCTTCGGTACAGTGCATAAAAAAAGGAAAAAAAAAAAAGGCAAGGTTCAGTTGAAGTTCATGATAAAACATGATGTGATTACACATTCTCTACTGTAGAGATCTACGATCATATGAAGTACAAAGCAAAATGTGTATGTTATGCGATGAGGAAAAACCACTGTGGGACCATGATGAAATTATGTTGATCATTACTGCTGCATCTGTTGGTTGTTCGAGGGTAAATAAGTTTTTTCCCTGTTATAAGGGAAAGATTAACACATGTTATGAAAAACATTTTAGTGGTTAGCAAAAACTAGAAGCAAAAACTAGCTCTTTATCTAGTTATTAGTATTTTCATTGAAGGATAGAAGTATTGATCATCAACATAATTGCGTTAGCGCAAAGGTCAATATATACAATCAGAAACTATCGAAGTAAAGTAAATATCTTTCACTTACATATATACAAAAATATTGATGAATTGTGCAACACACTTGAGTGGTAAGGTTTGCGTTACGCATTCTACCTCCCTAAACCTAGCTTGTGGGATTTCAATGGAATGTTGTTGCTATGTGCCATTAATTGTGACTGAATGACAAAAAAAAACAAACAGGACAAATATACGTCAGAAGTGGGTCCTTGGTTTATTAATTAAACGATCGTCCGTTGATTATTCAAACCCTACGTAAGACTGAAGTAAAAAGTGTCTAATTTATTTCTTTCGTGTGTAAAACAGAAAAAAACTGTGTTAAAAGAAGTTAGAGCAAAATTCTAATAGTGCGATCAGGAAGTTAGAGATAAAAGTATCTGCCATTCGCTTTAAGAAAATGGATACCGTGGGAAGAAGCTCTTCGGACTCCAAAAGTAGAGTCGATATCCAAACGTGCTTCTAGGACCTATAGGAATCTCTCTCTGTATTAACAATAACCACACCACATGTAGCATTCTACCTAAACCCAATGTCAGGAAAAGTAAAAGCATAACTAAGATTTCAAGTACACGAAAATTATGGAGATAGATTTAACTAACCAACAATGGCATGAAAGAAATGATTCTGACTTGTAGAATAGTGCCAAAGTCGAGTACATGAGATTTTTCATCCACCTGAGAAATTATAGGGAGGTATCTACCAACATTTTTTTCACGCAGAATGGTAACATTAGGAAGATCCACCTTGACCTTCCACAACGGACAAAAATATTTCATACAATCAAGTAAAGTATTATCATACACTTTATTTACAGTAGCCCTGCATCACTCCATCCCATTTTGCTAATATTATTGCCTGCACGAAAAAAATAAACGTCCCAATATAGAAAATATCCCTTCAAGTAATATTACTCTCCAAGGCATGCTTTCAACTCAATTAAACCATGTAAACGAAAAAACCATCTTTGATCATAATCATTGATTACCATCAAACAATTCCGCCACTTCTTACATAAAACAAATGTTATTCACAATGAATCTCGATGATAAATTTACGGAACCTTGTCCCAATAATCCCATGAAAGCCAAATAGAAGATTTTGAATGTAACCAAAGCCATAAACTAAAAAGTTTCACTAACCCGTTACTTGAACGGATGACTATGTAAATCATATTCTCTTGTGGAAATAGTGGAAAGCTTAAAATAACCCGTAGATGGTTATTGTAAAGAAATAGAGCATTCCCATCTTAGATGCTTTGTTGTTGAGATCATCAGGCAGAATATACTTCTCATGATATCATAATAAAAAATATAAAATCACTTGGGTAGTCCTCCAAAAATGAAGGTTAGATCAAGATGCGAAGGTTTTTAAGGAGAACGAAATGAGCCGTAGGGTATTACGAAAGCCACCAAAGAAGCGCTGACCTTTTTGCCCTATGCCAGCGGCATATGGAAAGAAGCAGTAGAAGGCACGTTGCATCCTGAGGCACAACTTAAACCTTTTGCGCGACAAGCTGCAAACCCTTAATAATACGTGAGGTTGTCTCATGAGCACGACTTTCTTCATTTAGAGGATGAAATAACTCTTGCTCTCAACAAGAGAAGTTCCATTCTTTTATTTTACATAATCTATACCACTACCCTTGTTCGAAGGAATAGCACAAGGACGAGAACTTGTTAACAAAATAAAAAAATACAGCCAAAACACTAAAAGGTTTAATGATACATATTATTGTTGTAGAATATTTTTATTCCTTCAGAGCCCAGTGCATGACCAAGTAAATATTAATAAATATGCCTCATTCACAAGCTAGTTAATCGCATATCGTATCTCAATACACCGAAAAAAAGATAAAAGATGTCTTTTCAGGTAGGAGGGTCTTAAGTTAAAAGAGAATATAAATTATTACAAGTATTTGGTATCTAAAAACAATTGATATTGAATGTTTTCTTGATATTCAGTAAATTAGGTTAGTTAATTAAAAGACCCTGAACATCTGCATTTTAAAAAAAATAACAACAAGAAATTTAACCCTAATAGCAGAGATACAGTGCGAATATGCATCATACATAGCGAGGACGACTCAACCATAATCCAGGATTGTTAAGCACAAATCCTCAAATTTACAAAATCTGAAAGAATCAAAAAATAGTTATATTAAGTTCTCTCAAATACAAGCACGTATCTATACATTTAAATACGCCATAATAGTAACAAACCCAAAATCAAAGAATCGCCAAAAAAAATAAAGCAAAAAGATTGTAAGGACTACATTAGATAAATAATGGGACAAACCCTTTATCTTTGTAAAATCGTCTTATAGCGGAAGACCTATTGTTCTCGACTTAAGTTTCCTCAATTTTTCAGCCATTTCAAACTGAGGACGTTCTTGAGAAAGATGTAGAACTTGTTTTTCTAACAAATGTTTTAGTATTTTATTAAAAGTCATGTTTTATGAATTAGTTTTTTGGCCAATAAAATGGGAGGGGAGACTTAAAATCATTTTGTGGGGAATTTTTAAGTGAAAATTTTAGTGAAAATTTTAGTGAAATTTTAAGGACACACTTCGAAGGGGTTGTTTTTACTATTATCAAAATAGGACATTTATTAAAGGGTGCTATATATGTTCATAGTTGTTTGTCAATATATCATATTGAGCAACCACTTATAAAGGTAGCTTATAAAATTTAAAGACTAACTTTTGAAATGTTTGCCCTATATTAAAGTGTAGCAAAAGTTAAAAAATTGGGCCTTACCGCTTCAAGTGTCCCAAAAAATATTAGGGCAAACACTTTTACAAGAGAAGAGGTGTCTAGAATTAGTGTGGTCTTTAGTGCCTAAAATGGTTTGCAGTGTTGCCCAGGCAATTAACCCCTTCCCGTGTGCACGTGCTCCCCAAGCCACACCCAAAAAGGTGGCGTCCGGCCGTTAGTCATTGCCATGCTCATGTCTTATGAGGAGCGCACACCTGACCGGCCACCCACCCTTAGGTCAGCCAAAAATGACGACGGGAGCGTCTGGTGGCTCCTTAGGAGGTATCGTGTTAGAGGAAGCCTCCAGGCTATGAGAGGGAATGGACCCGCCCAATGTTGCAGCGTTGTGGCCTCGTCTGATGTGGTGACAGTTCGGAAATCCAACATCGGTTTCACCAGATCAGGGACCCCCCACCCCAAGCATGACCAGCCCAAACCAGGTGGGAGGTGGTTGTGTCCACTCGCAATTACATATCTACTCCGACGCCAAAAGTTCCTGACTGATAAAGGAGTGATGACTCGAAACCTGACCCTTGGAGCGGCGGTCCTTACGGGATTCCTCCCGGACGATGCCTGAGATCCTCAATTCTTCATAAGGCACGCTGGGATGTGGCGCAAGCCATTGACCGTTCAGTCAGAAATGGTCAGAGAGTTCTACGCATCCTATGTAGCGACTCTGCGATCACAGATAGATAGGCGGGCATCCCCCGCCAAACAGGCCCCACTGGAGAAGGTCCGAGTACGGGGCATGCAGGTTGACATTTCCATGCCTTTCATCCGCCGATTACTATACGACAAGGGTGTTGATGCTTCTCGGACCCCTCTCACTAACGAGTTTGACTACCGCTGGCAGATGGTTAAAAATGGTCAGTTCCTGCACGAGCCATCGTTGAGAGAGACCACCAAGAAGAAGATGGACATGCACCTGCCAGTTGATGGAGAGGGTGCCGACTGGAGGATTGAGCCAAAGGGGGCCATCAAGAAGGCCAACCTCACCTTCACGGCAAAGTTCTTGTGGCTGATTGTCCGCCACTGCCTTTCCCCCCACATCGCTGGATAATATAGTTAACACGGGATCGAGCAGTGGTGATGGTGGCGATGTGATAGCCGGGGTTAGAGGTGAATTCGCGTGCTTCACAAGTAGTCATTGCACGAGAGGGCGTTCAAGGCACATAATATAACCTTTTCCCGTGCACATGATTATTTTATCCTTTGCAGGTCCGCAGGTGTGCCATATGGCAGTAGATCAGCTCAAGACCCCGCCAGGGCAGAGTGTTGACATCGGCCTCATCCAAGATGAGGCCAATGAGTTGTCTCCACGTCGGAGGACCCCGCAGAGCTTGCACCCCAAATAGCTGATGATCTTTCTTATACGGGTAGACCACGCCCGCACAGATTTACAAGGCCGGCGCCCGGTTGTCGACTATCACTTATCCCTAGCGAAGTCTATCCCGGGTAGTAGCACTGCCCGGTAGCTTCCTCTCGCACAGCCCCCTCTACCGGCGCAAGTTCCCGCTTTTAGGGTCCAAAAATTTTCAGGGACCAAATGGTTTACACTTCTGCATAAAGCCAGATGCAAGAAGGGCTATTAATGAGTACCACGAGCACATAGACGCGGAAAATCATCTATTATATAGATCGGAAGATACGCTGAGGTTCACCATCGCTTTGACGCCTTTGGAGTTGAGGGTTTGCTAAGCCCAGCCAGCACCTCCAGTGGATCGTGTCGACTCTTGAGGCTCCAATCGATAGCCTTCGTGGCAAATATGCATGATCCTAGAGCCTAGGTTGCCTGAGTCTGAGGCCCTTCTGTCGAGCCTTGCTGAAGCACACAGTGTGGCGGGCCTATTGGCCACTGCAGATATCTACCAACTCTCCTCGAGAGCATGCAAAGAGGCGTAAGGGTCGAAAGAGACGAGGAGCGGAGGAGGCACGGAAGGAGAGCCGAGAGATGGAGGCCGCGAGGAGAGCCTCACTTTCGAGTGATGGAGGCGCAACAAGATGAGAACATCAGAGTTAGTGGCTGGGGTGCTAAGACTCCCGAACTGTGGTTATAGCAGTAGGAAACTACTTGAAGGTTGCGGTTGTTGCTGAGGGACAACACTGAGGGTGTACCAAATTGTAGAGGACGTGGGTTCCGAGGAAACCGAAACCCACCAAGATTGCTGATCGACGGCCACTTTACGCCACAAGTGTGACTTAACCTACCACTCTAGTATTTAAATTTTAATGCATTGGGGACAATTGAAGGTTGTTTTTTGGGGGGTGGGGTTAAATGGAAGGAGTGTTAGGTGAAGTTCTGGTACCCCAATTCACTCTCCTCTTTGGGGTTTTTTTTGCATTGTTCTTTGTCCCCAAAGACTGAGTACTTTTTCTGTTGAACCGGCACTTGTCTATATCTTGTACATCGTTTAATTCTGCAGAATGATGGACTACATAATATCCTGATAAATTAGAAAATGGTTGCATGCCTAAGGCAGAGTTAAATGATAAATGTTGTAACTCTACGCATGAATAGAGGTTACACCATTACAGTACCCTATGTCTAAAATTAGAAACTAGGTATCTTATAATCTGATATAGTGATGATGATGTTCAATGAGTGTGAGGAAGATTTAATAGTCCACTATGTTACTGAACTAGACATGGCCTAGTTAGTCCATTAAAAGTAAAGCGTAATAGACAATTACGAAAGGATCATAGGCCTATTCAATATAAGTCCATTTCTATCCTAAATAAAGAAACCAAATGAAATTATCCTTCTTTGATACAAATGATCTGAGCTTAAATTAGACCTTTCTTTCACCCCAATTAATATTTTCTGGAAACAAGGTGTTGGCCCTGGTCCCTCCTTTGACATGTGCACCTCAGGCTTATGCCAAAAGATAAGTTGAGGGTTGCTAATGAAAGTAAACAACCTTTAGTATAGCCCTGCCCCAATTTGGGTACGGTGTCCCTTTGCTCTGGCAAAGTCAGGAGTTGAGGGGGGCTATTATGGGACGGAATGCATGGAAAGTGGGGTTGGAAAGAACAAAGGAGAGAACGACCAAAAGTTAAAGTGATCTCAAGAATTAATCGGAAATATAAAAAGTAAAGAAAAAGAAAATATTGCAAGAAATACAAGCAAGAAAATAAGGAGGCACTTACACAAATGAAAAAAAGACGAGGAAAATAGCAAGGTGGTTGGAAGAATTGAGAAACTGGGCGAGATAAAATGTAGCAAAGTGGCAGGTTTAGCAGATATGTCAGGAGGGCAAAAGCACTAAAGTATGCTCTAATAACCTACAGACACTTGAGCCTATGTTACTATCTAAAAAAAGTCCTTATCGTGATTCCTAAGTGTTGTATAGCGAACTAAGGAAGTGAAATAAGGGCAAAGCTTAGGGCAATAGGGATATGAATTAGTGTGACTTTGTTCTGAGGAGCGAGTGTTGAAAAGAATCCTATAAAAACTGAACTCATGGTGTGAAAAGTGAGGATTTTGTTTTTAAAGGGAAGGTCAACTAGTTGCAATGCCGAAATTTGTTAGCAACTCGGTGAGATTGAGGAAAACTGAAGAGGATAGGTGTTAGTGCATGGTTGAGTCTTTGTCATGTTCGGTTCCCAACATAATTCGAGGCATAATAGTGATAGTATGCATAGATTTGACGAGGATTAATCGGGTTGGTGAAAGATTTAAAACATGGATACTATTGTAAAAGATTTTGTATTGAGTAATAGTGCGTCGATTTAAGACAAACAACGAATTTAGTGTTTGAGGGTGTTGATATAGCGTGGTTTCATGGTATTATTAATACTTTTTCCTAAGTTTAGTGGGCCAAAATCATTTTTGTGCTGAATTTTATATAAGTATAAGTTTCTTTTACTTTGCAGAAATCTGTCCAAAGATGAATGCAGACGATTTTGACGAGAACAAATGCAGAGAGGAACCAACATACGGAGCTTATGACGGTCCGTCATGCTTGTGACGGTAAGTATGTGGAAGAGTAGTGAGATGTTATTCTTTGAAGGGAACGGATGGGGGGATAGTGACCAAGTGTGGGGTTACGAAGCTTGTGACGGTATCTCGTGTCTATGACGGTCGTCCGCAGGTTGGTCATGAAGTTCAGAGATGTAATCCCAGTACCCATATTGCCCTAGTTGAAAGTGTTTGGAACGAAGACCCTCGAAGACTTGTTGTGCTTTGAGGTCCGTCATTCTGTCGCGAGGGTAATAAAGGAATGTTTGCCAGAGAGACAGAAAATGCAGAAGTATGGGACGACAGAGTCCATGCGGGCCGTCGTGACCCGACGTTTCGTCGCGGGGTTCGTCGACTCAACCGAGTTTTGGCAGATTTCCAGATAATAGAGTCCTTGTTTTATTAGGTTTTTATTTTCTATAAATAGTTCGAAAAACCTCATTTTGGGGTTAGACTCTGGATCATTGTTCGACTCCGTATTGTTAGACATCATACTAGTAGACACTTTATTGTTAGATTTTTGAGAATCATTAGACTTTTTGTAAGATTGTTGTTACTTTGAGATTCTTGGAAGTGATTATTGGTGATTAATCAAGCAAAATTTTGGATTTTACCCTTTCTCATTGAAGAAAGTACATGAATTCTTATTTAATATACTTGAATATTTTTAATATGACTATGAGGTAAATAAACACATACACTAGGGTTGTTGGAAACCCAAGGTAAATAATGGATAAAACTTGAACTAAAATAACGATTTTCTAGAATAGTGGTCTTCCATTAATTAAGAATTCTTTCTCTTGAAGTATTTTTAACGGATGGTCAACGTGGGAACTCGCATATGGCTACTTGCCGAAAATAGGATCGGGAGATAATCGAGAAAACAATTATCACAAGATTAGTGTACACTTCAATAGGCAGTAGTAGTAGTTCTTAGTACAAGGGTTAATAACTTAGTAAATACCCAAAAAATACGATTGCTTAATTGAGGTAAAGATACGGGTTAGGATAGAACACACGTAGCCGGCAGGTGCGGAGTGAAGTGAGATTTGCTAGATGGTCGTACCAAGGATATTAAAAATATTATAACTACACACTTTGGATGCAAGATAGTAGGGAAAGAAATTTATAGATTAGAGTTATAAAGTATGAACCTGTGGGGAAAACACGAAACCCTAGTTTACTTTGATTAGTTGATTAAAATCGAACATTCAAAGTTGGTAAGTGTCCTCAATTTTAGTTAGTTATTTCACCTCATTTAGAAATAGACACCACTCTTTAGTTTTTTTATTTTCCAAGGAAGTCATTGACAAAACAATAATAATAAAAGGTTGAAGTTAAGTCTAGACTATTTTACTCATGGTAACGAACCCAACCTCAGTAGTTGGGTTATTTATTTGACACGATTGCTTTACTTCTTATTTGAGAAGTAAGTTTGAGCTTATCAAATTCCCCCCCCCCAAGGAATATTCGTCCCCTAATGACTCTCTAAACCTTTCTATTAGAAAAAAATGGAAAATGACTCAAGAATAGCAGCCAGCTACAACAAAAAATCATAATGTGTCAAATATCATAGGAGGAAATTTCAACTCCCTTGAACATGAAACATAGCATAAACAAATAGGAATTGAATCCACACATAACATTAAAAAAGCTCGACTTTTTATGCCCGTAAGGAGGTACTAACTTGTCCATTTCAATATGAGCTCAATATGAATATTACATGTTGAAATATTGATATCTTATCAAAACAATATCAATTGTGCTCATTGTAATCTTCCATGAACACTTATCACACGACACACTCAAGTGAGAGACAACATCATAAACATATTTCATGGAAAGATAACAACTCAACTTACGCATGAATTTCTACTACAATATGCACATTTTTAGGAAAACATCAAAAGTTCAACATTATTAAATCTAGTCATATAATGAATTACTAACCTTAATCTTGTCTAAGAGTATAGGGAAGGATATGAAGATAGAGGGTATTCATGTTGGCCTCGGCCTCCCATGTTGCACCCTCAACAAGGTGGTTTCTCCGTAGAACTTTTATGGAAGATAAAAATCCTTATTAGCCATGTATTAAGTGACAATCAAAATTCAAACCGGGACCTTCCAAAAAGAAAAGTCCCCTTTACACAAAGCCTTCTTGAGGAAGAAAGGAAATCGGGTCCCCTATACACTTTTTACGCATAAAAACATGGAATACCATAGGAATTATGGCCAACTCATTTGGCAACTTCAACCCATAGGAAACACTCTCGACTCTCTTCAAAATATGATATGGCCCCACAAAATGGATACTAAGATTTCCTTTCTTTCCAAATCTAATCACCCCTTTCATAGGTGAAATTTTCAAATACACCCAATCTCGTAGTTTAAATTCGAGGTCCCTCTTTCTATTGTCGGCATAGGACTTTTGCATACTAAAAGTCGGTCTCAACCTCTCTTTATAAAATGAACCTTCTCAGAGGCCTTATACAACTATTTGGGACCAAGAAGAGCAAACTCACCCACTTTAAACCATCCAATTGGGGACTTGTACCTTCTACCATAAAGTGCTTCAAAAGGTGCCATACCGATACTTGCATAATTACTATTGTTGTAGGAGATTCCGATTAAGGGTAGATGATAATCCCAATAATCCTAGAAATCAATCACACAAGCCCTTAACATATCGTCTGTGGTTTGGATGGTGCACTCCACTTGTCCTTCCGTATGAGGGTGGAAAGTGGTGCTAAGCTTTACTTTCATACAAAGACAACTTTGGAAGAATCTCCAAAAGTGTGAAGTGAATTGGGCTCAACTATCCGAAATAATCGATAATGGGGACCAATGTAACTTCCCAATCTCTCTAACATACACCTTAATATAATACTTCGCCAAGTAAGAAACATATACGATAAGGAAATGGGATGACTATGTCAACCTATCCACTATAACCCAAATGGAAATCATGTTGTTAACGTGTTTGAGCCAAACCTACCACAAATTCCATGTTGACATCTTCCCACTTCCAAGTAGGGATGTAAGTATCTTGGGTTAGGCCACCCGGACTTTGATGCTCGGCTTTGACTTGTTTTCAATTTTGATACCTCGACACAAATTTATCTACTTCACTTTTCATGAAATTCCACCAATAGATTTCACGCAAGTCATGATACATCTTGGTAGCCCCTGGATGGATGGAGTACCGGGATCCATGAGCCTCATCCATGATTTTATCCCTCAAACCATCCATATCCGGTACACATAACATCCCTTGGTACCTAAGTACCCCATCCTCTCCTTGGGAGAAAGATTCATTAATCTTGTTATGGACTGACTCTTTCAACTCCATCAATAGGGGATCAAGATGTTGCTTAGACTTCACATACACCACTAGAGACGACTCGGAGTTATGATGAACAAAAACACATTTCGCGGGTCTTTTAGCGACCACTCAAATGGGGACAATCCATGAACTTCTTGATAGTCCTTTTTATAATTTAACATTGATCCACAATACCAATAGGACACTCGACCTGTTTCTTAAAGCATCCGCCAAGATAGTGTTATAGGATGAAAGGTGAAATTAAAAGAGTCATTCATTATAATCCTTAAAAGACTCTAACTTCTTCTGGGTTTTGTTAGATACATGGATTTTTGGGTTAATATATATTAGAGTCTGTTATGATCAGTGTATACATCTACTGAACCCACTAAAGTAAAGATTAGGCCTCCAAATTTTCAATGCAAATACCACGTGTGCAAGCTCAAGGTAATGAGTCGGATAATTCTTCTCATGTGGCTTGAGTTTTCTAAAGGCATACGCTATGAATTTTCCATGATTCATGAGCACACATCCTAGACCCACTCGGAAGGCATCACAATAAATCACAAAGCCTTTGGTACCACCGGGTAAGGTCAATACCGGAGCGAAGGTGAGTCTATCTTTCAATAATTGGAAACTCTTCTCATAATTTTCCGACCATTCGAACATGGAATTATTTTGGGCTAAGGTCGTTATAGAGGAAAATCACTCAACAAACCTCCGATAGTAGTGAGCCAACCTTAGAATAATCCTAATGTCGATAGGACTCAAAGGTTGTTCCCCGCAGCCTCCCCCCCCCTGGCTCCTCTTTCCCTTCTGCCGTCGTTTGCTCTCACATTCCCGGCCCCTACATTCACCCTCTCTCTTCTCTTTATCTATGTACTCGCCCTTCCCCGTTCCTTTTCGCCACGTTCTAACTTTATCCTCTCTCTCTCTTCCTCGTTTTTTTCCTTTCTTTTCTTTGACAGCTCCTTTCCCTTATTCAGAGTACCCTTTACACCCCTTGCCAACACTCCATTTCTCCTATATTCCCCGTTAAACCCCCCTCTCCTCAAATCTCTCAACAAAATTTTCAACTGTTCTGTCTTTCTCGAATTGACCTCTACCTCATTAGAGACAATGTGCCCAACAAATGTAAACGACCTCAACCAATAGTCACACTTGCTAAACTTAGCAAATAATTGGTTATCTTTGAGAACTTCCAAAACTAACCTCAAATGATCTATATGATCATCGTCAGTTCTTGAGTATATCAAAATGTCATCAATAAAGAAACTAACAAACAAATCAATATACTTTCTTAAAACTTGATTCGTAAGATCCAGGAACGTAGCGGGGGAAGGAATTTTGTTAGACCGCAGAAATCAACTAGACTTAAAGACTTGACCATATCTTTTTCGGGAATGCACATTTTCTGATATCACCTCCCTAACTTAAGTTGGTGGGATTAACCGGACATAATTAAATCTTGACAAAGAGTACACTCACTCAATGGAGTTGATTAAATAAGTCATCAATCCTAGGTAACGGGTACTTATACTTTATAGTGACTTTGTTCAATCGACGATAATCGATGCATATTCTCAAAGATACATCCTTCTTTTTAATGAATAATTCAGGGGCACCCCATAGAGATATGCTTTGTTGAATAAAATCCTTATCTAGTAAGTCTTTGAGTTGAGCCTTTAGTTCTTTCAACTTGGCCGGGACCATTCGATAAGGAGAGATTAAAATAGATTGTATGTCCGGCAACACGTCAATGCCAAAGTAAATCTCCCTTCGGTATGAATTCAGGGGAGATCATCGAGAAAGACCTCCGGAAATTCCCTCACGACGAGTAACCACTCTATTGGGGTACCTCGATCAATGATCCCTAACTTCCCCCCCAAATGGGATAAAACTTATTTTGCTATTAAGTTGAAGCCTTAGACATGAAATCGTCTTTACCCCAGAGGATTTGAGTTTACTCCTCAACTCGAAACGGGTTCAGTTGGAAAATTTAATTTGACAAACCAGACCTACAAGCAATAGAGGCAAAGTTAACATGCAACCACGCCTTTCCGAATATATTACTGCAAATTCTACCATATAAAAGTTCTATCAACTCAAAAAAACATAACTGATTGGCGCAAGAAACAACCAAACCTTAGAGCTGTACAAATCACTACGAAAACGCCCACTGGGGTAGAAACCGAGAAAGGCACACTTAATAAGTCGGGTAGTGTTTCAAATTTCATGGCTACAAGAGGGATCAGAAATGACAAAATAGCTCCCGGATTCAACAAAGAATATATATCAAAGGAAAATATTTCTAAAATACCAATGAACACGTCCGATGATCTCTGTTCATCACTTCAGGATTGTAGAGCATAGAAGAAATTCTTCTTAGGAGCATCCGGGTTCGGAGAACTTGCTTGAGCTTGAGCATATTTTCTTCCTTGAGTATTCATAATAGGGAAATCTTTTTTATGTGATCACTCTTGCCATAATTATAGAAATTACCCATGCCCACAAGACAGTTTCTGTCATGCCTTCTACTACATTTATGAACACCTTTTTGCAGTACATTTTCTCACCCTCTTTCACGTTAAACATTTAGACATTTCGAGTAGTTTTTACGGAGATCATTAGGTGCATCTTCAAGATTACATTCAATCAAGAATTTTCATTTAATTCACCAACCTTGAACTTATATGAAAATAACGTTATCAACTTATTCATACACACAAATACAACAATTTAATTATGTCAAATTTCATGCTCTTAGCCGAGACCAAATCATAGTACACATGTGCACTCATGAGTTAACGTATCACAGTATTTCGGAAACACTTCTTTCATTTATATATAATTCCGAATATGCATTAAAACACGTAATCACAACCAGACCTAAAATAATCTACCAGAAGTCATACCAACGCATACTTGAATATTTCAAAGGATCTAATGGCAGGGGCAAGCAACAGGGACAACCTTAGTTTTTTACTGGAATTAAGCAGAACTTAGGGGTCTCTAGGGAAAGAGACACAGTGGGAAAGAAACCCATACATTAATGTCGTTCGGAGTGTTCTTATGTTCTTCCAAAATCCCCCCACTAAGCCAACATCTCACCACCGAAATCACAACCATAATCTGTAGAAAACATGGTTTTTTTTCCGTTTTAAAGCTTGTTTTGTTTTTTGAGTTTGAGCATTCTAGTTCTTGATGAACTTTAAGTTTTCCTTTTGATTTGTTATCTTGTTTTACAAATTTTGAGCGTGTAAATAAGGTCAGACTAGAGAGAAACGTGAGAATGAGTTAGCTATGTATTAGGAGATTAGGTTGAGACTTAGTCAAACTAGGACTCCTTATATTTTATTAATTTTATTATTAAAAATCTGATTTTCCTTTACTTTAATAAGAAATATAGATATTAATTAATTCAACTAATTAACTATATACTAACTAAATAAATGAAATCATTGGTTCCACCAAGGCTCGAACCTGGGTAGAGATAGATTTTCCATAAAGGGTCAAATTCGGTAAACCCCTACCCGAATTGCCCCTTAATAATATTAACTAATTAATACATAGGGTAATTACAATACTATGTTATCTTGGAAAATACCATTTTACCCCTAGACCCTCCAAACCTAAGATTACCCCTTTTAAGTCCGGTAAGACTCATTTGGGTGAATCTCTCAAATTCGGGTGCCCTACGTGGTTTGTTCTCACCTTTCCTAGCTCAAATAACTCACTAAAATGGTTTTCTAGGCTAGTGCATAGGTTATGAGGTCTGGTTCTACAAGCAATAAGCCATGTGAACCCGGTCTAATCCATGCATTCTAGGTATGTTTAAGTTTTAGTTAGCTTAGATATTTTTGGGTTGTTATTGTACGAGCAGTCTCTCTTTGTCTTACTTAAGTGAGTCTTACTACATCGTTTAGTGAGGGAATTTCATGGTAGGAAGTTGTTACTGTGAAGTGAGGAATTTCACTATAACATAGGAAAATAGTCACTATAAATTGACTTAGTTTACTATGAAGATTTCTAAAAGTACTTAATTGATTGAATGATTTCTTATGTGTTTGTAAGGTGTTAAATGTTATTTTTATGATTATTTTATGATGTTTAAATCAAAATGATGCATATTTCCAATATATGTCCTTTTTCATGATTTTATGCACTATTTCATGCTTAGTACAAGTGGTTATACTAATTCCTTGCTTTTATCAATCTCTATAGTTGTTGGTAGGTGAGAGAATGNGAACAAATAGCTCATCAACATAAGAACGACCATACTTTCCTTCATGGATCTTGGGAGTAGTCACCTTACTCTTATTGGACGTCGAAGCATTAGAAGATCCTTGATTATGAAACCTATTCTTAAACCTTGGTTTTTGTTGAACCTCATACCTATTCTTAGAAGAATTCCCCTCTTCAGTTTTCACCATTTTCAACTCCCTACACACTTGCTCAATCTTTTGCTCCTTAATTTTTTTGGCATGAACCATGAGACAATAGATGTTCATGCAAGGAATAAACATAACCGACCTACACCCATTTTCCATAAGAACAGATATCCCCTCATAAATTTCTTCATCTTTGCCCTAGAATCCACAACAATAGTAGAAGCATGCTTTACTAGTTGAGTGAATTTCAGGCTATACTCTTTTACGCTCATACCCCCTTGACGAAGGTTGATGAATTATTGCATTTTCGTCTCCCTTAGTTCCAAGGGAAAAAACCTATCAAGGAAAGCAATTTTGAATCTCCCAAAGTAATCCGACCTTCCATAACCAGCCTATAATCCTTCCATTGCTCATACAACACTTGAGACACATCATTGAGGTAGTAAGCAGCTAGTTCCGGATTTTGTTGAGAAGAAACACCCATAGCATCAAGAACCATGAATACTTCATAGATGAACCATTGTGGGTACTCCTCCATCTTAGATCCATAGAATGTATGGGGATTTATCCTTGTGAAGTCCCTAATCTTTGAAGCGGTGGTTTTGGTTGGGGTTCACTTGCACCCTTGTATCCCTAGAAACATGGGTAGCCAACAGTTGAATCAAGCTATGAATGTCTGACCTTATTAAAAATTAGACATAACCCCTTCTTAAATAGGAATTTGAGGGTTTTGAAGAGAATGAGAGGGAACAGTCTCATTCAAGTTCTGCTCTCCGGCCTTTCGAGCATTGTTGCTTCTTGTATTCAATGCCTACAAGCACAAATAAGGATTAGAAGAAAGGAGAAGATAGAGATAAGACTCTGAGCCGCGACTAAAGAATAACAAGAAGTGAAAGTTCCTAAGAATCACATAGTCTCTCATTCATAAGTGTGGCGCGCTTCTCAATTATGAATAAGACACTACCTAGATGTTGTTTAATGAGACATCATTCCTAAGAATATTTAACCTCATTCTCTGATACAGAGTTTGTAACTACGGAAATTACACCCTAGTCATTAGCGGCAACGGTGTCCTCTATTAGGACTTAAACAAGCCTCTTATCATTCGTCATAGCAATCATATGTCAAAAATGCGGAAAATTAAAACATTTGCTCATATAGCAAGGAGGTTTACATAGACTTGTAAATAGGAAGCATATATAGTCTTCTTGTAATAGACCATAACCACGCATAGGAATTTAGTCTAATACTTTGTCTCATATCAATCATCTCATGAAGTCAAACAATCCGGGCAAAGCCCTTATACAAATCCGTAATTTCCACCTAGGGCTTACATCAATATATTAAACAATAGGAAAGAAATTAATGTCTACTAGATAGTAAAAGTACTACTAAGATAGAGTGGGTGGTAGAATCCTCGAACTAGAGGGCATACGAAAACTTGGAAAATCTAGTCCAAGCCTTCTTTATTTAGCCCTATGCATAAAATCGTTAATGCACGAGTAAAGGCATAATTTAGTCAATATTGTGCACAAATGACCGAAAATTCAATGTACACACATAAGGAACATCATAACCATATCAACATATAAGTAATTAAATATACA
This sequence comes from Solanum habrochaites, assembly GCA_027704765.1. Classification (NCBI taxonomy): domain Eukaryota; kingdom Viridiplantae; phylum Streptophyta; class Magnoliopsida; order Solanales; family Solanaceae; genus Solanum; species Solanum habrochaites. Next base: position 33,703,602 of record JAKWJA010002498.1, on the reverse strand, counting down.
CTTGTGCAATAACATTAGTCAAGCCCCATAACCCTATTAAAAGCTAAGTATCACATTAAGAAAGCCATTTAACACTTATAGCATATTCTAATATATGTATAACATGATTCATATACAAATTCTAGACATATATTATCAACATTATAATAAACATAATCATAATTGTATTAAAAACTATTAGAACCATCGTATTGGATCCCACATGAATGTGTAAGAAAAGTCACATACCCTCCCTCAAACAACGTACTAACCTTTAAGAGAACCCTATTAGAAGTTCACATATATAACTTGTTCATACGTTTACTTTACAGAAACCTTGACTACTAATCGTGAATGTTTCCATCTCATTAGACAAGACATATCTTTGGGAACTAACAGTACTAGACGTGAAGAAACCCATGTGGGAGATCAGACTTACTAATGTGACACTTCCATCTCATTTACATGACCTTTAGGTACTATGTAATTATTCACTTTAGCAATAACCATATAACATCATAACAATTCACATGATTCTCTTTTAGAACTTTAATTAAACATCTTATTATAATAGCTCATATGTGATCACAAGTCATTACTATCTTTTCACATTAGACACAACACTATAATCATGCGAAAGTACATTCAATTATATATGACCAGTTGATGTTATAATTACATACTTCATAGCATATTCATAGATCAGCGTTTAGGGATGAGGGATTACCATCACCATCATCACAACAACACAATTGACTATAACATCTTTATCATATAAGTAGATTTCACCTTGCATAATTGAGATCAAAGGAGAATCAAGATCATACCTCATTTCCCTTCATGGGACTTCAAACTTAAATGCCCAAGAAATCACAATCACATATTAAATAGGGAAATTCACAAAGCATTAACGTCACAAAAGTCAAAGTAAACAATTGACATGTTCATCACCCTCAACAATTCACTTTAATCAATACATGAAATTTGTACCCTCAATAATTAACCTTAATCAATCCAAGAAAATAGGGATTTAGGGAAATACATGGGTCTAGGGTAAACTCATAGTAATTTATCAAATAACAATTAGTTCATACTGAAACAAACATTAATTAACCAAAATTATTCACAATAACCTCTCAATTTCATTTTAGAAAAAAGATCCATGAGTGGAGATGACCCTTGTTTTTGTAGATTTAGAAATCATATTTTGAAGGACCTCTTGGGGAAAGGAATCCTAAAAGTGAAAGAAATCATACATTATTGATGAGAAATCTACGAAGTTGGGTTAAAAAACATGAAGGTTTGATCTTTTTCTTGGAGCTATAATTGTTTTCAATGGAGTTTTGGAGGAAGAGAGAATTTAGGATTGAGGGAGAGATCTTTGAGTTCAACCATTGGGACTTGATTTTATGATAAAATTTATCTAAAACTGATCCTCAGGCATTATAGAGTAACGCAATAAATTACCCAAAAGAACCCTAACTTAAATGGGTTTATTTATGAATTCAAGACACCAAAATACGACATTTATGATATCTGGGAAGTAGGCGCGCGTTGCGGGGTTAATTCCAAAATTTATCTTTGAATTTTAAGCTGAAGAAATGAAGTCTGTGTCAGCCTGGCATCGCGAAGCTTCCTTTCACATCGTAAGGCAGTCACCTACGTGTGAAGCTCGCTCCGCACGCCGAAGATCTAATTCTGCCTGTGCACCCTGCAAGGCGGCCTGCCCACTCATGTTTGGGTCCTCCCCTAGGACCCTTCCGGTGGTCCTTGAGGTGACGTTTTCAAATTTATAGACTCTCTATACTACACTCTACCTTACCAAATTGTCTAGTTTATTGTGGAATTCCATCATGACCCTCCCTAAAACCATCGCCACACCCTAGGGCACTCCAGCTTAGGCATTTCCTAGTTTGCGGGACGTTAGGTTTTTCATTTACTCTATTACTCCAACCAATCTTCAAGGGGTTTTCCACTGTTTCTTTATTTGTCTCCCCTACTTCGTTATAAACAATTTTACAAATCTAGGTCTGGCATGGAATATACGGGTTTTCCCCAAAATGCATTGCGCTATGTACTTTCCATATTTTTCTGTGGTTGGCCTGGTTTGGTTCTTGCTGTTTTCCTTGCAATTCACGGTTCATGGGGTTTGTTAGTATTTTCCCACAGTGTCTGGTTTATTTGCCACAAGCAGGACCTTTCAAGTCTCGTTATTTGGGTCGGCCTGCCAATCTTGAAAGGGTTTGTACGGTTGCGTTGGATGACATATAAACTTCTCGTAAGCTGATGTGTTTATGGCTTAAAGAGTGTGTCAAGTGATCCGAGTCATACTTCCTATGAAGGTCTTGTTGTACGGGACCTGCCTATGAGGAGGTTCTGTTTGACATTCTTGTGTACCCCCGTCGCCCTGCCTGCAGGTGCCGTCCAAAGTTGTCTGGGAATCCGTGCATAACAGAGGGCGGCCGTCTGCTAGAACCCATTCCCTATGGCGATGAAGTTAGTACTATGGATTGAATGGACCATGCGACAGGGTGATAAGGCATAGGTACTTGACAGACTACCCAGTCCAAATGCTGTATATTTACTGTTGCTTGCAAATTGGGTAGTATGCTCTGTGCATAATATTCTTCTTTTGACACTATGACTATATTTGAAGTTGCTTTGCATTTTTAGTGAATTTTTGCCCAAAAATGCTTATGTACAGGTGAAAATTGTTGCACTTTATGCTTGAAATTGCAATTTTCTATTTTTGAGTAGTGGGAGTCTTTGAAATGATGTTAAGCACCCTTTGAGTAAGTTAAAGGTTTTGGTTTAGTTGCCTAATATTGGATGTTGAGCTCATGTGTTGAGAAGAAAATTCTTAAAGTGATCTTGAGGTAGTGTAATAATTGGAGATCTGATAGTTATATCCCTCTATGATGATATTGTAATTCATGTATGTAGAGTAAAAACTTCAAGGTCTGACCCTGCAAGGATCACCTTAGGGGTCCATGAAAAGAGCCTAAACTTGGCTTGGCAAGATGCCAAAGCATCAACAAAAATACACGTAACAGAAACAAGCCTGTATCGTTGACATGGGTGGCTTTTGGTCAAATCTCAAGTTCACCTTGTAGGAAGGTCGCGGACTCTAGTGTCTCAAAAATTTATTTAAAAAATCACGAGGGAACAGATCCACGCCGTGGACTTGTTCCCCGACGAAAATCTGAAATTTGTATTTGAATTTTGACTTCATTAGAGGGTCAACTTATATGAGGGGTCTTTTGGGTATTTCATGAGGGGTCTATAATTATTCCAATAAGTTTTCTCTCACACTTACTCACTCAAAAAAAAATTATAAAATAAAAAAACAAAAGCTCCCACTTCTCTCTAGTTTCTCTCTATTAAACTTCCATTCAAGGAAGAAGAAAACTTGATGAAGTGGACCAATTTTCTAGTATTTCACTTGAATTTCGTGGATTAATCTACATAAAGGTATTAGTTGTTCACTCTTCTTTACCTTTCCCCAAGAGGTCTCATCAAAGTTGATTTCTAAAGCACCCAATTTCAAGGGTTTTTCTATTCGAATGGGCTTTCTTCTTAACTTCAAATTGATGATGAATTATGATTAATTTTTATTACTAATGAATAATTAATTGTAGATTTTTTATTAATTGATATTAATTAATGAAATTTCCTGTAGGTCATGTTTGTTTTCCCTAATTCCCAAAATCTTTGATCTTGCTTATGAATTGATGGAAATTGAAGAATGTATTGATTGATAGACCTGTTTTTATCTATTCTAATTCATTCATGGACTGTCAAGGGTAATATATTGTTGGGATTTTATCTATTTATTGAAGAATTCAAGATGAACTCTATTCTCCTAAGCCTAGGTTATGAATTGAAGTTAATTGTGATAATGATGATGCACTTGATCTTGCGAGTGTGTTATTTACTACTGTATGATAGTGTTATACCATTATTGGGTTGAATTGAATGGTTGATGTCTTGTGAAGGAGATTTGGTATGTCTTCTGATCTCAACCCTTTACTTTAATTATGGTTACTGTGTTAAGGGAGGAGCGTTTGGATGAAAGGTAGAAAGGAGATGAAGCATTACTCCCCCTCTTCCCCTCTGGATAGGGGTGTGTTTAGGATGTTGAATTGAAGGTTCATTGACGTTGGTTTTTGAGGTGTCGACTAATATGTATATGTTATAAGGATGGTAATAACCTACTAATGTGCCTTATCATGATATGAAATGTAAATGTGCTAACATCACATGTGTGAATTATAATGAAAGGAAAATACTTATACAATGCTTATTGATCTATGATGATGATTACATAAGGGATAGACCCTATTACATAAAAAAAGTTATGATCATTATTAAAATAGTTAAATACATTTCAAAAGGAACGTTACCTTAAACCAAGAGAACTTGACAATAGGAGGTGTTGACTTTCTATGGATGAAGATTCATCTTATAGTTCCAAATGAGGTGTTGACTCCCATATGAGGGATACTCACCATATGGATTCTAATGAGATGTGTCTTCAATTGCCAGGTGGCATATAGATATTTCATAACTATCTCTTAGTTCCTTAAAATAAGTTTCCCCCAAAGCAATACTAGTTAGTGGATCCACCTTAAAGCTATGTTTATGTTTGGTTATACATTGGCCGGTATACCACCTTCATTCGGCGTAAGGTTTTACAACACTGGTTTCGCACTTCGCTATTGTGGTCGATGTCAGTTAAGAAAATTTTTCACTAAACTAAAATGAAGTAATGAACTATAAACAAACTAGGGTAACATAAGAGGTTAGAGTTAGGCTAGTTTGTGGTATGGGACTCTACCTATGCCTTGCAATAGTTTTCCTTTATCGAATCGTAGAAGGTTGTTCTTATGTAGATATGCTTATAAATGTAAATGATTATAATTTGATTATCTTACATGTAAATGATACTATGTGATGTTTGGTACACTTATGAACATGTATTTTGTCTCTAATGCTAAAGTATGATATTATTTCTACTCTTAGTGATTTTTTATGTGGAGTTGGACATTGGTTATGATTCGTGCTAGGTTTACTTGATTAAGTAAGGTTATAGGGCTTTGCTTAGTTATTGCACAAGTGGACTTAATGAAGGTCATGAGTAATGGTCTTGCTTGATTTTAATGTGATAACTCTTATTCATGTTTGTGATGTTATGACTTGATGATGGAGTTGCATTTGAGTATGGGTTCAAGTATGTTGATATGTATGTAACATAATTTGGCTTAAGGTATTTTGTCTTCTATAGTGCATGTTATTGACTTGATGAATATGCTTTAATGCCTTATATTAGTTCTTGAATGTGCATAAGGATTTCCAAATATAAAATAGCATGTTTTGTTGTAATGTCCTCTTTTGCATGATTTCAATTTGTTTATGTGCATATACTCATACTTAGTAGAAGTGTGTACTAACCAATCACTTATGTTTACTACAAATGTAGGATCCGATCGTTGAGATTATAGAAGACCTTTGAAAACTACTTCGATATTTCCCAAATGTGGGGTAGGTCAACACTTTCCTGATACAATATCATTATCAAAGCTGTTATGTTATTATATAGTATTAGGACTCCGCTTTATACTTTCTTTTCTCTTTTAATGAGGGATATTGTATGGTCATCTGAAGCTCGTGCCCTTTGGATATAAAAGACTAAAAGACTTGAATCATAGAATCAATTAAGTGATGTTGAAGTATGTCCTTATTTCACTTGAGGTCATTGATGTCTTTTATTTCCTTAATAGAAGTATTGTAATAGACTAGGTAATGTTATATTCGTATTGAGTATGGGACGTGTCCCAAAGTAATCTTGTGTCAAAGATTTGATGAAATGAGACTTAGAATTTCATATGATTTTATATGAAAGAGTTTTTAAGGACTCATCTAATGTTTATGAAAAAATTTAATTCCGCAGTACTTTTCATATGTTTATATGCGATGACCGATATGAAAGGGTTTGTACAAGAACTTCGAGAGGTCAAATACGTTGCGTCGCTATCTGAGATTTGCCATGACTGCTAGGTTGTGGTCTCGGGTCGTGACAATCTTTGTATTAGAGAATAGGTTATTAAAGTTGTCGAATCAAAAAGTCTCATCAAGTCACGTCTAGGAAAGTCTTGACCATCAGTGTGAGTTGTGACACATCTATGGGAGAGAGACTATAGGACCATAAAGTTTCCCTTCTTTTCTATTCCTTTGTTGTGCCATAGATATTTAAAAGTTATGAGTGTTTTATATGCAGTACGGACAAGAGGATCAAATCTGGATGAGGATGATGAATGTATGTTCTTGCATCTCTTTATTGGTATGAGTTCCTTCTAAGTGGGGGAGTATCGTAAGTAGATGGGTTATAAAGTCATAGAAGCATGTTGCATGTGCATTGTGTTTAGGGGTCTTGATGAAATTTAATTTCATTGATTCCTTGTGTTGCACATTTTATAAAGTTGTGATTATGTTTTAAGACGAGTTTATGTGATTTGATCTTGCATATTAGCATGATTTCATCATAAATTTCCTAGAAGTTGCATTTTTGAAAAATGGTGGGTAATTCACTATAGCATTGTCTGCTCAGCATAAGAATTTTGAGATTTTGACTAATTCATTCTTTGTTCAAAAATTTTTATATGGTGGTTAGAAATGATGTATATGAATATGATATTGAATATAAAATGAGTTTTTGCTATTTGGAATGAAGGATATAATTTTTATGGCATAATGAGTTATAGAACATATCCTAACTTCTTGTTGTGTTGTGAGTCTCTTGATTATGTTGAAATTGATGTTCTCTTAGATGTTTGTATTGTATAATGTGTTATATAGTATGGTCATGACATGCTAGTTGAATCCCTATTCTTGAACGTTTTCTGTGAGTGGAAATTGTCATTCTAAGATGAATGTTCTCCAAGTGGGAAGACAGTAACATTTTTGAAATAACATAGGTGAAGCTAGAACCTAACGTGGTTATCATAATTTTCTAAGGTCCTAAAATATTCTATAATTTGTTTGAGGCTGTGTCTAGAGTTTTAGCTGATTTGTAAATGAAACGTCAAGGGACGACTAAGACATTCGACGACTAAGTCACCTATGTACCTGATATGTGGTTATATGCTTCTATTTGTGTTTTAAGAGTTAATGATGTCCTTATATGAGTTATTATAGTGTATATAAGCAGTGTGTCAAGGTTGGCAAAGATTAGAGGTCAAACGTCCAATAAGGTCCATGATGTTCAAGATTTGCCGTGAAACAACCTTTTGTATTTTTGCATGTTTCGTTGAGTTTTACGTATTCGTTTTTGGTGAAAATCATGTGCGAGGTCCTAAAATCGAATACGAACATATTTGGGTTGCAAATGTCTTGTTGAAATTCCACAACGACCAACCAAGGGTCCTTGAAGAAGGACCCTTTCCTTGAGCCAAGACTGACCAAGACAGCCCCAAACAAGGAGACAATAGAAGGCTCGTGGGCCAATGGATGCCTGTAGATGGGTGTCATGGGTGGAAACTTAGGCGTTGGACGAGATAATCCAATGACCAGTCTTATTCCAAAACTACGGACCAACATGACGGTCCATAGGTTGGAAAACAGGTCGTCCATGGCCACTCGTGGGTTTGAGGGTGTTTCATCGTAGGTTCACTTTAATGTTTAGAGGTGAAGTTATAACTTTACCCAATGTCTAAATAAGAGAAAGGGCGGTTATTTAGGGTTATTTTGAGTATTGTAAACATGTTTATAAGCCTTTCACACTTAGAAGATTTCATTCTTATAAATTAAAACCCAAATTTTCTTAGAAATTCTCTACAACTCTATTGGAGCAAAAACTCCTCGAAGGGCTTTGATTGGAGAATTGAGTTTATATTCTTCATCAAATTGGTGGATTAAATTCATTGAGGTATGATTTTTGATCCTTGAAGCTCTATTCATCAAAGACAAACTTTCGATGAAGTTTTCTAAAGTTTACAAAGATGGATTGTCTAATTTCATTATCTATCCATGGGTTCTTGCTTAAAATTTTTAAATAATTTTGTATTGATTTAATTTTTGTTTATTAGATATTTTAACACCATTAGCCTATGAACCTATGTAATTAGTGAACCCTAGTTTTTGACTACTTTATAGGTTAAGTGATTTGGACTTAATGCTTATGAATTCTAGTGTAATTTTCTATGGCCTACTGAATTATGTAATAATTGTGTTAAATTGATATATAGATTTTCTTATATTGAAAAAATTATATTGAATTTAACCAGTTTCATTGAATATCATAGTTTATCCATTGAATTATTAATTATAATTATGGGTAAGGTCTTTTGGTATTGAGTTGGGTGATTCAACATTAGATTAAAGTGCTCACAATGGATTGGTGGTATGCTTCCCTATTCCTATTTATTTTATGTTAATTAGACTTCAGTTATGTTCTGATTGGTATGATCCACATTGGTGGCAGTGTTATGTTCTTATTGGCAATTGATGTGGCCTTGTCAGCGTTACTTTATGTATTATGATGATCATGTTCTTGTCGGCACAACTTGAAGTACTATAATTATTTTGGAAGTTGATTTATATGGAGTATAATTAGACCTATCTACATGTGATGTATTCATAGTAGATAATCATGTTAGGCTATGACTATGGCTTTATGTGTAGTCTTAGGGTTTATGCTTAATTTTTCCTAATTTGTTATTGTGTCTTATGATGTGTATAAGATTATCTAAAAGTGATGAAGGTAGTGCCTATGTGCTTCATGAATATCATATGCAATATGTGATAAAGCAAAGTCCTAGAATGTCTTGTGTGGTAGACTTATGTCCCTCACTTAATTCATGTATGAATTTTAATATGAGATGCCTTGACATAGGATGCTAAAGACTATTAGTCTTGTATGTAGGAATGTCATGAAACCTTGAATGATTTTAAGGGGGTCCTTTATGTGAAACCTTGAACATCATGGTAAGAATAATAGCCTTGAAGTAAAAAGTCATGGTAGTATCCTTCTTATAATTAATGATTGACTTAGGGTTTGTTGGTTGGAACGACATCATATCATCCTTAGAATGTCATTATGAGCTTCTTATCACCATTGTAAGGTAGACCTAGTTTAACTATTTTGTAGGGTAAATGTGATTGGGTTATGAATTTTGTATGGAATGCGTTTATATGAACCTTTAATCTAAATTACTCTTTGAGAAGAAAGGCTATCACCGAGTGAATATGGTGATGGAAGTAGCTCTAGTTAAAGGATTAGACTAGAGTACAAAGTATATCCTTCATATTCCTTAACCGTGTGCCTACATGGGATTTGTCCAAGTACTACCATTGGTAAGTAGAACACCCTTTATCTGAGTAGTTTACCACTCTGGATTCCATGCTTTGCTTCCATCGTTTATGTTAGTTATTGCCTATTATAATAATGTGGGATACCTACTAGAATTAGGGACTTTATATAAAGTTTAAGTGGTGGTATGAGACCATATCTAGATATTGCACAATATGCTTTGAAGGTGTTAGTTGGTGTACCTAGGTATTGTCCAAGACCATTTATTGAATTTCCTTATTTGATGAATGAGTCTTAAATCAACTAATAAATGCAAAAAATTATGTTAATAAAGCATATTAAATGAATAAGTACTTATCTATAGTAGTTAAGGGTAGTCTAGTTAAGGTGTGAAGGGGGCATAATGTGGTCAATTGGTATCTTACCTTTTGATAAGTCTTAAGAATGACTCTAGTTAGGGAAGATGGTTTATTATGTGGATATGCTCTAAGCCTTTGGTAGTCTTAATAATTACTTAGGTAATCTTTAAGAGGTCGACCTTTTAGTTGAGCTCATACAAATCATTCAAGTACTTCTAAACACCCTAATAAACGAACAAGGTTTACTAAGTTCGTGAAAAATTTTTTTGTTTTTTCTATAGGTTAATTTTATGTTATGTTAAATTAGTTATAGTGATGTCCTTAGGAAGTGTGTGAATTTGTAGGTGAAGCATCCAATAACATCCATGACGTTTGGAAGGTGAGCCTTAGAAAGTTCTTGTATGTTTTCATGTGTTTGAGTTAGTTTAACGTGTTTATTTTGTGTGGAATTGGTGTGAGATGTTCTTAAGATCTAGATGAATATATTCATTGGTTTAACATACTAGAAAGACCCTACCTAGGACCCACGAGTTGCAATAGAAGAGGACCCACACGTCTAGCTTGAACCTGCCAAAGATGACCAAAATCAACCTTAAATGATGGAGGTAGTCGACGGCCCTTGGGTAAATATACACCCCATAATCTAGGGGAGTTGGTTGGGAATTACTTTTGGGGACTCAAATGTCCACTAAATAGTTGCATAACAAAACAATGCCCACCAGTACGGGCCATCGTTCAATCGACGCCCCACTGCTTGGGTCCTTCATGGTGGTCCTGCAAAAATCTAAGGGACACACTGCCAAACATAGGGTGGTTGTGTAAATTTAACCAAAGTCTTTTAGGAAACTTTTATTATATTTTAAGGGTCTTTTAGGTATATTAAGATTTTCCAAACCCTAGGACCTATTATTGTACTTCATTCTTTATACCCAAAACCCCTCTGTCTTAAAAGACTCTCTCAAACTCCATAGAACCTAGAAGTCAAGTTGGAGCTAGGATCGATTTTGGTTGTCGAGTAATTCATTAAAATCATTGGTATTTCTTATATTTGAGGTATGGTAGTCATGCTTGAAATCTCTTCCATTTAACGAGACCTTTCTAATAGATTTTCAAAAAGAGTTTTAAGCCCTAACTTCTTCTATCTTTAACTCTAAAGATGGGTATTGCATGAAACTATTTTACATGATTCAAATATGACGTTTCTAATGTTAGTTGGTGATTTTAATGCTAAAACTTCAATGAAAACATGTTAAACCTCGTTATCAATTGTTTGCTTAAGGAATGGGTTGAATGAGCATAATTTTGGTAGTCTTTGATCATTATGTTTAGCTACTTCCCTAAGGTATATTTTATGATGAATTTTTGCGTAAATCATTCATAGGTGTGAAAGCTTTGGAAGAATGATAAGGTTGTTTCACTATCAACTCTCTTAATGAAAATATCTTGAGTATTATGGTCCACATTCTTAGTGGAGGTGTTTAATTGATGAATTTTGATGTACTTGATGTGTATTGTAAGTGAGGTTTTGAAGGCCTAAAAGGTTAAATGAATTATTAATGAAGATGGTTCTTGTACTGTGTAGTATGAAGGTTGAATTGAATGTTTTGCTTAGATTATGCCTAAATGAAGTAATTTATATGTTGAGCATGTTAAAGTGTGTCATGTGATGAATAAATGTCTAAGAATGAATAGAATTGAATGTAAATGAAATTATTCTTATGTTAAAGGTGTGTAAAAATTTACACACACACGCACTTCAATAATGAACAAATCTAAGTTAAGTAAAAAGGGGAGTTTTTTGGTGAACACTCTTCGTGAGTTGAGATGAAGTGTTGAGTAGCAAACTCACTACATCCTAAGAGCTTTCTAAGATAGGTAGGAGGATGAATACCGTTCGTTATTTGAGATGTGGTGTTCACTAGTTATCCTAAACATACATTATATAATGTTGAGAATCATTGGGGAATTATGCTTAGCACCTATAGGATATAAAAAAGGGGTGGTTAGACTTTGTGAGTTGAGATGTTGTATTCCAATGTAACTCTTGAGATGAGTACCCCTCGTTAGTAGAGAATGACTTACATAGTAGAAATATCCTTAGCCATTAACGATGATCCCACATAGGTATAGCTATTTTGAAATCCATGTACGAAGAGAATAACCATACTCTAGGCAAGTGAGGATCTCTGATCCGATAGGGGTTAATTTCAAGATTCCATATCTAGATCTCATTATCTATGTCTTTTAAGATAACCCCCACGAACGTTACGAAAGTGTTAAGTTTTCTAAAATAGTGTACTACTTAGGGTAGGTAGTTGAATGAGATGCTATCTATCCATTACACTAGGTAGCCATTCCGAAAGGAATGTCCTGGTGAGACTTATATGAATTGAAAGTACTAAGTCTTCTAAAAGAGTGTAATACTCAGGGTAGGTGATGGAATGGGACGTCATCTATCCATTGCACTAAATAGGCATTCCAAAAGGAAAGACGTGTTTCTTTTATGATTTGAATGAGCTAAGTCTTTTTAAAGAGTGTATTACTCAGGGTAGGTGGGGGAATAGGATGCCTTTTATTCATTGCACTAAGTAGGGATTCCGTAAGGGAATTCATTGTGTGAGGTTTGAGTGTTCTTCTAATGTTTTGTCTTTGAGTTGGAAGTTGTTCTCCCGAGGCGAGTAAGCCTAGAAAGCGTAGTCATGGGAACACCTATGTGTGTTTGGAGGAGGTTTATAGGTGTTTCCTTCATATCTTACCTTTGTGAGTCTAGGGATAACCATAGCTACGTAAATGTGTTTACTTCCTGTTTTCTTGACTTTCGGAGTCCACAATTTTTGGATTTAGATAGTTGATTGAAATGATAAAAAAATGAACTCACTTTAACATTTTGGTAACTTAATGTTAAATGGTTCCTTTTGCTAAAACTATGGAAATCATTTTCTATATTGTTTTAGTTCTATATTCACTAATGTTTTACTTCGAATACCATATACAACTCGAGAAGATTATGCTTAAATAGCCCACAAATTTCTCACCATAAAGTAACAACAATACACTACAAAAATTCATTTGGTCTCTCATCCAAAGTGATTTATCAATAGTAAGAGTAATACACTCAATAACTCTTACAAAGTTATGATCGATAACATTATAGTAGTTGTATCATAACACTTTCTTTAGTTACACTAAATATGTGAAGTCATAGAAGAGCATCTGACCTCAACTAACGGCACATATATTTTAATTATTTGTTAAGAAAACCATACATATTATAACAATTTGACTAATTTAAAATTCTAAAGGCACATTGTTCATTGCCTATCAAGTATTTTATCATTTTATTTTCAATTATTGAACTTATCTAGATATTACCTATAGCACACAAGTACAATTCGATCTATTGATGTAATTAACAAAAAAAAGCGTTGTCGTAAAATCACAAAAAGTATTATTCAACATCATCATCGAATATCCTCTAAATGCATTATCGAGTCATAACCTAACTCAACCCATTAAAATTACAAAACTTTCCAAATCTGACAACATATCGTTTGCATAAGTTTATCACTTCCACAGTTGTAACAAATTTAACATCTAAGACATATACAACACCCCAAATACTCACATAATGAAGTATACATGAGTCATAACTATAAATGAGAGAGAATGAAATAAATCAATAAGAATTAGAGATGATAAAAGAATGGAAGTTAGAGATTGAGAAGTGAAGATTTTTAGTAAAAGTCACTATAGTATCTTGAAAAAAATTATAGATTTCTCCCTAGAGATCCTGGAGAATCTACTTAGGCTTGGCTTGTATACACGTGAGACCTATGAACATGGGTCTTTTATACCAATTTGTCACGGCCTAAAAATGTACGGGATGGCACTCGCCTTGTCCCACCAAAATAAGTTAGCCTAAAACTAAACCATTATAATAAAATGCGGAAATTTAATCATCCAAAGAAAAATCTGGTTATCAAATGTACAACCTTCTATTATAAATACTAGAAAGAAAAAAAATATACAAGTATCAAATTTTATTATCTTTTAAGTAAAACAAAATCATAAAAAGGAGTAAGACAGTTTGCTTTGAAGACAACATCTACCTCGCAAATCTCCATAGAAGGCGGAAATGAAGTGAATATAAGGTATCACAAATATTTGGGCTGATAACCTTCAAAATATTTTATATAAGAAAGAGGGAGGAACGAAACCAGGAGGGGACCCAAAGAGGAAAAGAGGGAAACACAAGGAAGGAGAAAGAGAAGAGGGGACACGACGCCGAAACAGACCGCCAAACGACAAGGCGGAAGATAGCCCCCAAGCCAACCGAACAAGGACCAAGGGACAGAACATACTACTCAACCACACCACTTTCACATTTATATATCCTCAACAAAAAACTCATTATTCATCAAATAACTACTTCCACAAAAAAGGTACTCACAAGATTAACAATTTACAAAATAAAGTTCATCAATGATAAAGATGTACAATACAATGAAATGTAATGTCAAGTATAATGATGCATGTCTACCTAATGATAAACACCCACTGTCTCTTACTCAGGACACATGGGGGAATGCATCTATCGCAGCACATGCTACTACCCTCGATAACATTAACTATCACGGCAAGTGATACATTGCTCAAAATGTAATATCAATTACATTACTCAATACCTCCCTCGAAATGGTACACTCTCTTTAATTTCTCATTTTTTCAAAATGCACATACCACTTGTCGTAATGTTGTCTCAGAACAATATAAATGACATGTTAACAAAAATAAAAAATGGATGACCATTTTAATAATATTGCACAATTTACTACAACATCAGTAATGATTCAACAACCCTTTCAAATTATTCTCCAGTATCAACACATCACACAGAAGCAATTAATAACATTGCCTTTTATTATCTTTTTTCATCCTTAGAAATAATAAATCTAGACAAGTCAACTCATAAAAAAGTCACATTACTCCCAAACATATACCACAAGGAAATTAACACATTCGATACACTTAAAAAGGATTTAGAAAACTACTTGCCAGAAATAATTAAAATATAACTCATAGACTTGAGTCTCCCCATTTCATTGAGCTTTGAAATCATGCAATCTATTCAAGTACATATTAACAACAAGATTTCAAACCTAACAATACTTACATTACTATAGATTTATCTTAGACCGAAAAGCTCACCCTAATTAATATTCAAAGTCCTAAGTGTCAAGACTAGTGTTAAGTCTCAATTTAATTCCAAATTTACAATATAAGGGCATAAACATAATAGCATACACCTAACACTCAATTAGATGTACCAATATATGAACACTTGAATCATAATTTGGAATTAATAAAAAAATCAACAAAAAAATGATGTCACTTACACAAGGAAACAACTAGTTGAGACCTCAAATTCATATACCCTTTATTCCTAACTATTAATTCCATCATATCATCAAATAATATCCTCAACGCTTTCAAAATTTGATTGGCGATCACCAAAAACATCTACTTAAAAATATTCTTTCTGTAGCATTCCTCCATTCCATAACAATCTTGAAGACGTACACACGCACACACAAACACACACAAGCATAATATATGTATATATATATATAGATAATATAATATATATAGATTATATATAGAGGTATGTATGTCTGTATTGTATGTATGTAAATATATATATATACGACCTTGCAAATTCTTTATTATGAAAGGTCTTTCATAAAAGCTTATATAATATATGTATAACATATATATATGTATCATTTAATGAAAGTACATGTAGAGAATTCAATGCAAACATATAAAAATTGATAGCTTTAGTTAAATTTCCTTACGTGAAGAAAATCGTCCTCCTTTTGTATCCCCGAGACGCAGACCCGATACCTAGGACAACAAGTGATCTCCAAGATAGTCGTGTCGTCATAACCATGAATATACAAAGAATAAAAAAACTTTGGGGAGCTAAAATTCATAAATTCTAAAAAATAAAATATAGGATACCCTAATATTATATATATATATATATATATATCATGATTTGCCAATCCTTTATTGCAGAAACCTCGTCCTTTATTGCAGAAACCTCTTATCAATTAATGCTCATATGATATAATTATACATATATATATTACTAAAACCTCTTTTCAATTGACGCTTATATAATATAATTATATATGTATATATGTATCATTTAATGAAAGTATATGGAGATTAATCAATGGAGACTTATGAAAATTTAAAACATTAGTAAAATTTCCTTACGTGAAGAAAATCGTTCTCCTTTGGTACATGTTCACGCCGCATATTGGTTAGTTTTCTACTCCTCTTTATTATATTTGCTAAATTATTTAGGTATTATAAGTAACAAATTTTATTAACTCATCTTAATATATATCGACCAAATTATTACATAGACGATTAGTCGCAAACTAAATTAATTATCTTAAAACTATCTGTTAATTAATTTACTATAGTTAAACAAGTAGTTCGAATTCTCAAATTAAGTTCATTGACTATAAGGAATAACATAGGACAACTATCCATAGGTGTAAAAATATTGATTTTATAAAAGTTTTCAGTAATGATGTAATGTCCCGAGCTTTCCCTGAGATGCGGACACAATACCTAGGACCACAAATGATCCCCAAAATAACCGTATTTGCATGACCATGAACACACCAATAATAATAAATTGTTGTGGAAGCTAAATCATGATTAAAATTAATGGATAGAGATACCCATATATATATATATATATATATATTCGACCTATCAATTCTATATCCCTGAAACCTCTTTTCATTAATGCTTACAATTATATACGTATATATGTAACATTTAATGAAAATATATGGAGAGAAATCAATGTAGACATATGAAAATTGAAATCTTTAGTTAAATTTCCTTACGTGAAGCAAACGTCCTCCATTGATACATGATCAGGCTTCACATTGGTTAGTTTTCGACTCCTCTTTATTATATTCTCTAAATTATTTAGGTATTATAAGTGACAAACCTTATGAAGTTATCTTAATATATACGAACCAAATTATTACTTAGCCGATTAGTCTCAAACTAAATTAATTATGTTAAAGTTCTCTGTTAATTAATTAACTATAGTAAAACAAGTAGTTCTAAATTCTCAAACTAATTTCATTGACTCTATGGAATAACTCATGAAAACTATCGGTAGGGGTAAAATTGGTGATTTTTTTTAATGTTTTCAATAATGATGTAATGACCGGATCTATCCCCGAGACGCGGACACGATATATAGACCACCAAGTGTCCCCAGATACCGTGGTTGCATGACCTGAACTACGCCAAGAAAAAAAAAATAATAACGATGCGGAAGCTAAATGTAATATAAAAATTAAATATAGGGATACCCAAATACTATAATGTAGATATATTAAAACTAATGAGTTACTATATATATAACTATATATATATATATATCTATATTAATATATATATATATATATATATATATATATATCTAAATATATACACCCACACACACACAAGACCTGCCAGTCCTTATTCAGAAACTCTTATATATTAACGATCATTTAAAATAATGTATTTATATATATATATATATATATGTCAATCATTTAATGAAAGTATGGAGAGAAATAAATATAGGCATTTTAGAATTAAAAGCTTTAGTTGAATTTCCTTATATGAGGTAGATCGTCCTCCTTTGGTACATCTTCATGTCGTACATAGGTTAGTTTTCTGCTCCTCTTTATTACTTTCTATTAATTATTTAGGTAATATAAGTCACAAACATTATTAAATTATCTTAATAAATTTGGACCAAATTATAATTTAGCCAATTACTCATTCCTAGCACTACCATTGAGCCACTGTTTTAGTGGTGCCCCTTATCTTCAAATCTTGAGTCGCCCTCTACTTTTAATCAAGATAACAAAGAGACACTTTTGTGGAGTTGAGCGATCAATAATCACTAAATAGGAAGAATAAGAGACATCATACCTTAGATTAACAATTGAAAACATTGCTTCACAGAATACTTTGAAAGGTTTGAGGCAGAGGTGAATAGCCATAAGTCGTAGTTGATCGAGATTAAAAAGAAACACTAATGGTCTTGAGAATATTTATAGGTTTACGTTGTGACCAATGGATTTTGAGATAAAAACGTTTCATTATTGGATTTTTAGAAAATAATGTTCTTTTTGCCGTCTTTTTTTCAGTATATTTATTTTTTGCTCTTTAGTAAATTTTTTGAAAATTTTTTGTGCTCCCCTCTCAATTACATTTGGGATAAGCCATTGGTTTTCTCAGGACGAGATTTTTATCCCTTCTCACTAACATAAACATTTTAGGAACAAAATAACTCGTCTAAATATATATACTTTTTGGGACAGGATTATTATCTCGTACCTACATATTGGTCATAACTGGACCTTTTTCTTGTTGTGTCACTAATATAAAATTCTTACTAGCAACCACATTATCGACTCCAAAAATTTCAATGAATGGTTCCCTCTCTTTCCATATATGCATTTCATGAAAAATAAAGGTCACACTTAAGAGTCATAGCACTAATTCAAGATCTAAATGTACTTTACAATCATGATATAACCATTTAATCATATTCTATGTCAATTCCACGTAATTTTCAGATACAACATTTCCACTAATATTATAAACAATCATATAACTCGTACAAACAGATAAGACATTCATGATTAGTCCAATGTTTCGAATACCATAAGTATAAACCTCTACTTATTATCAAATGCCTATGCAACACATCATATTTGTTTGAATCGTCCCTTCAACAAGTAGGTTTATTCCCCTCAATTCTTCATTAATTATTCAAAAGTGAATTTCCATGTCATTGAACATCAATAAGATACCTATCATAGTTTAACAATATATGTCCACATAAGAAAACATAATTTTACACGCCTGATTCTATTCACCCAAATCAAAACCCTGCATTCATAAATATTACTGATAAATTCGTGGTAAATCATACCAAATATATTCACATCCATAGTAATATTTGATCTTATATATGAAAATCAATACTTCCTTCAACTGCAAACAAAGAGTCTATATGAGAGGTCTTAATCCATCACTTCTCTAAGATTCTTCCCATGACAAAAAATTCTAAATATGTTGCACTTTTCAACACATAACTCTTGTTAATTTGGTTTATTCCCCTACAATCTTATCCATTGACAACACACGATATTTTACCTTATCCTCTAAATAAAAACATTATGTGATATCCTTCCTTATGTATAGCAATCAAAAGTAACCAAGTTTACTACTCAGATAATACATAAGTCCTTCAAAATTCTTCATACACAACGCAATCAATCATTTCTTAATTTACCGATTCATTCCTTGTAAAAATAAACTATTTCAAACCTAAACTAACAATTAAAAATTTCAATTTATTCCAACCGTGTAATAGAAACTCATTATCCATAAACATTAGGTCATACATTGAATATATTTATGAATTCACATATGTTAGCTTATCATTGATCGTCTCTCCATCGACCTTATCATATTTGTAACTAAAAATCGTACCATACTCAATATCAAACTCAAAATTTGTAACAACCATTAAAATGACTATGCTAAATAATGATTAATGTGTGTAGAAAGCCTATGATTAGACCGTGTTTGAACAGATTGATGCACGTAGAACCATACCTCTGAAACCTTGCTATAGCCAAGCTAACTCACTTGGGGAGTCAGTTGAGCTAGAAAAGGTTGGGTTTAGCAATGTAGGGATTTCGAATACGAACATTTACTCGGATCAGTCTTTGCCGGACATATAGAGGGGAAATCTTAAGTTTTGAGGGTATAGGGGTAAAATGGTCTGTTTCCAGGATAAGGTTAGTATCGTAATTAGTCAAAATATATAATTAATTATTTAATTAATAAGGTTGAGGGGTATTTTTGGGAGAGAGGGCCGAAATTACCCTTTTTTGAAATCTTTCCCCACCTGGGTTCAAACATAGGTGGGAGAAATGATTTAAATTATTCTATTTAAATTTTGTAAATTAATGTTATTTATTAATATTTATTATCTGATTAAATAAAAAGAAAAAAAAGGTTATTTTAAAGACTTGAAAGAGTCCTAGTTTGACTTATTCTTTACCTATGCCTAAACAACCTTTCACGTTTAACGCTCTCTCTCTCCCGCGTAAATATCTCTCTTTCATTTAACGTTCTCTCTAACATAACTCAAGAACTGATCAACAACTAAAATTTCTTCACACTTGAAGAACATTCACGTTAAAAACTTATTCAAAACATAACAAAAAACATTCGACAAAAGGGTGGGATTTTTCTGTCAAAGTTTAGTGGTGAAGCTTTAAGTATTGGATGTGATTTTGGAGGAGATCTTTCGGAAGCAATTTCAAGGTTTGAACATAAAAATAAGGTATGGGTTTTCTTACTCTTGGTCCCTTTCCAAAGAGACCTTCAGGACTCAGATGTATCTATTCCAATAACTACGGTTGTTCCCCTTTCTTGTCTTTATCACTAGCTCCCGTTGATTATGGTCCTCTATGTGTTTTCGGATTTATGTGATTATTAAAGTATGTTTTTCCAAGACTATGTAATAACTATGTGCATAAAGCGTGTGTTGTCGTGGCTCTTGGACTCAGATTGGAGCATGGAATGACATGTTTAATGGTTGTATTTCACGTGCACAAAATTTTATAAATGGTGATGTTCATATGATGTATAATGTGGCTGATTTTAATGAAAAACTATTAGCTAAATGATTCACGAAATTCCCAAAGTATTACCTCAAAATGTTGATGAAAAGAAGCTGAAAAATGTAACTCAAATTTATAGCACCTTCTTAATTCATTTCAGCCAAGTAAAGTTGTTTAATAAGTTATGTAAAATCAAGAAAAATAAGTGAGGTCACAATGGATCAAATCCGTGACCTCACCATGTTAAAAATACTTAGAATAATGTGAATTAAAAAGAATGTGGCATGTGGGATTAAAACCCATGTGACTTGACCGAAAATGAAAAGAAATATAATAAAAAAATAAGAATGAGGTGTGGGGTGTTCGAACCCACAACCTCTCTGTCAAACATTAGAGAGAATTAAAATAAAAATAAAAATTGAGGCATGTGGAAATCGAACCCACACCCACACGGCAGAATAAAGGAAATTAAGGAAAAAAGATGATGAGGTTGTGGGAGTTTGATCCCACACCCTCTTGGTCAAAACAAAAATTGTATTAAGAAAAAAGGAAAATAAAATATAATGAGGTTGTGAGGGTTCGATCCCACATACTCTCAGTCCCAAATGAACGAAAACTAAATTTTTTTTTTAAGGAAATTGAAAAGGAGGCGTGTGTCTCGATCTTGGATCCCCAAACCGTGTGGATAAAACTAAAATAAATAAAAATATATGTGTTGTCCAAGTGATTCGAAATCAGGTTCCCTTGCCCAATCTTCGTATTGAACATATGTCATACGTGAATAAATCTTCAAATAATGCTGCCTACATAGATTGAATTCGATGATCTTGGCATACATACAAGATGCATAAGTTTTGTATCACAAAATCTTATGAAGATATAATCCCTTAAACAAACTATGAATGAATCCTCACGGCTTATATGTATAGACCCATAAGTCTAGCATACTTTTAAAATCAGTAAACCTAAGATGTATGCAATGGATTGATGTAAACCTAGAAGAGTTAAGTAAGAATGTGAAACACACTCAATGACCAAGTGCATTTTCAAAAGATTAAATGAACATTCACGTAGAAGGGGTGAGTAATTATAAAGAGCAAATGTGTTAAACTTTATGAATGTGGTGACATCATTATAAGAGGCTAATGTGAAGGATAAGAGAAACCTCAAATGAGACTAAATAAATGTTATCAAATGTACTCACCTATGAGAGTGTAAAGTCCATTAAGACACCAGTCTCTATGATTACTCTATTGAAACTATTTAAGTTAATGCGTACTTAATACTAATGATGAGATGTGAAATCATCTAATGAGATATGATGTCCTCATACGAAAAGCCAACTTCCATGATGTATCAGCTGAATGTAATAGAACTTTATACTAAGCACCGATAGGCTAACTATGCGCGGTGAGGCCTTTATCGGGAAGGGTGGAGGATCACGTAACTCTCATGAGATGAGAATGTTCGACAATACCGGGAATGAGTCTCCTTATATCTCCTAGTCTTTGAACCTATACTGCCAATATAAGGATCTAGCGGGGTTCAATTCCGCTTATAAGCTAGCATGTTTTGGTTCACTTGCGCCGGTGATTCCACCACTTTTAAGTGTGGGGATTACACACTACATTTTATGATACTCACATGATCTATGTCCGTTAAGGTTAAAGTTTCCAATGAAGGAATGAGGCCAGACTCAAATGATGCACTTCATGAAATGAACGATACCAAAGGTTTTAGGATAGGATAATAAAGAGGTGAGCTAGACTCAAGTAATGACACTAGCTTATTCTTGGTCTTTTGCAAGCAAAGTCGGTGAGAGTCTGAAACTAAATCCTTGGTATAACTAGTGATTGCACTAGTATATGTATGAATGAAAATGAAGTACATATGAATCAATGAAGCAGACTATGTGTTTGCTAAAAAAGGCTCCCTACATGAGATCCCATATGTGTGAGCCCTCATTTTGGGAAGTGCTAATGTCAAGTCCATGATTCCAAGGTCTCATGGCATATGAAAGAATGATATGAACTACGTGATAAGATATGTGCAGTACGTTATGTGCTTCATGAAAAATGATAAGTATGATGATGCATGTTACTCTCATGGCATGACTTTCCTTATCAAAATATGGCATGTCCTATTACTTTTCTAATCCATATTTGGCAAGTCCACTGACTTGACTTTCAATAAATCATATTGTTAGTAAAGAGCTATTCTTACTCATGCATGTCCTTGGTGTGTGCTTGCATATACCCATACTTAATAAAAGTTTGTACTAATCCCATAAAAATATCTCGTTTTAGGTGCACACATAGGTGGACGTTAGAGCTTAATGTACGACGTTGCAGCTATCCGTACATGTATCTTTCATCCGGATTTGGTAGACTCTCATGCTTTTGAGGATGTCTGTTGTTATTATCTTTCTTAGATGTAGGCTTTAGCTAGTGGATCATGTTTCTCTAATCTTTCATTTCCCCTTTCATTTCAGACTTTTTATTGGTCTAGTTTTTGCAAGAATACGTTGAATTCAATTATGAACTACTTCTTTCATTTGATTATTTCTATATTATATTGTTGATTTGTGAACGCCTATGATGTTAAGTATAATATGTTTGACATGAAATAAAAAAACAAAAAGTTCAAATTTTCTGCTAAAACTAACCTAGATTAAGTAACGATGACATATGTAGGCTTGTCTGTGACCTCTGAGAGGTCAATGACGCCGGTCTCGTCTAGGGTCTAGATAGCGGTTGTGAAAAAAACCACAAAAGAACTAATCACCATACTCGAGATGGACGTTCGTACACTCAATTCTCATGTTTTATCCAATAGTTTTTAATAAATATGATGATAATGTGACACTATATATTACTATTATTTAAAAAACAGTTAAATCATGTATCTTTAAATATAATTCTCAACCCCTCTGAAGATACATGTTTAGCCCAGGCAATGAAAGAAATTATTCTTAATCTCAACTCTTTCAGAAGGCTACAATATATCTGCTAATTTTTTTCATTAGGATTATAGGTCCTTTAAATTCTATGTGAGTTGTGTTTCAACACCACCTATACCGTTCCTCGCGACAAGGCTACTAACAAAATAATAGCAAACCATAACATTAGATACTCACAAATTGTCATTACTATAAAGAGATAGTGAATGAACCATGTCTTTGTCAATAGCTCAGCCCTGATCTTAATCCATCGCAGAACCGGTAGGGCAAAGGAGACGGGGTGGGACCAGGCCAGCACCAGAAAGGAAACGGGAGAATTCGACATAACATCTCAAAACCAACTATACCAATCAAATTCAAAAGACAAACCCACCATCACAAGCATATTTTAATAAAATTTTCAATTACCTTCATACATGTTTACTCTTTGGGACATCCTTTACCCATGAGCTTGTCGTTATAGTATCAATCCGTTCCTTTGATAATTGAAAGCTTTAGTTGAATTTCATAACGCGAAGCACATCGTCCTCCTTTGGTACATGTTCACACCTCACATAGGTTAGTTTTATGCTCATTTCTATATTTTTGAATTAATTAAGCATTATATAAAACTGACAAACCTTATTAACTAATCTTAATATATATGGACCAAATTATTACTCACCCCATTAGGCGCAAACTAAATTAATTATCTAAAATATTTCTGTTAATTAATTAACTACGGTTAAACAAATAGTTTATAATGAACTAGTGGCATAGTCGTGTGATCCTACGAGTACACTGTTATTGCGTAATAACAACACCCCACATGGTCCTGTTTTTGTTGAGTTAAAAATATCTTCAAGTCACTACTGACAAACATCTCTTTGGAGATCAGTGTTTGTCCCTTGAAATTAAAGGGTGAGCCAATTCTTTCGGGCTATCATAAGATTCTCTTTCGTGTAAGTCCATCATTTCCGGACATCAAACATTATATAAGTTAGTTATATAGTTTATTGGTTTGCGTTTGTATCCCTCCTATTTAGATTTTGTTGATAGTTAGATGTTTAGGTACATTGACGTTCAAGTTGTAGGTTATTCTTCCACATTGTAAGTTTTCTTCTAATACCTAGGAAATTTTGAATGAAGACTCGAACCGTTCTTCGTAGTTAATGTTATTATAAAAAGGAATTAAAAATTTCTTAAGTATTAAGGTCAGGTAAATAGATGTACTATCTTGAGTAACAAAAATAACTAAAATTGGAAATGAAAAAATTCTTAAATTTGAAGAGCTAAGTTAAGTATGAGTTCAAACTACCATCACTCCCAACACACAATGAGTTAGGTTTTCTACAAGATACCATGGGAAATATCTTTGAATTATCTTTCAAACTACAATGCGCTTGCTGAGTTATAAGTTCGGATGAGTGAGATATTACTTTTTTAAGTTAGGTTGTCAAGATAAGGAAACTTACCTAAAAATAAGAAGGGATATTTTGGTCTCTTCCGTACTCAATAAAATTTAATTCACTTTTTCTAAGGTTTAAGGGTCTAAAAATATTGGATTAATTTTTATAATCATAAAACACAACTAGGGTCATAGTTGAGTGTTCAAGAAGAGAAAATAAGAGAGAGGAGGAGAAAAGATGAAAGGATCAAGGCATTTGTCGATGTTCTTGAAATTAGTTGCAGATTTTCACCATCAGTTTGATCCCTAAGAGGTATGTAAGTTTCCATAGTGTTGGGTTAGTTAACCCACACACAAATCTTTATTTTTTCAGCGTAATCTCGTTCTTGAAATTTAAGAATTTAAGTTTTTATGAGTTCTTGATATGTGTTCTTGAAGTTTCATTAAGTTCTTATGTAAGATTCTACTATGGTCAACTTTAAACGACCATATCTCGTAGAATTGTTTGAGATCAGTGATCCATAACCTATGCCACCAATTTCGCGTCAATCAAATTTTTAAGTAGTAAATTATGACTATTTTAGCAACCAGTACAATGTAGTTACGAATTAGCCGACGGGAAAACATTATCAACAATTTTTAAAAAAAATCCAAGAAAACCCTAAACGAATTTCATGACTAATAAAATGTTATAAAAAAATAGATTTCATATTTACGAATGAAATTCTTAATTCTTGGCCATAGAGATTTCAAGAAGCTACTTCTAGAATCTAAAGGATTTTTTCTTGATCATTTGCCTTCAAGCTAGGGTTTTAATATTTCTATTGAAGTTCTTGTCCAAGATTCTTCAAGTTAGTTATTCTTTCTAACTAAAATAAATGCCGTCATGTTCATAATTCATGTTCAAGGTGAAGTTTACAATTATATTTTTAAGAATTCTTTAAAACCTTATAAAAAAGTTCTTTTGGGTAATCTTCTACAACTTCTAGTTACTTGTTTTCAAAACTCAAGAAAGTGAATATAAGTGTGAAAAGTATGTAGTCATGAGGCAAAAATATCACGTATATCATTCAGATCATGAACTATAATCTTCAGTTCATAATTCACATTTAAGAGAGAGTAAAGAGTAGATCTTAAGAATAATTTATTTTATTAAATGTTATAAACAATTGAGTTGCATATGTTACTGTAAATTGAAAATATAATATTATTTAGAGTTTTTCTTTGAGTTAAAGTTTGTATTTCTGTTTTGTTAACTTTTATTAATGTGTTTAATCGTTTGCATGTTTGAGTTAGTCTTCCGCTTGTAGTCAACATGGATGAGGGTTTGCTTGGGGACCAACAATGGTTGTTGACTGTTAAACACTTCTAGAATGTAGACAGAGATGGTAACAAACTTGGTATTAGTGCACAGAGTGCAAGTGTCCTAGGTTTTCTATGAAGTCGTGTCACTAGGTTATCGTTTATGGTTGTGAGGTCCCTACTTCTATAAATGAGGGACTACACAGAATTTAGAAATGTTTACCTTCCTTCATAACCTCATTCGAGCAATATAGATATGTCATAGAGAACTATTCTTACTTGTGCATTCTCAGATTCATCTTACTACCAATTATACTAAAGGTGGTTGAAAAGTGAATGTAAAAATCCTTATGGATAAGTTGTTTTTAACAAGTGTGTTAAGAACGTCATGAGCCTTTAGAGGGTGTTTAGAGAAGTCCAAGAGTAAGTTAAGTTTTAAGGTTCAGAGGAATTCAGCCATATTAATTTGTATCGTGCGTTTGAGCTAAAAATAAGTTGTACTCTTTCCTTTAAGCCATGTTTCAGATGAGGTCCTTTGTAAGAAGTACGTTCAGATCTTGGTTATGATTCGCACACGAAAGAGTAGCATGAGTTATGAAATTATGAGTAGTACTATTAAAAGAGCAAAAGTTAAAGGAAAGAATGTAGAGGTTTGGTTATATAAGTAAGGTAAATTATTTTTTGACAAGATATGCTTTTATAGTCACTCACCTATGATATTAATAATGAAGAGTTTCCCATATAGTAGTCTAAGAATGGAAAAGTCGTCAATAGTTCAGGAAATGAGGTAGAGTAAATGGTGAAAGTCACAATTAGTTATAGTATACCTTAAACAGAATGGGGCTATGATGATTTTTCATTGTGCTAGTAATGAGAAAATGTAAATGGTGAATTTACATAAGAGTAAGAGTATTCATAAATTGATAGATCTTATCTATGTTTCCTAATTTTTAAAGGAGAACCTCTAATATAGAAGATGACAGAGTTATGTAAGAGATAATGCAAAGTAAGTGTAACACGTCATATAAAAAAAAAAGCCGAAAACTAGCTTTATAGAAAAATATGAAGGTGCAACCAAAGGTGGCATCGACGGACCGTAGCATGACCTACGGTCCATCCAACACATCCGTCGGTGGGGTCAGAAACTCTAAAAAATTTCAACCCAAGAAAATTGGTTAAGTCTTGGTCTACGGAGGGACTTACGGTTTGTTATTCGTGACCGTCCATCGACAGCCAATTCACCCACTCTGTGAAAATATATACGGATGACCAGCATGGTCCGTAGGTGGACCCGGTGTCCGTAGGTTTGAATTACCTGATAGTGAAGGGGGAGTACAAATATGTCAACTCAAATGGTCATAACTCATAACACAAAACGAATTATGTGTCCCAGGACCTATCCACTGATTTATAATTAAATTAGCTTTACATATCAACCAACCCTTATAAAATTGAATTATTAAAGGCTTGTCGAACATGCCCAACCTACAAACCAACGACGGGGCATCGACCAAACGACGGACCGTCTATCTTTACCGTCGTATTTGTCTGACACCAACTTACCCAGGGGTCTATTGGTCTTTTTCAACTTTGTTTAAACCCTAAGATAAGTTTTTTTGACCCTAAAACATCATATATTAGTCATATTAATCCTAGAAAAATAATAAGAACTTACCAAAGTAAAAATCATAAATCAAAATTTAGAAAATTAGATGAAAGAAAGGAGAAAGAGCTGAAGAACCCTAGTTAAAGAACGCATCAAGTTTCCAGAAGTTCCATCCATAAACTCTAAGTGTTTCTCCATGAATTTCATCACCAGGTATATGGGATTTAACTAGTGGGTTGCGTTCACCCATTGGGTCCATACTTTTCAGACATATTCGTGATTCTCTTATCATTATTAAACCTAGGGTTTCTAGAACATCAACAGAACAGCATGATTCAGTTAACATATTTTTTCCAAATAAGATTATCATTTTATTACTCAGATTATCGCATGAATTTGAGAACCCTAGCTTTGTATTTCTTTAGTCCTTGAATTACACATGCTAGATTAGATATTTCAGTTATTAAGTTACACATGCCTCAGCTTTAAATGCATCATTATCAGATTAAATGTTTCATTCTCAGTTTGGATGTTCAGTTTTGAACTATCTAGTATTTAGTGAAAATTCCTACATAATCAACTAACTACATAAATTCATGGGAGTAGCGTAATACAGAGTTGGACTAGCGTACCAAATTAGTCCTAGAAGTACTAGCCAAATAGGTTGTAAGTCCCCTCTGTGGTCAATAAACTTAGTGATCACACCAACATGCCTTTATACCTCGGGAAGGGTATATTGGGTCCTTTTGATGAGGCGTACACATCAGACTCCATATTTAGCTCATGTTGTTTTATTATCGCTTATTAGTAGCTCCCACAATTTAGTCCGACTCTCTGCATTGACCATTTATCAATATATACAGTATTCAGTTTTAGCATGTTATAAATTGGTCTTTGTATCCAGTTAGCTTAGAAATCAACATATCATGTTCAGATTGTTTTACTTGTTTTTATGCTTGTTGAGTCATGTTTTATTTCAGCTTTATTATATCGCATATTATCAGTACCATTCATGTACTGACGCATACGTGCGCTACATGTTCTCGTGGTGTAGGTTTAGGTTCACAACATTCTAATCACGTGTTGATCGATTTTCCGATTTTTAGTTCAGCAGATTCAGTGATGAGTCCTCATTCTTCGAGGACAACAGTTATGAGTTTCATTTCAGTCTTTCGTACTTTAATTTAAGTTTTGCTAGATTTAGCTGGAGCTTGTCCCAGTATTTCTAGTCAGTTAGAGGCATATTTCAGACATAGTTAGTTTAACCTTAGTATTGAGTTAATATTTCCTATGTATTAAACTCATTGTTTTCAAATATCTCAGTTTTAGATTATGGGTATTCTAAATCTTTTGAGTTTAATATTATGATTTAGTTTCTACAATAGTTAATTATCTTTAGTATTCTCATGATCATGCCAGCAGGGTTATCTTAGGATCACTTCTGGTCGTAGGTTTCGTGTCCGCTTTTCGAGGTTAGCTCGGAGCAGAAATTAAGTGAGTATGTAGTACTTAATTTTTGAAGTGGAATGCGATAATTATTTGAGTATGAAGACTGAGATGTAACTATTGTTTAATTGTTATAAGGTAATAGTGGACAAGTGTTAATATATTGACATATTACTATTAAGGTATAATATAGTCTTTGAAAAATCATATTGATATTTGGGTTTAGTAATAAACATTAATCTTGTATTTGAGATGATTGTCATGATCAAAGGAATGATCAAACGAGGGTGATGATGTTATTATTGAGATTTGTTGTAGAAGACTTCGCATAAAGTAGGTGAGAAATTAAGGTGATTATTTGCAAAGATATGGCTAGTAAAAATGAGAGACTCTAACCTTTAGATGGGGGTAGTGAAGTGTGGCTAAGAAAAGAGAAATAAGATAATGTACGCCAGATAGAGGTGTGGAATGGGTCCATAACTTTGAAGTTCTATCTTTAGACCTAAGGGGGAGCTGATAAGATGAGAAACCAATTCAAGTGTTGAGAATTTCTTAAGGAGCTGATTAGTATGATCCCATGGAGTTGTTAGAGTATTTAGCTTGAATGTGGTGGTAAAGAGTAATAGTATAAGATGAGATTCCCAATAGAGAAGTATAGAATATCAACTTAAGGCTTTCGATCAAGTTTAATTATATTAAGATCATACAATTAGACCCAAACCTTAGTAAGAGTAACCACATTTTATACCAAGTCCAGCCTTAATTCGAGGACGAATATTTCCAAAGGGAAGATAATGTAACACCCTAGAAAATTTTGAACTATCGCTCGAACCGTTCTTCGTAGTGAGTGGGATTATTAAAAGGAAACAATTTTTTTAGGTGAACAGATGTAGAACCTTGAGTACGAAAAATAAATCAATTTTTGAAATAAGAAAAATCAGATTTAGGTTGTCCAATTAAGGAAGGTTACCCTAAAATAGAAAGGAGTATTTTGGTCTATTCCTTACCCAAATAGATTTGATTTGTTCTTTTGTAAGGTTTTAAGAGTATAATTGTAACACTTTGTAGACAATCAGACCAAAAACCGTCTTTACAAGAAAAAAAATCTGCAGGTGCAATCAACGGTTGCATCGATTGACCGTAGCCTGACCAACAGTCCGTGCTGCACAAGCGTCGATGGGATCAAAAACTCCCAAAAATTTCAACCCAGAAAAATTGGTTAAGTCTTGGACGATGGAAGGACCTACAGTCTGTAGAACAGATGATGGTTCGTAGTCGATGACCGTCGATCAATACTCCATTCACCCACTCTCTGATAAGAGCTACAGATGATCCGCACGGTCCGTAGGTGGATCTACGGTTTGTAGGTTGAAAATTTGCAGATAGTTAAGAGGAATTGTAGTTGGGTAAACATCAAATTTTCATAAATCTTATCATAAAATTAATAAGGTGTCCCATTACCTAACCACAGATAGATAATTGAATTATCTTTCCATAGAAACCAACCTTGCAAAAATCATTCCTCCGAGTAAAACATTACTTTCATTTTAGTAAAGATCAATCAAATAGGCCCAATCCACTAACCTAACAACGGGGCATCAATTTGATGATAGCTCGTCAGTCTTGGCCGTCGTTTGGTGCAACAACAACTTACCCAGGGCTCTATTGGTATTTTCCAACTTTTTTTAAACCATAAGATACGTCATTTTCACCCTAAATCATAATATTTTAGTCAGTTTAATTTTAGAAAAATAACAAGAACTTACCTAAGTCAAAATCAAAAATAAAAATTTAGGAAATTAGAAACAAGAAAGGAGAAAAAGATGAAGAACTCTAGTTTAAGAGCTCATCAAGTTTCCGACATGTCCAGCCACAAACTTTAAGTGTTTCTTCGTAAATTTCATCACCAGGTATATGGGATTTCACTAGTGAGTTACGTTCACCCATTGGGTCCCTACTTTTAAGTCAGATTCTTGATTCTCTTATCATGATTAAACCTAGGGTTTCTAGAACATCAACAAAATTTAATGATTTAGTTAACATATATGTTCCAAATAAGATTATCATTTTATTACACAGATTATCACATGAATTTCAGAACCTTAGCTTTGTATTTATTTAGTCCCTGAATTACGCATGCTAGGTTAGATATTTCAGTCAATAGTTATACATGCCTCAGTTTTTAATGCATCATTATCAAATTAAATGTTGTATTCTCAGTTTTCATGTTTAGATTTGAACTATCTAGTACTTACGGAAAATTCAAACATAATCAATTACCTATATAAGTCCATAGGAATAACATAATACCGAGTTGGACTAGGGTTCAACTTACCCAATTAGTCCCAGAACTACTAGCCAAGTAGGTTGTAAGTCTCCTTTGTGGGTAATCAGTTTAGTGATCACGCCAACATGCCTTTATACCTCTAGCATGGTATATTGGGTCTTCTCCATAGGGTGTATATATTGGACTCCACATTAAGCTCATGGGGTTTTATTACCGGTTATTAGTAGCTCCCACAATCGAGTCAGACTCTTTACATTTACCATTTATCACTAATTCAATATTCTGTTTTACCATGTTATAAGTTTTTCTTTAAATCCAGTTAGCTAAGAAATCAACATATCATGTTCAAATTGTTTTACTTGTTAGTGCTTGTTCCATCATGTTTTATTTCCTCTTTATCCTATCGTACATTCTCAGGATCGTTCAAGTACTGACGCATACGTGTGCTACATCATCTCGTTATGTATGTTCAGGTTCTCAGCATCCAGATCACGTGTAGATCAATTTTCTGATTTTCAGTTCAGCAAATTCATTGATGCGTCCTCATTCTCGGAGGATTACAATTATGAGTTTCATTTCATTTTCTAGTCATTTAGTTTCTGTTTTGCTAGATTTATCTGGCGTTTGTCCCGGTATTTCTAGTCAGTCAGAGGCTTATTTTGGACATGTTTATTTTCAGCTTAGTATTGAGTTAATATTTCATTTGTATTACACTCATTATTTAAAATATTGCAGTTTTATAATATGGGTATTCCTCATCAATTGAGTTTAAAATTATCATTTAGTTTCCAGTTTATAATCTTTAGTATGCTCATGATCAGGCCAACAGGGTTAGCTTTGGATCACTTGTGGTCCTATGTTCCGTGTCCGCTTCACGGGGGTAGCTCGGGGCGTGAACATAAGTGAGTAAGTAGTGCTGAATTTTTGAAGTGGAATCTGATGGTTATTCGAGTATGAAGATTAAGAGGTTTGTATTGTTTAATTTCTATAAGGTACTAGTGGGAAAGTGTTAATAAATTGCCATATTAGCATTAAGGTATGATATAGTATGTGAGCATTAATATTGATATTTGAGTTTAGTAATAAACATTAAGATTGAATTTGAGATAAGTGTCAGGATCAAAGAAATGACTATTAGTGTAATAATGTTATTCTTGATATTTGTTATAGAAGACTTCGCATAAAGAAGGTGAGAAATTAAGGTGATTATTTGCAATAGATATGACTGGAACAAATGAGTGGCTCTAACCTTTAGATGGGGGTATTGAAGTGTGCCTAAGAAAAGAGAAATAAGATATTGTACACTAGTTACACGTGTGGAATTGGTCCAAAACTTTGAAGTTCTAGCTTTAGACCTAATGGGGAGATGATAAGATGAGAAATCAAATCAAGTGTTCAAAATTTCATAAGGAGCTGATTAGTATGAGCCCATGGAGTTGTTAGAGTATTTATCTTGAATGTCGTGGTAAAGAGTAATATTATGAGATTAGATTCGCGATAGAGAAGTATAGAATATGAACTTAAGGCTTTGGATCAAGCTAAATATAGTAAGAGCATACCATTAGATCCAAACCTTAGTAAGAGTAAACTCATTATATACCAAGTCAAGCTTTCATTCGAGGACAAATGATCCCAAAGGGGAGATAATCTAACACCCTATAAAATTTTGAACTATAGCTTGAACCGTTCTTCGTAGTAATTGAGATTATACAAAGGAAAGAAAATTTTTAAATATTAAGGTCAGGTGAATAGATATAGAACCTTAAGTACAGAAAATAACTCAATTTGAAATAACAAAAACCAGAGTTAGGTTGTCCAATTAAGGAAGGTTACCGTAGAATAGAAAGGAGTATTTTGGTTATTTCCTTACCAAAAAATATTTAATTTGTTTTTTTGTAAGGTTTTAACAGTATAAATTGTAACACTCTGTATCCAAACAGACCAAAAACAAGCTTTACAGAAAAAAATCTTTAGGTGCGACCAATAATGGTATAGACTGACCGCCGCCTGACCCACAACCCTTGCTGCACAACCGTCGATGAGATAAGAAACTCCCAAAAATTTCAGCCTAGAAAAATTGGTTAAGTCTTTGACAACAGGCAAACTTATGGTCCATAAATTAGTTGACGGTCCGTAGTCTGTGACAGTCAATCAATACTCCCTTTAACCCCTTCTAATAAGAGCTACGGATGATCAGCACGGTCTTTAGGTGGAAAATTTGCAGACAGTTATGGGGATTTGCAGTTTGTTCAACTTCAAATTTTCATAAATCTTATTAGAAAATTAATTAGGTGTCTTTTGACCTACCCACAGATATACAATTGAATAATCATTTCATAGCAACTGACCTTGCTAAAATCAGACGGTCGAGTAAAAAATTATGTCCATTTTAGTAAATGCATGTTTAATAGGCCCAATCGACAGACCCAATGACACGCATCACTCAGCCGATGGACAATCAATCTTGGCCATCGTTTTGTGCTGTAGAAACTCATCTAGGGTTTTTTGGTCTTTTCCCATTTCATTTAAACCTTAAGTTGTGTCATTTTGACCTAAATCATCATATTTTTGTAAGTTTAAGCGTATCTAAGTCAAATTATAAAATGAAAAGTTAGAAAATTAGAAGCAATAAAGGAGAAAAAGCTCAAGAACCCTACTTCAAGAATGAAGCAAGTTTCAAGAAGTTCCATCCCCAAAATTAAGTGTTTCTCCGTGAATTTCATCACCAAGTATGTGGGATTTTACTAGTGGGTTCCCTTCACCCATTAAGTCCCTAGTTATCATTCATATTCTTGATGACCAAATTATGATTAAACCTAGAGTTTCTAGAACTTTGATAGAACTTCATGAATATATTAAATATATTTTCCAAATAAAATTAACATGTTATTACTCAGATTGTCGCATTAATTTCAGAACCTTAGCTTTGTATTTCTTTAGATCTTGAATTACACATGGTAGGGGAGATACTTCAGACACTTCAGATATACATGCCTCAATTATATATGCATAATTAGCAGATTAATTGTTGTATTCTCACTTTTGCATGTTCAGTTTTGAGCTATCTAGTATTTATAAAATCTCAGAAATAATAAGTTAATTTAGAGAATTCATTTGGAGTAGCATAATACCGAGTTGGTCTATGCTTCAGCGCACCCAAATTTTCCCAGAACTACTAGCCAAGTAGATTGTAAGTCCCATATGTGGGCAATTAGTTTAGTGATCATGTCAGGATGCCTTTATATCTTTAGCAGAGTATGTTGGGTCCTCTCGATGGAGCGTTTACATCAGAGTCTACATTTATATCATGTGGTTTTATTATTGGGTATTAGTAGCTCCCATAGTTCATTCAGAATCTTTGCATTGACCATTTATATGTATATTCAGTGTTGAGTTTCAGCATGTTTTAAATTTGTAATTGCATCCAGTTAGTTCACAACTCACTTTATCATGTCAAATTATTATACTTGCTATTATGCTTGTTCAGTTTTGTTTTAATTCAGCTTTACTTTATCGTACATGCTCAGTACTTTTCAAGTATTGACGCATACGTGTGCTACATCCCTCAAGATGTAGGTTCAGGTTCTCATCATCTAAATCACACATATATTGATTTTCTGACATCCAGTTCAGCAGATTCAGTGATGAGTCCTCATTCTCCGAGGACTTGAGTCATGAGTTTCATTTTAGTCTTAAGTCATTTAGTTTCAGTTTTGCTAGATTTAGCTACAAGTTTTTCCAGCATTTGTAGTCAAGTTTATAGGCTTATTTTAGACATAGTTAGTTTTAGCTTAGTAGTTAGTTAATATTTCATTGTATTAAACTCATATGTTTTTAATATATCTCAGTTGTAGAGTATGGTTATTCCCCATCTTTTAATATTAAATTATGATTTATCTTCCACATCATTTTATATTCTTTAGTATGCTCATGATTATGCCACCAGGGTTAGCTTGGGATCACTTGTTTTTCTAGGTTCCGTGTCCGCATCTCGGGATTAGGTCGGGTCATGAAAAAACGTTGTATCAAAGAACTAGGTTTAACAGTCCTAGATGTCTACAAAATAATAAAAATTAGAGCCCTTTTCATGGGTGTGAACTACACCATATCTAATGATACGGAGGCTATGAATCTATGAAGTGTTTGAAGAAAAACTTTACTTTCTTCTTACTCTTATCGTGCGTAAGGTATGATCAAATTCTATTCTAACATGACGTTGCTTGCTAAAGATCATGCTTTCTTGTAGATCTTAGGCATGGAATGCTAATGCACGCAATGCTAATGTAGTTCCTCTATTACGAGATAAGGTACTTAGAATGCAGAGTTTCAAAATACCAATTCAGATTTTGGCTCACAGCATGACCCACCAGAACAATCAGCATGTTCTAGTTCCTACTAATACAAAAGACCGATTAGTTGTGGCCAAAATTTTTTATTTTGTTAGGATGAATCCGCCTATGTTTTTAGGGTCGCAAATTTGTAAGGACCCATAGAAGTTCATTCATAAGGTCAAAAAATATATTTGGTGTGATGTCAATAACTGGTAGTGATAGGTATAAACTTAAGGATGTGACTCACATATGGTTGACTAAGTGGAAAGACAACAGACTTTGGTTTTTCTTTTGTAACTTAGTATAGTAGTCCAATTCAGTGATAGTCTAGAAACTCTCTCAGAACCTTTCTTACTTTCTACTCCAGTCGGTGACCAAATTATTTCTAGACGGGAATAGAGAAATTGCCCTGTCACAATCTCTTATAAAGTCACCTCAGAAGATCTAGTAGAATTAGAAATGGTAGATTTCCATGTCATTCTATGCACGGATTAGTCATATTCATGTTATGCCTCCGTCGATTGTAGAACTAGGATTTTTTGTTTTCAATTTCCAGACGTAACAAACTTAGAATGGAAGAGTAGTATCATAGCGCCTATGGGTCGATTTATTTCTTACATTAAGGCCAAAGAGATGATACTATGGGTTATCTCTATCATCTAGTTCGCGTTAAGGATTCTAGCCTTGAAACACCCACTCTTGAGCAAGTTCCAGTAGTCTGTGATTTTGCAGGACTATTTCCAAAAGATCATCTCGGAGTCCCTCCCGAAAGGAAAATCAACTTTGGAATTGATCTCCTTCAAGATACCCAACATACTTTTATTCCTTCTTACAAAATGGTTCCAACAGAGCATAAGTAATTAAAAGAGTAGTTGAAA
This sequence comes from Solanum habrochaites, assembly GCA_027704765.1. Taxonomy (NCBI): domain Eukaryota; kingdom Viridiplantae; phylum Streptophyta; class Magnoliopsida; order Solanales; family Solanaceae; genus Solanum; species Solanum habrochaites. The sequence goes on along the minus strand of JAKWJA010002498.1, from coordinate 33,667,025 downwards.
GAACTTCAAGATAAAATCTTCATCAGACCTAGTATTTAAACATGAGGTGCACCAATGTTGTTCGAGAAGAAGACATATGGTTCTCTCAAAATGTGCATGGACTATAGAACGTTGAACAAGGTCACAATAAAGAATGAGTATCCTATCCCCAGGATTTATGACTTGTTTGACCAACATTAGGGTGCTAGTAACTTCTCAAAAATAGACCTCAGATCGGGTTATCATCAACTTAGAGTCAGAGATAGTGACATTCAGAAAACAGCCTTTAGAACCTGGTATGGTCATTATTAATTTGTAGTTATGTCATTTGGACTAACCAATGCTCCTGCAGCCTTCATGGATTTCATGAACAGAGTGTTCAAACAGTACTTGGACTTGGTCGTTAACATTTTTATTGATTATATCCTCATTTACTCATTTGAGAGTTGTTATGCAGACTCTGAAGGATCGCCAATTATTTGCTAAGTTTTATAAATGTGAGTTTTGGTTGCAACCCATTGCTTTTCATGGTCACATTATTTCTAGCGAAGGGATTCAAATGGATTCAAAGAAGATAGAAGCAGTGAAACAGTGGCCCAGACATACTTGTACTAAAGATATCAAAAGTTTCTTAGGTCTAGCGGGTTAATATAGAAGGTTCGTGGAAGGATTATCCTCCATAGCCTCACCTTTTACTAGGTTTACTTAAAAGATGGTCAAGTTTCAAAGGTCAGATGATTATGAGAAATATTTTGAATCATTGAAAACAAGATGGATTAGAGCTTTTGTTTTCACTCTACTAGAGGGTTTAGATGGTTATGTGATCTATTTTGATGCATCCAGTGTTGGCCTAGGTTATGTGTTTATGAAGCGAGGTAAGGTGATAGCTTATGCCTCTACACAACATAAGGTTCATTAGAAAAACTATCTAACTCATGACCTTAAGTTTCCATCAGTGGTGTTTGAACTTAACATAGGCAGACACTACTTGTATGTGTTCACTTAGATGTCTTTACTGACCATAAGAGACTTTAGTATGTGTTCACCTAGAATGATTGAATCTTCACTTGCGGAGATGGCTTGAATTCCTTAAGGATTATGATATAAGTGTGCACTATCATCCCGATAAGGTGAATGTAGTAGCATATTCCCTTAGGAGATTATCTATGGGCAGTGTAGCCCATGTTGAGGATGAAATGAAGGAGCTAGTGAAGGATGTTCACAAGCTTGGTTGCTTAGATTTTGCGTTATGAGCATATCAAACAATGGGGTAATAGTTAAGAATGGGTAAGAATCGTCTTTGGTAGTGGATGTTAATGAAAAGAAATACAATGATCCAATCTGGCTTGAACTTATAGGTGCAGTCCATAACAAGAGAGTGAAGGTTTTTTCCCAAAAGGTAGATGGTGTAATTCGCTACCTGGGCAGATTGTGTGTCCCTTATGTGGGAGAGTTGAGAAAACATATTCTTGCAGAAGCCCATAACTCCAAGCATTCTATTCATCAATGTGCCACTAAGATGTACCGCGATCTGCGAAATGTCTATTAGTGGAATGGTACAAAGACTGATATAGTAGACTTTCTGAGTAACTGCACCAATTGCTATCATTTAAAGGTGAAACATCAGAAACCAGGAGGTATGACTCAAGAGATCGATATTCCTACTTTGAAATGGGATGTGATCAATTATAATTTAATCACGAAGGTTACCAATCATAATTATACTTAGAGTGTTACTAGAACCATTGTAGAACTTCATGGAATTTATTAAATATATTTCCAAAGACAAATATCATGTTTATTATTCTGATTGTCGCATAGAATTCCAGGAAACCCTATCTTTGTACTTCTAATCTGATCACAGGATAGTAGGTTGAGACATATTTCAAACACTTCAGATTGCATACCTCAATTGATATAAGCTAATTTCATATTACTATGTTGCCTTCTCAGTGTTCATGTTCAGTTTTGAGTTACCCTAGTATTTAAAGAAACTCCGACATAATAGGTTAATTGTAAGAATTTAATGGGATGTTTCATAATAGCGAGTTGTTATCAGTTTTCAGCGCATCCCCAAGAATTTTCCCCAGAAACACTCGACACGTAGGTTGTAAGTCCCTGGTGTGCGGCCAAATAGTTAAGTGAGCATGCCAGCATGCCTTTATAACTTTGTAGGGTATTGGGTCCTCCTGATGGGGCGTAGACATCGGACTCTACATTTATCTCATGTTGTTTTATACGGGTATTTAGTAGCTCCGCAGTTCATCAGACTCTTGCATTTGACCATTATATGTATTTAAGTATATGTTTAGCATGTTTTTTTTTAAATTGGTAATGGATCCAGTCGCTCAGGAAATAAGTTTATCATTTCAGATTATTATACTTTCTATTATGCTTGTTAAGTTATGTTTTATTTCAGCTTTACTTTATCCTAAATGCTCAATACCTTTCAAATACTAACACATATGTGCCCTACATCTCTCATGATGTAGGTTCAGGTTCTCAGCAACAACATCATACATAGATCAATTTTCTTACATCCAGTTCAGCAAATTCAGTGGTCAGTCTTCATACATTGACGACAACAGTCATGAGTTTCATTTTAGTCTTAAGTCAATTAGTTTCAGTTTAGGTAGATTTAGCTACAGCTTTTCCCAGCATTTTTAGTCAAGTTTATAGGCTTATTTTAGACATAGTTAGTGTTAGCTTAGTAGTGAGTTAATATTTCATTGTATTAAACTCATATGTTTTTAATATATCTCAGTTATAGACTATGGGTATTCCCCATCTTTTAATATAATATTATGATTTAGCTTAGGTATCATTTTATATTCTTTAGTACGCTCATGATTATGCTAGCAGGGTTAGCTTGAGATTACTTGTGGTTCAACGTTCAGTGTTTGCATCTCGGGGTTAGCTTGGGTCATGAATAAACTTGGTATCAGAACACTAGGTTTAATAGTCGTAGATGTCTGCAAAAGTAGAGTCCTTTTCATGGGTGTGAACTACACCATATCTAATGAGAGGGAGGCTATGAAGTATTTTAGGAAAAACATTACTTTCTTCTTACTCTTATCGTGCGTAAGGTATGATCAAATCAATGAAAATTTGACGTTGTGTCCTAAGCATCATGCCTTCTTGTCCTCTTAGGCATGGAAGGTAATGCACGCAATTGCTATGTAGTTCTCTATTACAAGTATAAGGACTTAGAATACAGAGAGTTCTGAAGGCAATTAGATTTGGCTCAGAGTAGTATGACCAACCCGTCAATCAGCAGGTTCTAGTCCTACTAATAGAAATGACCGAGTGTGGTAGGCCAAAGTTTGTGATGTTTTTTAGGATAAATCCCTTGTTTTTTAGTTGTCTCAGTTTGTAAAGTAAAGACCCATAAAGTTCAGTTTAAGCGTCAAAGAAATATATTTGGTGTGATGTCAGTAAGTGGTAGTGATAGGTATATACTCAAGGATGCGACTCACATATAGTTGACTCAATGGAAACATAAAAGACTTTACTATCTTTTCTAACTCAGTATAGTAGTCCAATTCAGTGATTGTCTACAAACTCTCTCAAAACCTTTCTTAGTTTCTACTCTATTCCGTGACCCCATTATTTTTAGACGGGTATACAGAAATTTCCCTGTCACTATGTCTCAGAAAGTCAACTTAGCAAGTCTAGTAGAGTTAGAAATACTACTAGAAATTTGACTTACTGCAACGCTTATTTAGCAACGGTTATACCATCGTAGCAATAGCTAACTTATTTAAAAACGGTATAACCCGTGGCCAAATCCTGAATCAATAGAAGCAATTCTTAAAAAAACTGTTGATAATCCCGATAAACCGTCCTATAAGAGAAGTTATAGCAACAAGTTTTAAAAGGTGATATAGAGAACTCTATGGCACGGTTTTGTTTTCGACAAAATAATTCTGATTTGTTAGCCCTACTATTTTTCTCCTAAAAAAATATATTTGCCTCCAATAAATTAGGGTCCTCCTAAAAAAATTAATTTCTTATTATTAACTTTTTAGAAAAATGTATGAGAAAAAGAATGAAATTGTAGACAACCCTATTTTCAGAAAATTTCATCAAAGCAATGTGAGAGAGATTTGTGTGGGTGAAGTGGTGGTTGAAAAGGCATTTTCTGAAGACATTGTGAGAAAAACGACATTGTTGGTGAAGCTTTGGTGAAGCTCGTTGGTGAAGCTTGTTGTGGAGCTGTTGGTGAAGCTCGTGGTGAAGAGCTGTCGGTTGAGGAAGTTGTTGTGTGAAGCTCGTAGGTGAAGTTGTTGTGAAGCTCGTTGTTGTTGAAGGCGCGATTGTGAAGCTGTTTGAAGCTCTGTCGGGGAAAACAAACCAGGCCGTTGTTGAAGTCGATTGTGAAGCGTTGCGGAAGCTCGGCGGGGAAAACAAACCAGCTGTTCTTTTTGGTGGTGTTTTGAGGTTCGACGACCGAATTATCTTAAAGGTGAATAATGGTTAAGTTTTCTTGCTAGTTCATGATTCAAAGTCCCATGAATTAATGTTGAAACATGTTAAAGAATTAAATATATGGGTTAGTCTTAAAACCTAGGTATTTGCTCAATATCGTTAGTGTATAAAACTTCCCTGTTGGATTCTGTGAATTATAAGAGAGTGAGTCAAAAGCTAGTGCTCCATGTTTGGGATCTGTAAGATTTGTTTCTGATTTATTTTTTGTTCCAGCTGATTATTCCTTAATATTCCCCATTTGATGGAATGTGGACAAAAATTACTCCCAAATACATCCTACTGGGATTTGTTTCACTTTTGTTGACTGATATGGCTTAATTTGAGAGCAAAAATGAAGAAAGTAGTCAAAATTTACGGGCATATGCAGACAGCCGAGTATCTTTCATTGATTTTCTGTATTAATATTTTTACTTCCCTTTCCATGGCAAAGAAAATCTTATTCTTTACTAACAACTGATGTACGATAACATTTTGGGCAAAAGGGAGAAAAAATAACAAACCTTCGGTTTCTGACTGCTAAATTGCTGATTTATTACTACTGATAGCTATATAGGCTATATCTCACAGTTATAAGTGTATAATATAACGACTAACGTACATAATAGGAGTATTAATAAGATGTCAGCTAGGACTTGCCGCGCACATTAGCAGCTTCTGAGCTAGTGTGTGTCATGAATAAGATTCTCCACACCACATGTCCAGTTGCATTTGGATTGACAAATATGAACTCAGATTTGTTCTAATATTCAAGTTATTCAGCAGTTTTGCTGAGGATGAGAAAATAAACGATTAAACCAGTTTAATGAATAGCAAATATTGGAGTGAAAACGGGGGATAAGCAAGTTAGTTGCTACTAGAATTCACGCAGTTAAAGCTGGCTGATCAGTTTCACAAGGACAAAGATGACAAAAAATATATAGGTTGTGGACCTCAAATCTCGACTATCAGTATATGAAGTTCATATTCTCTCATTTTAAAAAGGGAAGACATGAATCATGGGTGACGTCTGTATAATTGGAAAGAATATATTGTTATAATCATTTCATAGGAACAACAGACGGACAATGAGATGAGAAAAAGTAAGAGAGACAAGAGAGGGCACTATAAGCTAGACAGACAAGCAAACGAAAATAGTAATGTAATTGTTTTCTGTTACACCGTATGTTTCCTTAAGGTGGAGTCCTGAAAGTACAGATAGGCTAATCTAGAGAAAAGTTAAGTTAAAACAAGTCGGCAAAGGTCTCTTCAATTTGTTTGATTATTAAAAAGATGTTTTTTTTAAAAACTTGAGTATCAAGTGTAGTTTTACTTTGAAATACATTCGGATTTGCTGTAGGATTTTACTTCTCAACTTTAATGTTCGTTGTGTTTTGATTTGGATGCAGTGTGATAATTAAACTGGCGATTAATTGTGGTTGTCTAGGAATTTGTGTGTCATTATAGAAAGGGTGGAACTGAATTTGTTTTTTCCCAGTTTGTTAACTGCTGACCAATCAATTATAAACATTTTTTTGGGGGGGGGGACAGTGAATGTAAATTTGATTAAAAAGAGGACTTTTTTAAATGTCTTTAAGCATTCCATCTCTTCCAAAGTTTCCATAGAACTATGCTTGTATTGAGCTTCAGGATATGCTGCAATGGGGGGCTTCTCTTGTTTTTTGAAACGTTGAATGGCCTGCAATAACTCCTTGCTGATAGTACTGCGAAGTTCTGACTCAAACTGAGAGCTCAAACAGCTTCTTTTTCAATCCATTCCCTAAAATCTGCTTACAGAGTCTCTTTCTCTTCTCCACCATTTGATTTACTTAGCTAGACGATATTGTGGTGATTCAACAGTGTAACATAGGAAAGAATATAGTTCCTTGTCTTGTGCTTCATAAAATATTGTATCCATCGGCCACTGTTATATAACATGGAATTATAGAGATAGATAGTTCAAACCAACAAAGTATTTCAGCAAGAAATTAAACCTTGTCACATATATAAATAATTGTTTACTTATATCTGACCACCGTTAATTAAGTTGGGGGGCCTGACTTTAAAAGCCAAACAGATCATTTCATTGTCTTATAACAAGCAGCCCAAGACAAGCAAACAAATGTACAAAACGCAATGACACAAATACACATTCATGTGTTTCTATAAGTAGTCAAAGCAAGAGGCCAGTGATTATTACATCCTGTTTCTGTCATTAAAATATTTGTTAGCAACAATTAGAGTCATTGTGCCACCTGTTTTTTTTTGATGGTGATTAAAAAAAAGGTTTTTTTTTGATGGAGTTTCTAAATCTAAGACTATCTTTGGACTTGTATCTCTATATTTTTCCTCTCTTTGCTTGGTTTCCTACATAATATGGTGATATGTTTATTTATGGCTTGACTGAACAGACCCAAAGTAACAATTGAGGGATTTTTGAAGTAGTTCGTTTGGAACCCGAGAAGGCTGTTGGTAAGAAATTTGCAGTCATAGAAAGTTTATTGCTATATGGTAGTTGGTAGATTGGACTAGCTAACTCCCTTGTTGTTTTTTTATAAAGGGAATATGAGTTGTTATGTTTGTTTGAACTACTTTTTTCCATGTGAATGGACTCTTTTTATGATTTTACAAATACATGAACTGTTTGCTAGAATCAAAACTAATGTAATTGATAGTTATTTTGTTTGCTGTTGCAGTCTATTGCTATAATGTTGTTTTATGGTGTACGTCTAATCTAGGTCTGCCTTATTGCTTGAAATGTATTTTACGGTGCCTTAGTCATTCATGTGTATAAAGTTTATTAAATGGTGGAAGCTTGATAATAACTTAATTGTTCAATATTTTTTTGAGTTGAATATTAGCGTTGTGTTTGTAAAGTTTGTTGGTGAATTGATGGTGAAGGTTTGAGCATTCGATAATCTAAAAGGTTCGAGTTGTTAATTCTTTCGATTATTATTGTACGCATGAATTTGTTGGCCTGTAAGTTTTGCACATGTAATGTAGGATAATATCAATGGTTTGGAGATAAAAGTTGGATGAATCTCCGAGGATCCACCAATGATTACATTCATGGAGTTAATGATTTCTGATAAGGCATTTTACCGAGCTTCCCAAGGAGGAAATGAAATATGTTGTCCTTGTAAGAAGGCTTTAATCGTGAATTGCAATTTCCGAAATATGGTAGAGGATTCATTTGATGTGCCATGGATTGTCATGGATTACACCCAATGGGTTTTGCTCATGGTGAAGGATTTTCCTTCAAGAATACGCCACATCCAACCGATGAAGAAGGAAGAAACTTCTAGAAATATTGTAGATGACAGAGAGATGAACAGAGAAGAGGAAGGGGGGGGGTACGTGAGGGAGGGGCCAATGAATATGCAAAGAGATTTTTTAAAATAGTGGAGGAAGGGAAAGACGAGTTGTATCCAGGGTTGTGTTTTTGAAGAATTTTTCTAAGTGAGTTTTACCATCCGGCTATACTTGTTTAAATGCATTCACAACGTTGACTGATGTGGCCTTTTCAGATTTATGGACGATTAAGAAGGCATGTCCATTTTGCTCAGATACCCGACTCGCTGTACAAGGCAAAAAAGGTTCATAAAAGATTTGGTCTTCATTATGAGAAAATACCATGCGTGCACTAATGATTTCATATTTATTTTGGAATGACAATGCAAAGTTGTTAGATAATGCATCTGTGTGTGGAGCGTCAAGATGGAAGAAGTTCGGAATGACCGTTAAATAAAAGGTTACGAAATCCCAGTGAAGGGTTGTTAAGGTACTTGCAATTTAAATTAAGCGCTAGACTTCGAGGATTTCATGTGTTTATGAAAAATCTGTAGCTATGAGATGCCATGATTACTGAACGACTTAAAGATGGAAATTTTAAGACATTACTGCAGATGGTGAAGCTTGGAAAGTATTTGAGATTAATTATTACGAGCACTATGAAATGAGTGCAGTTTAGAATGGCAAAAAAGCCCTGGTCATATTCCAGAATGTCAATTTAGAGAGCTACTCAAATATTGGAATTCTGAAAAAATTCAAGGTAAAAATGTAGTTCAGAATATAAAATTATTTTTAATATAAGTAGTAATTTGTATAATATTGACGCTTGTTATAAAGAAAAGCCAGCAGACTAATATTGACCTCGTTTTTAGTACACTAGATAACCCTAATATCTGGTTAACATTACGATCCTTTCTTTGCAGAAACATGTCTGAAACAAATGCAAAGAATCGAAAAAAAAACTGATGAAATCCACACCAAGGCTGGCAAAAGAGTTTCGCTTTAGGTTCGTAATAAGCTGTGCGTGAGTTCTCTGATATATTCTTTTTAATGAAATTTTCTTTGGATCTCTTCCAATGTGAGTTTAGTTTTATATTGTTCAATTCGACTAGGAGATAGAAAGATAAGGAGGACAAGTATCATCTAAGGATATCTTTGTGGGTTACAAGAACAAGGAAAAACCTGGGCGATAGTACGTTACAAGGCCTTCAAATGAAGATAGATCTACTATTAAAAGTATGGCCTGTCTATTTTAATTTTTTTGTTGAGATCAAATAATTATTTCATAAGATGTATTTGTGTTGGATTAACGTTTGGTAGCTGAATGCGAGAGCAAAATTGAAAAAAAAGAAGCCTCAAATGGGGAGTATGGTGAATGCATTTCAAGCGTCCTGGGGTCCTGAAAATCCGGGAGGGATGTATAAGCCTATATGGCGCCGGATTCCAAAGACTACTTTGAAAAAAAGTTGGCAATTGGGGAATCAAACTTTAAGTGCCAACAAATGAGGGAATGCATGAAATGCAGAGGAGGATGAAGAAAAAAATGGAGAAAACAAAGGAGGAACAAAAGAAAACTTGTTGAGGACAAAAGTTTTGCAGAGTTATGCACAACTAAGCATGCGGGATTAATTGCTCACTAACATATTCGCCAGCATTGTCGACTCCTTCACCAAAGAGAATCTACTTCTGTTTCAAGGGGGATAAAAAAGGTTGGTGTCGCTAATAATATACGTTTGATTGGTATTTGTTGTTGCTACTTGCTAAGATAGATGGAATAGCTCATACTGCATGCAATCTGGTTTATTGTTTATGTTAATGTAAAGATGTGTATTTAGACAGATAGTGTTGTGCTACTACTGTAGTTAGACTCTTGTTCGCTGCTGGACTATTTGTTTCTGCAGCTGTGTCTTTAGTTTTTGATGCTGGCCTATATTGTTTCTGCCAGCTGATCCGTGTTTCTGCCTGGTGCTGGTGTACTCTTTCTGCAGTGCGCTCTTGTGTTGGCTGCTGGTTTCTTGTAGGTTATACATAGTGTTGAATACTAGCTTCACGTTATGCTTTAGGCGAGCCAACGTAGTAGCTAATTTATGCATGTAGTATGGTCTCTTGTTTCTGCTGCTGCTGTAGAAGTTTGAATGCGCGCAGTAGTAGAGTGAAAACAAGTTTGGGATGTCATTAATTCAACCTCTTGCCTGTTTGTCTTGAACTCCACATTCAGAATGGGAACACCTATGTTTTCTTGGCTAAATTCTGACTCTGTTCTGGATCAAATGAATACTGCCTTTTTTGGGAGGTAGTTTAGTAGAGTGAAAATTAATTATGGGAACTCCCAAGAGCATCAATGCAGTTTTAGGGGTTTTCTTAATAGCCAATCAAATGAATCTGCCAATCTGGCCTTTCCTTCCCGTGGCTCGAATATTCGGCCTGCCCTGGCCTTCATTATAACATTGTGTTAGCCTCTATCTTTGGGCTCATTCTTCTTGTCCCTTTTCAATTGTGTCGCTTTACTGTGAAATAAGCCCATTTTTCTGGCTTTTTTTGCAGACTGAGGTGGCATATGCTGGTTTTGGTCGTGGACTTTGAGGTTTCCAAGGTCATTTATTGAAAAACTTCCTCTTCCCCCGCTTTTCTTCTCTCAATCTTATTCATTGATACTGACAATGATTTGATTCATTGGAGGATTCAGATTGGGAAGTAAGTTATTCTCTCTTCCCACCTTTTCTCTTTCTTTAGGTGGTTGAAACTTGATTGGCATGCTACTTGATTTCCAAGTTTAGGGTGGAACAATTCTTAAAGCTAAGGCCGCAGGTGTAACTACCTGATCTTGTTTATTTCAAGATTTGAGGTCCTAAATTATTATATTTTTTCTGATTTCATGTAGGTGAAGAAATCGAAGAAGGCAATGAAAGCAATGTGAAGACTGACATAGGAGAGGAAGTATAGATTGATGTAACACGTTTATTGATGTTCTAGAAATCATAATGTTGAAGATTGAAATTCTATGGCATGGTTCACCTTTTTTGAATGATTTTAAAATGATTTTTGAATTTGCTTTCATTGATATTAGAAACACGGATCTTGAATTCTAATTAAGGTAATGAACATTTTTCTCGTGAACGATTTATGTGTATTTTTATTGTTATAAAATTTATTCTCTGGATGATGTAGATATATAGCAGGTATATATAGCTACTAATATTGCAATTTAGAATTGTTGAAAATAGCAGGTAAGAAACGTTGCAAAGGCAATTAAGAACTTTTACAATTTTGTTTAAAAAGTGTTGGCAATTATCCTAACAACTATCGACAATTGAGGTGAAATGGGTTGTGGGTTGAATCGAAAAAAACTGTAGCAAAAACCCTTAACAGAAAGATGCATAAACCTCTATACGACGGTTTAAAACAAGGTACCAATAATACAAAAGTTAAAAAATAATTCAAATGATAAACGTGGCAATAGGTTCAAGTATGGCTACGGTTATATGAAACTGTCGAACAGACGTAGCAACAGCTCTATGCTACGCGACTCTGTTGTAGTTGGTTGGGTAAACGTAGGCCTTAGACCTAGGATACGGTTTAACAACGTCAATCTTGCAATGATAGGTGAACAGTTGGCAGTAAGACCAAAGTTCTAGTAGTGAAAATGGTAGGTTTCCAGGAATTTATGCACGAAGCGTTACATTTATGTTATGCTTTCGTCACTTGTAGAACTAGGGTTGTATGTTTTCAATTTCCAGAAGAACCAATCTTAGAATGGAAGAATAGTAGCTTAGCGCCTATGGGTCGATTTATTTGTTACCTTAAGGACAGAAAGATGATACCTATGGGTTATCTCTAAAATCTAGTTCGGGCTAAGGATTATAACCTTGAAACCCCAACTCTTGAGTCAGTTCCAGTAGTCTGTGAATTACCAGAAGTATTTAAAAAAAATCTTCTCGAAGTCCCTCCCGAAAGGGAAATCGACTTTGGAATTGATATCCTTTAAGATACCCAGCCTATTTTTATTTCTCCTTCCAAAATGGCTCCCGCAGATCTTAAGTAATTAAAAGAGCAGTTGAAATAACTTCTAGATAAGAACTTTATCACACCTGGTATTTCACCATGGGGTGGACAAATGTAGTTCATGGAGAAGAATGATGGTTCTCTCAAAATGTGTGTTGACTATAGACATTTAAAAAAGGCCACAATAAAGAATGAGTATCCCATCCCCAGGATTGATGACTTGTTTCACCAACATCAACGTTCTAGTCACTTCTCAAAGATAGACCTCATATCGGGTTATAATCAACTTAGAGTTAGAGATAGTGACATTCTGAAAACAACCTTTAAAACTCGGTATTATTATTATGAGTTTGTAGTTATGTCGTTTAGACTAACCAATGCTCTTGAAGTTTTCATGGATTTGATGAAATGAGTGTTCAAAAAGTACTTGGACTTAGTCTTTATCGTCTTTATTGATTATATCTTCATTTACTCATTTGAGATTTGTTCTACACTCTCAAAGATCGTCAGTTATTTGCTAAGTTTAGTAAATGTGAGTTTTTTTGCAATCCGTTTTTTTTTTTTTTTTTATCACGTTGTATCTAGCGAAGGGATCCTAGTGGATTCACAAAAGATAAAAGCAGTGAAACAATGGACTAGACCTGCCTCTACTACATATATCAGAAGTATCTTAGGTCTAGTGGATTATTATAGATGGTTCGTGGAAGGATTATCTTCCATAGCCTCACCATTGAATAGGTTTACTCTGAAGATGGTCAAGTTTCAATGGTCAGATGCTTGGGAGAAATTTTTTGCAAAATTGAAAACAAGATTTACTATAGCTTTTGTCTTGACTCTACTAAAGCGTTCAGATGGTTATGTGATCTATTTTGATTCATCCAATGTTGGATTAGGTTGTGTGTTGATACAGCGAGCTAAGGTGATAGCTTATGCCTCTAGACCACATAAGGTTCATTAGAATAACTATCCAACTCATGACCTCAATCTTGAAGCAGTGGTGTTTGAACTCAAGATATGGAGACACTACTTGTATGGTGTTCAGGTAGATGTCTTCACTGACCATAAGAGCCTTTAGTATGTGTTCACCCAGAAAGATTTGAATCTTCGCTAGTGGAGATGGCTTGAATTTCTTATGGATTATGATATAAGTGTGCACTATCATCCCAGTTCGGTGAATGTAGTAGAAGATTCTCTAAGTAGATTATCTATGGGCAGTGTAGCCCATGTTGAAGATGAAATGAAGGATCTATTAAAGGATATTCATAGGCTTTCTAGCATAAGAGTTTGCATTATAATCATATCAGACAATAGTATAATAGTTCAAAATGAGGCAGAATAGTTTTTGGTAGTGGAGGTTAATGAAAAGCTATACAGTGATCCAATCTTGGTTGAACTTAAAGGTGAAGTCCATAACAAGAGAGTGGAGGTTTTATCCCAAAAAAGAGATGGTATAATTCGCTAACAGGGTAGATTGGGTGTTCCTAATGTGGACGAGTTGAGACAACATATTCTTGTAGAAGCCCACAATCCAGCATGTTTATTTCATCCTAATGCCCTAGAATGTACCCCCCGCCGCATAAGTGTGAAAAGGGTAACTGGTGGAATGGCAAGAACGAGGGATCTAAAAGGAACTTTGGTGAGTAAGTACACTATGCCCCAGCAATTCAGGTGAAACATCTCAAAAAACCCAGGTGGGTATGAATGACTCAGAGATTGATATTCGTTTTAAAACACTTGGAAGTGGGATAGTGATCAATATAAGTTCAATCACAAAGGGTACCTCATAACACAGATAACATGACTCCATTTGGGTGATAGGTTTAATAAATGCCTAAGTCCTTCTCGCTTTTTGGTGGTAAAAGACTACAGATTCGGGGAGGACTATGCCAAGCTTACAAATCAATGAGTATTGTGTATTGCATGGTGTTCCTTTGTTTAATCAGCTCAATAAGGTTCCTTAGTTTATCACTTTCATTTCCTGAGTCATTAGAGAAAGGTTCTTGGTACTCAAATTTTGCCTAAGACAACATCTCATCAAACAGACGGATTGGGTAGCAAGAGCCTACCATTCGACTTGAGCTGATATGTTAGAGCTTGTGTGATCGATTTCAAAGGTAGTTGTATGATCACCTCCTCTTATTTTAGTTTGGCCTATTTTAAAGTAAAACCTACTATTCATCCACATTTCAATAGCAACACCCTTAAGCGTTTGTATAGGCGTAGATGTAGATCTTTTTTTGGTTGGTTTGAAGTAGGTGAAGCAACCTTGATAGGGCAAGATTTTGTCCTTTATGAAATGGGTTAGGCCTGAATATTGTAATATCGTGTTTCTGCAATCATTCCTTGGTAAGAGAAGTAATGTACCTTTGAGGGAACTATGAGGTGCAGCCGATGAGGTATGCTATAAGGAAAGAATAGTGTAGTTGAGGGGTTTTGCAAAGCTCAATAATTAGCAGTCATATTACCAAAGGCATGGTATTCCTATTCTTACTTAATCCTATATATTTCTTTTTTTAGATGATGTAACTTTAATGAGAGTGTGACTATGTTAACAATAGCTTCGTTCTTTATTTAAATGATATAGAAATGTTCTAGCTCTTTCTGAGAATCACCCCATCCTGTGTTAGTAGCAAGGTTCATGAGATAGAGGTTATGGTCAGAGTAACCTCATTCCATACTAGTCTAGCAGTTATTCAACGATAAATGATACAAAGGGGAAAATAATGTAACACCCCACAAAATTTTTGAGTTAAGGCTCAAACAATCCTCATTGTGAGTATGAATTTACCATGGAATTTAAAATTTCTCAATTTTGTTAATTATACTAAGAGTTAATCATTTTATTTAATGCTTTATATATGAATTATAGGAATTTTATATAGTTTTAAGCATCCTATGCTTGAATTAGTTTTAAGCTCGTTGTTAATTATGATGAGGGTTCTCTATGGGGAAAGAATGATTCTCCAGTTCCAGCTACGTCAAGGGTGTAGGCTGGAGTCATGACACTCTATCAAATCTAATCAACTGGTTGAAAATAATGAAGAACATCATGTTGGGAAGATAGTGCAATCGAAGGAATAGGCCGTTGTTTATAAATTGGCTAAGAGCCTGACCCAAATATCTCTATTTTTATTGTTTAAATACCCATAGACTCATAGGATGGATCTTATGAAGATTCTTGGTGAATAAAATGTCCCCTCTGGAATCATTTATAAGGAGGTAGCCTAAATTGTTCGGAAAGTGTTTCGAAAATGTTTAATATCCTTACATCATGATGAGTTTCCTATTTAAGGAACAACCTATTACAAATCATTTTACATTTATGACAATATAATCATAATGTCCCCATCAAAACATTATTTGATATGCATATTTGTTCGTACATTTGTACAATGAGCATGTAAATGAGACTAAACATGGATAGTTCAAAGATCTTTAATATAAATATGAGTGTGAGCGCATTTGATGGATCCTAAAAGGAGACAATTGGCAGGTAACCTTTGACATTTTCATTCATACTACATTTTTTGTATAGTTTTCATAGTCATCAACATTCAGGCGTCATCTAACTTGTTGTTGGGTATACCATGGTTTCATATTGGTGGAAATTGTAATTAATACTTGGAACTTGAATGGTACATGGAGAGATGGTTTTCCCTGGGGAAAAGAGGGAATTATGTCTATGAGATTGAAGAGAGAGATCATATAAATGGAGAGATGTTCCACACAATGGAGATTGTCGCCAATATTTAAGTACAACAATGGTATAGCCAGAGTATCATAGTCATTATGCTTTGACTTTGATTCTAATTAGGAAAAGGTGGGGGGAAATATTAGAAGGAACAATTTTAACGTATAAATCCTATTTCTTATTCCATTATTTTTTACCTGGGTTACCACTATACTAAAGAGGAATGGCTTAATTAACTTCTACTTAAAGAATAGTACTATTATCGACTGAAGAAGCCCAACCATGGTTTAACTAGTAATTTCAATCCGTGGGTTTCAGGTGTAGTATAACTAATGAGATTTCATAAGTAATGAATTGTTTGACTTTAACTAAGAAATAAAATTAGAGTTATAATGTTTTCACAAACAATGAGGATAACTGAGTGCTTATAGAAAGCAAGGGAGTAATGAACGCATTCAACAATTTGACCTCTACACCATTCATACCTCATCAGGAATGTAGGTAAGTTTGGACGGTGATTATTTCTCAGTTTTCAAAAATTTTAAGTTTTAGTTTATCTAAGGCAAATGTTTTCATGTTTTTACTAGTATTTCAAAACCTTCATGTTTTTATGAGCAATAACAATTTTCCTTTTTGATTATTAATCTTACTTCTTTGTGTTTGTTTTTTTAGCAAAATTTTTTATAAAAATGATGAATCTAGTAACATTACAAAAATGTACTTGTCTAGTGAATAGTCTATTGGGTTTTAAGAATATGTATTCGTGTACATAGGCATCCCAATGCCCAATAAATAATATTGGGCATGTTAAAGAATATTGTCTTAAGGGTGTTAGCCAATTTTTATGTATCAACAAATAACTTAAAATACACTTTGATGTTCAACTACTCTAATCCAAGCTCGTTTAGAAATTGTACCAGCAATGAAGATCCTAAGCTAAAATTTGTAATTTCATAGCTTATAAAAATTAGGTACGAGGCATCCAAGTGTCAAACCTGGGCCCCATAGCACATTATCATTTAAAATGATCATGTAGATTAAGTAGTATCCAACGACATAGTGAGGTTCCTTTGGACAAAAAGTGAACTTTCCAAGTGCAACTACAGAGTGCACGATTACGAATGTGCACGGAAACACATGTGCAACACATATTCAAGCACATGTGCTACCGGCCGAGTGACCAAGTGACCAAGCCTGAACGATTTGGTTACGGTGGTTAGGGGGCAGACACGCGTCGAGTGAAACAACGTAGGGCCGAGTTTCTTAACAAATCCTAGGCTCTATCTAACATGCCTAACTTTCTAACTAACCTAGGACTAACTAAAATGAACTAACTAGTGTGCTTAAAATCCTATGACCTAACCGGGTAACATTAGCCGAGTAGCTAACTAAAGATACATGCTAGTACCGAACCTATGATGGTCCAAAGGGGTTAGTTGCGGTCCTAGTGACTTAGGGGTAATTCAATAATTTCCCTAGGTCATTTTTTTAATTGAGTTAGTAATAATAAATTAATTTAAATTGATGGTCAAAGCCAAAACCGTTAGAAATTTTTCAGAATTTGACTAAGTCAAATGCTCTTCTATTTTTAGTAAATTTCAAAGGGGCTTTTTGGTAATTAGATAATTAATTTATTTAATTATATTAATTAGCCTAAGTTAAATTAGTCAATATTCAGTTCCTAAGATTTAGACACATGTTTATCCAGTAGAAACTCACGACTGAAAAATACTGAACAAACGTAAGAAAAACAGAAATATACTCTCGATTATCCTTAAATGATTTCAATGCAATTCTTCATGATTTTTGTGCAAAGTACAAGGTGATATTTGTAGATTCGATTCTACAGTAACGTATGTGTTTCTTTCTTGGATTCCTTTCCTCAGTAGGCTTTCAAACATTTTAAATTCAAGAAAACCGAAACTAGGGTTGTTCCGAATGAAATTGTCGAACATTCATCTCCCTAGTTCTTCCTATATACGATTCTAGCAGTATGTATAATAAAAATATCGAGCATGTTGTTGGTATGTGGTGCTAACTGATCATTAAATGTAGGTTTGCGTGATTTCATAATGTTGAATGAGACCTATATGTTAGATCTCTATGCTTAGATTATCATTCACATGAGATAAGAAATGTTGTAATGCCTAATTTTTTTTAGAAGATAAAAAATTTGTAAGTCATTTATGAAATTCAGTTTATTGTTATAACGAATGAAGGTTTCGATTACTGTATGTGTTTATAGTATATGTGTTTGTAAGTGTTTGGAATGCAATGTTTCCAAGAATAACTAAGAATGAGAATCAAAGGTAGTTAACAAATATTCAATGCCAAATAAACTTTATAGATAGACTAAACTAAGCACTGAATTGTTCTCATAAGCTAATCAAATGTTAAAAGTTGGATTGATTAAAATGATAAGAATACAATACTATTTACATAATGTTAATTGACTTGGCTAGTGATAATATCATGACAAGTGTTTAGTGAAAGTTTGGTTTATGCCAATAAATTGGTAAGCAATATTATTTCCAAAATATGTGATATACTTGGCGAATATTTAAGTCATACAAATCTTATATGTCCAATGTAAATTATGATGTTTCTTGTAAGGAAAAATACATGGTAAAGATTGACTTTACAAGATGTAACTCAATGAACTCATAACCTAGGGTGTGACAATGATTGGGCCAAGTCCCAAGATACCATATCTAAATGAAATTGTGAACATAGTAGCACATTGAATAAGTCCTTATAACTTTCATAAATAATGGTGCAAGAATACCAAATAACATTAAACAAGATAAGGTGCATAATGAAATAACTAAAAACTTATGAGTTATTAAATTGACCTAGAATAGGGTGCTAAAGGAAGTAAGACAAGTCTTACTTGCACCCAAACAATTATGTTAAAGATACTCACATAAGAGGGTGTTAGAAATTGTGAGTTCACACCATAATGATAATGTAAGATGTAATTTCACATCATCAAGTATAGAAAGTGATTAAAAGTAATCCATTGAGCTAAGAAAACCTCATACAATAAGAAAGCTTTCATAGTGTATAAGTCAACTCAAAAAGTTGTAAGGTATAATAAATTGAGCTAAGCACCGATAGACTAGTAATGAGCATGTCCAAACATATGTAAGCCTTATTAGATGAGATAACTACCAAGGTGGATAAGGGTATCCAAATTCTCCTAGTATTTGAACTATGTCGCCAGCATAGGGTACTAGCGAGTTGATCAACTTAAGAAAGCTAGGAAGTATTCAGTTTCTTTTTGGCTGGTGAACAACCTCTTTTAAGTGTGGGAAAGACATTGGATTACAAGTAAGATCAAATGATCTATGTTGGTTAAATGCTAAAGATTTCTTCATGGAGGTATGAAAGAAATAAAAAAAGAACTACGAAGATGAGGGATGTTTGAATAGGATGACAAAAGAATGAGGTTAGACTAAGTAATGATGTAAGTCATTCTTAGTCATTGCACAGAAAGATTACAATCGAAGTATTAAAAGAATATCCTAAGTCTACCTAGCAGGTTCAGAGTGAACATCACATCAAATAAGAAAGAATATAAGTTCAAAGTGAACTAATTAAGCAAAAGCATATATATATCAACTCATCGTTGTTTGATAACAATGAAGTTTTAACAGTTATTTGCTTATGCCAATAAAGGGATCAAAACATAATAACTCATCAATTGGAGTATGAATATATACCCCAACATATTTATATTATGAAAATGATCAAAGAATGGGCATAGACAATACAACTTTGCTTATGAAGACTTAATGCCCAATTTAACAATAATGGAAAGAAAAATTTGGTACTACCGTAGTCAAATCATTTCGTTAGTCTTTTCGATAACTTACATTATTCTTTGTAGCAATGGGACTACACTGAATCATTTCACTCGTAAGAAAAATATAGCATAAAAGGAGATAATTGAACGACACAACAAAAAGAAGAAAAATAGAAAAATAAACTAAGTCTGGGAGAGGGAGCTCTCGGCCTTATGGGAGCAAAAAAAAAATAATTTGCTTGAGTTGTTCTAAAATTATTTTCATGATTCCAATGTCTGATGTTCATGTAGAAAATGAGTTGTATGCTTTAAATTCATGAAAATATGTCATATTCATAGCATGATTCATAAATATAGAATTAGGAAATGAAGTGACTTCACTTTCCAAAAATGACATGTTGCTATAGGAAGAGCTTTCCTTGATCAAGCATAGTCCTTATGTGTTTATGTGCTTACACCCATACTTAGTACGTGTGTACTATCCCATATACAATTACTATTTTTATAGGTCCAGGTCCTTGAAGAAGATTGAAGATCAATTGATGCTGTTTTGACTAGTACCTCCAGACTTTGGTAGGTCCTCTTGATTTCGAATATGCCTAGGCTTTATTTTATAGCTTTAGTAGATTAGACAT
This sequence comes from Solanum habrochaites, assembly GCA_027704765.1. Taxonomy (NCBI): domain Eukaryota; kingdom Viridiplantae; phylum Streptophyta; class Magnoliopsida; order Solanales; family Solanaceae; genus Solanum; species Solanum habrochaites. The sequence continues at coordinate 33,647,158 of JAKWJA010002498.1, read as the reverse complement.
AGATAGTAGATGTTGTCCCTAGAATTTCCTTTAAAATATATTTTCAAGATTTTGTATTAAGGCCGGTTCGTTAACTATTAATGATATTATGAATTTTTCATTTCAATTGTTCAATATGTTAATAGATGGTTGTTTATTTTGAGCTTTTAGTATAACATTCTTATGAAAACGCTTTATAAAAATCTCTTAGAAGTGACTCATTGAATGGAAGACGTTAAATGATGAATAAGATGCCTTAATAAGAAGGAAACCACGAAATTAGTTGAAGAAAAATCCCTAAACCAGCACTACTTGATCTTCCGTGAGTTCAAGCCTATGTGAAGTTTTGCAAGAATCTTTCTTTGGAGAGTTAGTTTTGAATATTTGAAATAAAGGGTGTTGTATAGTTCTAGGACATAAAACTAACTTAATATATTTTAAAAACCCTAAAAATATCATCCTATGTTCATGAAAGACTTGTGGTGAATTTACCAAACACCCTAAGGTTTGGCCGAAAATTGCATCTTTTAACTGGCCCAATTTACGCCCCTCACAAACTGGCCGTTGCCCAATAAACGCCCCTTAGACTAGGTCCGTCTAGTGTTTATTAGGATTCAAATTATGAAGTCATTTCATACCTAGCAAGGCCAATCGAAGCACAAGGTCGATGGAGCGTCATTTGGTCACTCTTTGGCAGCATCATGCCAAGAGATGGAGTCCTCTTCTAGGGCCCTTCGTGGGTCCTATGTGGGGTCGAATCTGAACATTAAAGACCTATAATAACTCATATAGGTCTTATGAACATCCCACACCAATTTCAATAAAAAATACCACGTAAATCTCTCTAAAATACTTCAGGACACACAAGCACTTTTTATGGCACACCATCCGAACATTACGGACGTCATCAGATGTTTGACCTCCAAACATCACCAAACATCAAAAACTTCATAAGGTAAACATTATAACTAAATTAACAAAAAATTAACTCATATAACATTTATGAAGCTCTAGTTCACCTTAGTTCGTTTTAGGGCATCACCTTCTCCCCACATGGAACAACATTTGTCCTCGAATGACACTAAACAATATAAGACCATCAAGGAATAAATTATCAGATTAAAAAAACATTAAATCATGATAAAGACATTCATATTCAATTCAACAACTAACACGGAGAACAATTTCACATTTACAAACACTTTGCAACACATACAACTTTTTTAACAACCTTCTAATTTAAAAACTCACCCTTGTCCTTCATTTAAGGAGTAAATACCTTCTTCAATATTAAACATGCTCATGATAATACTATTAATTTGGAAATTTTACAATGCATGTCAAACTCACACAATCAAGCCTGTATGAAATTCAAAAATATCATCCTTTAAGTAATTTTTCAAGAAGGCATCATCATAAGAAGCATCAATCCATATAAAATCATCTTATAACATAAATACAACAACCATAAAGGGTAATACTTACCAGGAATATCAAATCCGGATTAGTTATCTCTCCAAGGTCCCATCCTCTAGGGATAATTCTTCTTTGGAGCATTAGGATCTTCACCACAATGAGGAGATTTATTGACATTTTCCCCCTTTGCCTTGATTCTAGGTCAGTCCCTCATCGTGTGACCCTTACTACCACACCTAAAACAACTATCCGTTCCGGCAAGGCACTTATCCAAATGTTGCTTCCTATACGAAGTGTACCTATTCCTCTCAAAAGTATGGCCACCTCCTTGGAAGTTTTTGTTGGAGCCTATACTTCTTCCCCATAGAAGACTGTTGGCGAAAGAACCTCTTCTTAGGTTTTTGGTGACATGAATCATCCGACCTAGGAATTTTACCCTCTTTATTTTATCTCCCAAATTTTGGGCTTCACAATTTGTTGCGCATACACCACGAGCCTAGAGATATCCATGTATTTAAAAAGCATTTAAGTACGAAACTCTTTCTCCACCAAGGTAGACACTCCCATCACAAACTTGTTCATCCTATCCCTAGTTTTTGCTACCATGGTTGGGGCATATTTAGAGTGTTGGGTGAATTTAAGTGAGTACTCTTGCACACTCATTCCCCGTTGACGAAGGCTCATGAATTCTTCTATCTTCTTCTATCTACCCTCTAATGGAAAGAACCTATCTAGCAAAGCCTCTTTGAACAACTCCCAATCAACCAGACCATCTATTTAGAGTTTCTCATCCCTCCATTTCTCAAACCAAACTTGAGCCACATCTTTAAGTTGGTAAGTGTCTAGCTTCGCTCTCTCCCTAGGGGTTACACCCAATGATTCAACAACTTTGAACACCTCATCTATGAATGTGTGTGGATATTCATCCACCATAGTGCCATGAAAAGAAGGAGGGTTAATTCTAATGAAAACCTGAATTTTAAAAGAGGGAGTACTAGCATGAGGTTCAGTTGCACCTCCTTGGTTAGTTTGGGTAACAAATTCATTAGTAAAGACATGAGTTTGAGAAAACATGAATTGGGTAAAGTTCATAAGGGAAGACCACAAGTCTGCATTAGTCATATCCCCTTCAACAAAGGGAGCTCGAGGATATTGGGGAATAGGAGACATTTGGGGAACTTGAGGCTTTTGAGGTTCCTCGGGCTCATGAGGGGGAACCACCTCATTCACATCCTTATGGTCAACTATAGGAACTTGATCAACACGTGAGGGAAACTCTCATTAATAACACCTCCCTCCTCATTTCTAGTGGCAGTTCTCCCCTTATTTATGTCTTAAAAATACAAAGAGAATAGGTTGAAAAAGAAATCTTATAGAACTCAATTCTAAGGAACTACATTAGAATAGTAAGGAAAATTAAAATTCTATTATCTTATTGACTCAAACTCATGGGTATGTCGCGACTCTTTCCAATGAAGAATACTCCAATAGATGTGGCTTGTGAGACTTGGAACCTAAACTATTTCGCAAAACCCTATGCTCTTATACAAAGTTTGTAATGACCGAAAGTAAACCCTAGCATAAGGGGGCACTCTTTGATTTGAACAAGACATACTTGACCCTTTTGTGTCTTACAAGCCTTTTAGCTATCTCTCATTACAAAGGATATGATAAGTAGTAAAGAATGAAAACTTTTCACAATATTTATAAGAAAAAGGAAACTTCATTCATAAATACTAAGAATAGTCTCATTGTCACAAGCCTACGCAAAGACATGACATAAATATATTTGGGACACGGCCCTTTACATTAAATAAAATACATAATAAGTCTTATACATAAACTAAGAAAAATAAGGATTATGCCCTCGAATATACGAGGATATACTTAGTCTTGAGAGACTAAAATCCCAAGCTTTCCTTCTAACTTCAACCTTGATTCCAAACCCATACTTATAGAGTATTTAAAAGCATGGGGTTAGTATAAACAATGTACTAAGTACGGCATATCCAAAAACATGCAAAAAAGGACATTTTAAAAGAAATAGGCATTTATGCTAATTAAGTAGAACCTTGATGAAAATGGAAGTTAATTAGTATAAGCATCATAATTTATCACATACAATATAACTCTCATGATTTTAGGACTTAAACGTAATTTTACAGTAAAACAAGAACCACATTACTATGAATCCATTAACATACACTGTACACTTTTATTCCAAAGTAGTGAACCCATCTCCTAAGAACTTTCCCTATATAAGGTAAGACATGAAGGAAATACTCATACACCCCCTTCATTATACACCTAAGTTATCCCAAAGACCAAAAACCATAGGCTTACCTTGCGCGGGAGACAATTCCACATAGTATAATCAGACAAAAGAAGAACATTCAAACACTTCATATAGATACAGAAAGACTTCCCTTTCGGAATGTCTGCTTGCAATGTATAGATGTCGTCCCTTTCCACCACCTACCCTAAGTAGAGAACTCTTTTAAAAGACATAGTTCATTCAACATTTCATATAAAAAAACACCAAGATTCCCATTGGAATGTGTACCTAGTGCGTTGTGTAGATGATGTCCCATTCCACCACCTACGCTAAGTAGTATATTATCTGTGAAGACTTAGTTCATTCATTATTTTGTGGGGGATAGCTTAACATACATAGACCATGAGAGCTAGATATGGAATCGTGATATTAGCCCTTATTGTATGAGGGATCTCTACTTGCCTAGAGTAAGGTTATTCTCTTAAATTTTACTTGGCTTTTCCAATATTTAAACCTTCGCGGGAGCATAGTTAAGGGATAAGGAGATCTTTTCTAAGTAACTCATTTTCTACTAACTAGGATTAACATGAGGTACATTATAATACAATATCTTCATTCACAAATTGTAACCATCCCTTCCTCGTAACATCTCGGTGCTAAGCATTACTCGCCCACAAAATATCAATATTATATACAATAGGTTAAAGATCAGTACTGAACATCACATCTGAACTCACGAAGGGCATCCATCATCCGACCTATCTTAGAAATCTCTTAGGAGATAGTGAGACAGCTGATAAACATTTCATCTCAACTCACAAAGAGTGCTAACCTCAATACTCCCCTTATTACATAAATTAACTTTATTCATTCATTCAAGTTTGAGTTTGTGTGTAAATGTAACCACACCTTTCACATAATCACCATTTCATTTACATTCATATTACACACTTTATCATGCTTCACGTTATTATATAATTCATTCAGACATAATCTCTAGCATACTTCACATAACAAGCTTCATAAAGAACATCAACAAGAACAACATCATTATCATCTTACTTAACATAATATGGCTTCGTGGATTCATTCACAATACACAAGTAGATTCATATTCAAATTTTTCAAGTAAACACCGCCTCCAAGGGTGGACCATACAAATCAAGAGCATTTCATAATAAGAGATAAACAACATAACCAACTTACCCTTTTTAAAAGATTCCATCACCTATAATCGATTCCTCAATATTTAATCATAATATAGCCCTTGGAGCATTAACTAAACCATAATATCAATATGAAGAAACCAAATTTAAAACACTACAATAACATGTTCATTTAAACCATTTCATAACCTAAAAGTTGATAAAAAGTTTAACATGTTTTCATTGAAGTTTTAGAATAAAAATAACCAACTAATATTACAAACAACCCATTTGAATCATTTAAATTGTTTTCATGCAAGACCCATACTTAGAGTCAAAGATAGAAGAAGTTAGGGTTTTAAAATCTTTTTTGAAAATCTTATACAAGCGACTCCTCGAATGGAAGAGAGTAGAAGGATGACTACCATACCTAATTTTGAAGGAAACCCACGAAATTTGTTAAGAAATCTCCCACAACCAGCCCTCCTAGCTCATCCTTGAGTTCAAGCCTCTATGGAGTTATGAGAGAATCATTCTTTGGAGAGTAACTTTGAATATTTGAAATGAGGGGTCTTGTATAGGTCTAGGACTAAAAAAAAACTTAATATTTTTCTAAACCCTAAAAATATCACCCTATATTAATAAAATACTTGGGTTGAATTAACCAAACACCCCAAGGCTTGGCAGAAAATTGCAGCTTTTAACAGACCCATTCTACGCTCCCTCATAGACGGGTCATAGCCCAATCGATACCCCTTAGATGGTGTTCGTGGATTGGGTAAGATGCTCCACATTGTGTAATCCTTGTCTATCTTGTAAGGCCAATCGAATCTCATGGTCGACGGGCTGTCGTTTGAACAACTGTCCGTCCTTTGTTTCCATCGTTTGGTCACTGCTTGGCAGCATCCTGCCAAGAGAAAGGGTCCTCTTCTAGGGCCCCTCGTGGGTCCTAGGTGGGGCGGACGTTAAACCCCCAATATTAATTCATCTAGTTCTTAGAAACACACAACCACTTTCTAAGGAACATCATCTGAACGTCATTGATGTTTGACCTCCAAACATCACCAAACTTACGACACTGCCTAAGTACATCACTATAACTCATTTTAACACAAACTTAACTAATTAAACATTTACGAAGCACTAGTTCACCTTAGTTTGTTTTAAGGCGTTACAATAGTGCTTTCATCAAACACTAAGGACTATTTGTACCCTTAAAACCCAATGGAGTCAATTCACAAATAAACTGGAGAAATTAGAATTAACCTACAATGGTAGTCAACAGTTCAATAAACAAGAATTCAAAAGTTTTCTTCAAGAAGTTTAACTTCTAACATGAAATAAACTCATAAATTCCTGATTTGAAACAAACTGGTGTGTGGGTGAATTAACAAAACACTAAAGATCCAACATACCTTAAAAGGGATCACCCTAGATGAATTCCACTCGATGATCTTGGCATTCATGATGAATTATCTATCTATTCTCTTTTTTTTCTTCTTTTCTTTTGTCTTTTTTCGAGAACTAAGCGTAAATAACCTTTATATTCTAAATCATAACTTATTTAACCGCAAATAAACCTTTAAAACGAATTAGGAAATAGAAGGGTGAAAAGACAAGTTTGCCATAACTAAAATCAAGAATTGGACTCTTCTCATTTAAACAGACCAACTTCTGTAAGTCATATCTCTCTCATAAAATATTGAAATTTTTAAAACAATTCGCCGATGGGAAGATTTGTCCATGGGCTTTCCAACCATATATAGAACTGACTATAACTCATCCGGAGCTAAATGTTATGGCAGTTTTAAGATGACCAAAATTCACTTGTTTAACTTGGGAAATTTTCAAGATTCATTTCCTATTCTTTCTGAAAATGATTATTTTCATAGCTTATTCTTTTCTATTACAAGCTATGAGATGTTACATTAATCTTCCGTAGTGTTGGGGTTTTACACCCACACACTAATCATGTCATTTTCAATGCAATTTCATTCTTAAAGTTTAAATATTAAAGATCTTGAATGGCTTTGCTCTTAAAATTCATCCTAAATCTTTTTGTGTTGGGGTTTGGATTATTTCTTGATGTGAAAGTTAGTTTTTTGTGGGATGTATTGGGTATATTAGAGTGTATATATATTAAATACTCGAATCCAAGTGATTGGGGTAAAAAACGTTTGATTCTAGGCAAATTGTTGTTAGAAAACGAGGAAGAGAAAGTTGGATCAATGAACAAGTAGCAGGTCACCGTTGCAGACATGTTTCTTCACTGTGTAGTTTATTTCTCCACGTTGCGAAGAGGTCCCGGACTCCACTGTTTAATATTTATTTCGAGCTAACCTTTTGAATCATCTCCGCGTCTCGGATTTTCTCCCCAGATGGTGTTTTTCAACCATTTCTCATGCTTATCTATATAAAAACACTCTTGAGCATCAAGATATATTTTCTACCATGAACCATAACCATGAATTCATAATTTACATCAAAGGTAAAACTAAAAGTTAAGTCTTACGAGTTTATTCAAACATTTTGGGGATGTCCCTTAGAATCTACAACTTCTAGTAACTTGTTTCAAGACTCGAGCAACTTAGTATGAGAATGTATTCATGAGTTAACATTGTCATATTCAGATCCTTTCCTATAATGAGCTGTAACTCTTGCATTCATAATTAACATTTCAAAAGGATTTAAGAGTAGAGTTCAAGAAAACTTTTGAGTTCCTTTGTAAATCATTTGAGATCAACTATAGATTTCAACTAAATTTTGAGAAAATAAGTAAGAGAATGAGGAGAGTCGTTTACAAGAATTTCTTCTTTATATTTTATCCTTGAGTTGAATCGTTAATTCCTCAACTTCCACATGAACTCAATCAATTAAGTAGCTTTGAGAGTAGTAGTATCTTAAAGTTCTAAGTCTTGAGTATTTAGTTCTATCTATGGTTATTGAAAACCTTGCATTGAGTCGTTCATGTCTAAAATTTGACATGCATCATATATTAAGAAGTCTTTTATAGACATTTTAACTTTGTTTACGACTTAAGCTTTGAGTTTTTTAAAGAGTAAAAAGTAATTTTTGTAGTCCTTTTCTTCAAAAGTATTTGGGGACTAAGTATTCTCAAATATTATATGAATACTTTAAGCTTTAAATAAAAATGGAATCAAAGATTTCCAAAGAGCTTTCGACAAGTTTTAAGAAAAGAGTAATAACTTTTTAAAATAAAACTAGCAGGTACATTTACATTTCTAAGATAGCCTTTTACCTATGTTTTTGAACACTAATCTCAAATTGAAGAAGAAGTATGTTTTTAAATATAAGAGCTAGTATATTTTGGGACTAGTATTAAGCACTACATTTGGAAAGATCAATACTTTAGATAAATCACGTCTCAAAAAAATCATGTAGCTACCATGGGTTCAAAAGGATCATACTTTTTAGATGAATCGTTTTAACATAGACTAGTGGATCTATTAGGCACTTCAAGTCCTATACCTTTTGTAGGGTATAGGATGTGTTGGCAGCATAAGGATGATCGTTGTATCATCGAAAAAGGTCTTATGTGATGGTTGTCTTTTGGAGAAACTCCCACAATAGTAATTGCATGGTTCCTCAAGGGGTCTTGTTAGTATAAAATTAACTATCAATAGTTGAGTATTTCAATTCGAGTATCATATCTTGTAGTTGAGTATCTATTGTTTGACTTTAGTATCTAATACTTGAATAAATTTATGTTGAGTAAGTTTGAGTAGTTTTGTGTGTCCTTGAGTATTCCTTGAGTTAGTAAGATTGAAAAGAGGTATGTATGTTTCTTTTTTTATCAAGATTCAAGCTTATGTTATATTTTACCATTCCCCTTACATTAAATTTCATTATACATAATTAGCCAGTTGGCCTGCGTCTTTTCATAATGTAGACAAAGGTATTCAAAATCATCAACATGAGCATCGTTCAAACATCTGAGAGTTCAAGTTAGATTTTGAGTGTTCTTATTACCAGCGGAATTCATTTACTTTTTAGTCTGGTTGACTGAGTAAGCCTATAACTTTATATGATCATAGGCAACTTTAAAGTGAGAGCCAATTTAACATATACCCCTTTTTTGATCTACATTGTGAGTGTGTGAATCCTCTTGAACACTTCTTGAACCTTACCTTTATTTCGAAGAAACATGATGAAAATTAAACCTTTCTTAATCCATTACTCATAATCCTCTTGATTTGTGGTTCGTTGAATAACTAACATAGGCCAAAAGGCTAAGTTTGAGTGTGGTGAAAAGAAAATGAAAAGTCAGAAGTATATGAAAAGTATTTTAAAATCCATGGTATTTAGAATAATTGAAACCCTCCATATAAATAAAAGATAAAAAGAGAATAAAACAATGAAATAAATTATGGATTAAAATATAAAAGAAATGGAGTACGTGAATAATCCATGCAAAGTGAATAAAACGATGACTCATGAAAACTTGAGAAAATTATGAATGAATAGGAAAGGAAGTGGTGTGAGCACCACATTTCATAAGGATGAAAGTTATTCGGCCTAAATGAACATACCTAAGCGCTCACCGCCATTACAAGCCTTGAAAAGAACTTTTGGATCTTGAGTGAGATGAAACAAAATGTTTATTGGAAAATACTAGCAAACCTATGAGTGAAAGCATGCATTGTATTTTTATTTTTGAGTGTGAAATTTTCCTTTAACTCTAGAAAAACAAATATAAACTCATTGTGTGAGACAATGGAAACATTCTTTTTGTGATGGCATTCGAATTCTTTTGTTTCGCTTGAACTTGAATTTGAAGAAATTATTGCAAGCTTCAGAATCTTTGGTAATTATGTGTCACAACTTGAATCTTTGAGTTCCCATTTTGTCATTGAATGATTAAAATGTGTCTTGTTGTGTACATTCATCATTGAGTCTTGTGTAGCACTGTTTGACACATCCTTTTTGAACGGTTTAACTTGATTTTTACTGGAGGACAAGAACTAAGAAAATAAAATATTTGATTTTTCAATTATTTATACAACAAAGGTTAAATTGTTTTAGTTAAGTATGAAAAATCATTCGTTTCATTTTTTAAAATGTATAATATTCCTAAAATAAGAAATATTTGTTTATGTTTTTTTTTGGGTAAAACTTAAAGGATAATTTTTTAATTACTCCAATCACAGCAAAACGAGTCAACATATAAAGACTTTATAAATAAATGCATTTTCATGTAGCACATAAAATGAACTAAGTGGTTGAGTAAGAGAGGAATACTTGATCTAGATGAACCCAACTCTTGTTTTAAGGCAGACTAAGTCACATGCAAATGATTATGTATGCAGAGTCTTCTAGGATAACCCTTACTATGTTCTAGATTTACTAGGTTCAAACGTTAATAAGATAGGTAAAACTCGCTTACCCAAGTGGACAACTAGATCTAGGGAGGGCAAAAAATCGGTAGTAGCTCTTTTTGGACTTGATTGTTGATCCAACCCTGTCTAGTATGTGTGACTCAATATCCTTCACTAGTGTAAAGATACTCCAGTTTTATCTCAAGAGAAAGTAGGATGCATAACTGCATTCCTGAAAACTTATGTTAAGTGTTTAGAGAGACTCAAAATGTGTGAGCGAGAGAAAACAATGTAGTATAGTTGAACAATATCGAAAGCTACAAATGAGAAACTAGTAACAAATAAGGCCATAATATGCAAGATATCCAAAAAAAAAAATCAAGTAACTATCAATATACCAAACTTGAATTCTTGTTATTCCTTAGAAAAGGTTCGACATGCAACAACCCAATTTTTTTTTTTTAACTTAGACATGAATAATCATTTTTAGTGAGTAATTTTTTTCCAAGGAATTTAAATATTTCTAAGCATTAAGGTCAGTAAATATACCACTTTAATTTCCAAGAAGAACTAAATAGAAAAGCATTCAAATCATTCCTAAGTTTTTCTTTAGTTTTGGGTAAATCTCGAATGTCCATAACTTCTTGTACATGATGATTTAGGAGACCCAAAATATATAAAATTAAATTCCTTCGAGTTTTTTTTCCAATTCCACGATGCTTTCAAAATTCCAATTTCTCAGTAAAATGTCATGACTGATTTATTAGAGACACACAAACCAGGTAGCAGCTCAACGATAGCTCTCTGTTACGGAGCAAATTCGAACGTCACTTCCTAGTTAAAATTATTCCAACTCCCAGATAATTTTATTTATAAATCTAAGGCTATTTTGTTCGTAAAAACACTTAGGAGGTCGTCTAAATTGCCCCTAATGTATAGAAAATATGTTTTTCATAAATCAATATTTCTCTTCCACTAAAAATATTCTAATGCTCAAGGAATTGAAGAAATGCTAAGTCTAGGGTTCATCTTCAAAGGTTTTTGTTCAAGTTCTTCAAAAAGATGATTCTTTAAGGTATATAAGCTTCTTGAGCATTGGGTTTTTTCACCCACACTCTAGTCATCTTAATATTAACGTGATATTTTTTCTAAAAAGTTTATACATTGATGTTCTTGTCATACATTATTGAATTTTCTTCTATTCTCAAATTTGGTTGAGATTGAGTTGTTCTTGTTATTTTGTAAATTTATAGAGTTCTTAGATTTATATTTTAGTGCACATGTTCAAGATATCTCAATATAAAGAGAGTTTAAGAAAAAAACATGAATATATATTAGTTGGGTTTAGAAAACGAAAAAGGAAAAAAGTCGGTGAATTAGGCACCTTGCTCCGCATCGTGCACCTACCTCTCCATTTCAAAATTTATTTCTTTGCAACAGGGGTAGTTCACTGACCTCCCTCCCTCAAAAATTATTTCGAGACAAAAAATTAAAAGTCATCCATGTATCGCGGACATAATTTCAAACAGTTATTTCTTGACCGTTTCTTATGTTTAACTATCTCAAAACACTCCTAAGAATCCCAAGATCTTTCCTACCACAAATAAAAACCGTGAATTCATAAATAAAATTCGTGTAGAGTTGAGTGTTTAGTTTTGAGAGTTGTTTGGAATATTTTTGAGAAAGTCCCTTTGACTCTTTTTAAGGAGCGTTTTACAATAGTAACTTGTTTGAAGACTCGAGCAAGTGAGTGTTAGATTAAGGAGAATGTATTCATGATCCTACTTTGTCATTAAATATCCTTCATATCATGAACTATAATTCTTGAATTCATAATTAGCATTCAAGAGAGATTTAATAGTATAGTTCAAAAAAGCTTTTCACTTCAATTGTTAATCCTTTAAGATCAATTATCAATTTGAACTTAGTTTTGAGAAAGTAAGTATAACAATTAGAAGAATTGTATTCACTCGTTCCATATTATTATTCTTAACAATTAGAAGAATTGTATTCACCCGTTTCATATTATTATTCTTACCCTCAACTCAAGTCGATGCCCAAAACATCAGCATTAACTCCATCATTTGAATCCTTTTGAGAGGAGTAGTATCTATCAATTATAAATATAGTATTGAGTTCCTCATTCCCTTGGAGATTATAATTAAAATCGTTGGACTATTGCACAATACACATGATGCCCTGAAGTTGACTAGTTCATGCCCATAATTACACATGAACCCTATATGTTTAACAATGATGAGGTGAGAAATATCGTTGAGTCCTTGAGTCGAGTAATTTATGCTCATAGTTCCTCATGAACCATCTGACACTAGACCATATTCGGCCAACGGCAACACCACGTAAGTGTAGACTAAACTAGAAAAAGTGTGGCCTTTGATAAAAGGATATACTTTTGGAATTTAAACAACCCTTTTTACGGGCTACCCAAAAGAAGTGTAAGATTAGACATTAGGCAACACTTTTTAAATGTTGTCATGATTGCCTACACTTATAAAGCGTAGCTAAATAAGTATAAGGGAACGCTTTGAAGACGTTCATTAGCAACACCTATTTTTTATTAGACTACACTTAAAAGAATTTCCTTTTCAGAGTTATTGGTCACACATTAAAAGTGTTGCGTTTTATTGGTAATCTAGAGCAACACTAATATAGTATAACTTTATAACTCATCTATACCAACACTTTTAAAGTGTAACTTTATATTTCATAAATAGCAACACTTATAAAGTGCAACTTTATTAGCTGATGTAGAGCAACACTTATAAAGTGTAACTTTATATCTCATCTAGAGAAACACTCATAAAGCATAACTTTCTATAACCATAGAGCAACACTTATAAACTATAACTTTAACATTTATAATCCTACATATAGCACGAATTTATTTATATATACATATATATATATATACTATACATACATACAAGTGACCGAAAGCAAAATTAAGTAATAATTAAATCAAAGCTATATAATTCAAATAAACTTCGAGAAATATTTCATGTACAATCAAAACATAGAAAGTTATTGCTTAAAGATCTCTTATATCAACAAATTCCAAAAGACCAAATGTGTCATTCAAACGTATATGACAATAGTAGAAAAATTCTTCATCTTTCACTACAATATATCGAGTTTACTACTGGCCAAATTTAAATTCAATTACCAACATTTTCCTGCACATTCAAAATAAAATTATAAGTTCGTGAAATAATTGTGGAAGTGCATAATCGCAGAGTATTCACTATAAGACAACAAATCCAAATCTAAAAACACATTCAATGTTAAAATTACACATTATAAGGACTACAACATTTGTGAAGTCTTCTGTTGTTGGCTCTCCAAAATTAAACATCATAAGTTTAAACAAAGCTTAGAAGTTTGGCATAGTGGAAGTAATATAATAGTTGAGATATAAAATCTTGAATTGCATATAGAAAGAAGTATACAATATAAAGAACAATGTATTTTCTAATCCTCTACTTACTCTTTCAGACTTCACATGCAGTAATTCTTGAATGAATTGTAGTAACTTAAGAAGCAACAAAACTACATTTACTGAACGAGCTGCTATATTGCTTCAGTAGCAGAAGTTTTTGTTTTTATATCTTGTTGTTAACTTGTTCAATACAGAAGCAAATGTAGGCTCGTTTTTGAGTATGCATCAATCATTTATTCTCCTCAACATACACATCACAATTCTTCTGTTGATTATTGGGACCTTAATTATGGTTCATGTTGGTTATTGGTGCCTTAAGAATCTGATTGAGATTGCTTATATTTGGCCTTAATATTTCCATATGTTGTTCTATTTTTACGTAACTAATTGGCACATAACTAAACAGGCATTTACCCCAGTTCTGTCCGTAGTCTCTTCTATTCTCTTTTTTTTTTACTACTTTTCCTTTTATAACTATTTGAAGATTCTTTTCATTTTTAATACAGTAACCTATACTGGAAAAAGATAAAATCATCACAACTGCAAAAATCTGATTTTTAACATTTCACATTATTACCACCATCAACAGACTCATCATCAAAAGACTCATCTCACAGGTAAGACTACAAATTCTACACTTGCTACTTCTAATAATTTTATTGATATTTCTATGCAGGATCAACCAAATAACCAACAAGAAGACGAAAAGCATAATTCAATAAATAACGATACAATGGAGACACAAATTAATAATAAGTCCATCCCCGACAACCTATGGGCAAGAGAACACTCACAAGAACACACAAATAGTTCAAATGGAAAAGACATGAACATTGGAAACAAGGTTCATAACATAGTTTAGAATGACCACAAAAATCAATACGTAAAAACATGAACATGGTATTTTCAAAGACATACAGCATAGGGAAAGATGCATCATCAGACTACATCTCCAATGCACACATGAAAGTACCAAAATATTCCAAAGGTTCAGTTCATGCAGTTACTCCATTCCCTAAGCCCCTAGATGATATTGTTGTGAAGGAAGTTGCTGATATGGGTGGAAAGTTCAGGACACTACTAATTTGGAGAAAAAGAAATCTACGGGGAGGGATGAAATGAATCTTGTTTGGCAGGTGGTTATGGATATCCCTTTTAACAATACTAAAGCCGATGTTACTCCTATTTCAAGTTCAAAAGATATAGGGCAACAAAAGTTCTTTGATACAGGTCAAAAGAAAGCTAGATTAAATAATAAATCAGGAGGAAGGTTTAGTAACAAGAGAAGGAATGCTATAAAAAGACATAAAATAAATCATGAACAAGGTAAATATTTAACATACATTGAACAAAAAATTGAGGACTAGGCTGGAAGAAAAGGGAAGCCAATTGAAGATAAAAATGAGGATTTAAATTATGAAGATAAGATGTATTCGGCAGGAAAGCTAATACTATAAACAAAAATCATTAGACTTCTCCTTCAACACAATACAACACTTATAAAACTAAAACAAAGTATAGACTTAATATTAAAAGATTAAATATCATAAAATAATTTTACAATTTCATTACCAAGAACACCAACTAAACTAGAATAAAAACAATATTCACACTATTAACAGAGAATTTGAAATACAAAATACCATTTGAATAACTGAATTATGAGCTTAACCCAAAAAATATGTAAGATTTGTGCCTCTTACATCTTGTGTGCTACATGCATTAATTGGTGAAGCGACGTTAGATCCAACACACCCTGGTATATCTTGAAAATTCAACGCAGGTTTTTTTGAAATAATTGAGTTGATTAATTTCACATTTTTTCTCTCAATTCATCCTTTATAGAAGTGATTTCATTGGCATGCTTTTCTTTTAGATTGTTAATTTCGTCATCTTTCTTCAAAGAACATGTTTCTACTAATCTACCATAGAACCTAACTCGATTAGGCCTCTCCTTTACAAATGTTGCCCTAAATGCATCATCAGCGGTTTCCCCAGAATTTTTACATTTTGAAGTTTAGCCTATTGAATAAAATTGGCATCCATAGTGAACTAGAAGTACTATTTCATTTCCAGTCCTTTGATAGCGATCAAGCACTAAAAATTTATGACAACTTCTCGTAAAAAACAATTAAACGACATTGACAAATAAATGATATCTTATAGAACTTGCACAAGAAGAAGAAGAAGAAGAACAATAAGTCATGCATGATAAATTCAAGGTAGTAACACTTCTCAAAATAAAATGTTAAGTATGACTAATTCACTACTTTTCTTCTTTAAAATACTTATTATTGCAACTTTTGTATCAACTTGGATTTCCTTTCCCGTCTTGGTACGAGTTCACACAAACATTTCAAGGTTTGATAGTTCTTCGTTGCTGTCTTTTGATGCACGGTACATATTATATCAAAAGAAATTTTTAAAAAAAATCCGTAAGTTCTAATAAAGTACAAAAATATGAAAATAAAATTTTGTATGAAATGTCAACTAAGTATTACCGATGCCACGCGTACTGTAGAAAAATTTATAGGTCCATTCGATGCCTCCAATTTTGTTTATTCCTGTTTTGATAATTCATCTCGCATATGACCTATTATTAAAAAAAAAGAGATAATTGAGTTGATATGTATAAAAAGAATAGATATGATTCAAAATTAGTCAATGAAAAAATGCACCATTTTAGCCTTACTTGAACAGTTGGGTGTTTCCAATACTTGATAAACTAGAGGATTTATTATGTGAAATTCCATTAGGAAATTTCATTAGCATATCTTCAAGGGTACTATTTTTATCAAAAAAAATCATATTGATTTTTTGCTTGTGTCGACTCCAAGCATCACGAGGACCAGTCATCACCCACGACATTCCTTCTACTAGAAATAGAAATTTGGACTATGTAAAATAAAATACATATACCTACAGCAGGTAAAAACAAATAATAAAATATGCATTCTCAAGAGTTGTTGTTCTTACATTGATGTATTCCTACATGCGCTTTTTAGTATCCTTTGCACCACATGAAATCTACTGTATATCAAGCTGATGAATCTACAATTCCTTGCAATTGTTCCTATAAAGTTGCTTAATTCTGACAATACCTTATTAGTTGGTCCCACCGCTTGTCCTTTATCAAATGTCACCTCCTTTCGTTCTTCAAAATTTCTTGCATGAATATCCGTACATGTTGTATGTCCTCGAACTTTATTTGACTTCGACATTTGTAGATTGATGTAACAGAGAGGAATTAAGATATTTCATTTATAATGAGTAAGAAATCTTACAAGGTTTAAGACATACCTTTTGTACTACAATCAATGTCAATTTCCTCTTCGACATCACATTTATCTTCACTAAATTCTTATTGATCCTCAAGATCATCCATTCCTTTGTTCTATTGATTAATAATAGGAGTATACATATATTAGAAATCAGTTGTTGTTTGGTTGTTACATTTTGTTTCATCATCCATGGGTTTCCCTTGATCTTTTAAGATCTGATGAAGAGTACAAACTGGTATGACCGGCTTTCTCTTTACTTGCATGCAATTTGGTAGATAAGGAATATCATGCTCAGTGTGTATCTTTTGCTTATCTAGAAACTGACCAATACTAGTGGCTAGTTGACCCGACTTGCCCTTCATATTTTTCAAGTTCAGTAGATTCTAAATATAATGTCGTACTTCTCAATTACCTAGTGTTTTTTCAGTCATATGTGTTGAAGCATTAAAATCTTTCTTGAATGATGTATGGGACCTAGAGTTATTTATTGGAAGTTTAGTTCCATTATCTTTAATGGACTATTCAGATTAAAATAACTTCTCTTTAGTTTGTCCTTTCCCTGTAATCATATGTGAGGCTCTAAGATCTTCCCTTGAAGATGATCGAATGACTGATTTTTGCCCTAGCAATTTACTCTTTCCTTGTCGTGGAATAAAATCCTCAGAATTCTTTCTTTTATATTGTATTGGTGCCTGCTCTTTCTTAGCTTTATTATTGCGTTCATTTGTAAGTTTTACTCTCTTAATCTTGAATTTGTTGGCCAATTCAGCACTTGATCGGTATTGCATATGAACATCCAGATTCATTAATGGAATTTGAGCTTTTATTGGATTCGAACCCTTTTTATTTAGCATTGTTTATTGATTCATACTTCTCTCTTTGTTAAATCTCTTCAATTTTTTTCCAGTAGCAAGTAAACCTAGAAAATAATAATATTGTTTAAGTGAAAGAAGTAGCAGCAATGTAATTTTGAAATAAGGTTGACAGATGGATAGCTTATTATAGTAGATTGCAATAGCTTAGTTTCTAGAATTTTTAGAATTTCTATAATTTCATGAACTTCCAAAATTTCTTGTATTTTATAATTTTCCTGAATTTTTTTATTATAGTACTGTATAATATTTCAAAACTTATACAAAATATTAATGTAATTAAAGATCTCATTATCAATTACATAATAAGTCACACACATATACACTCAATAATCAACACAACAATCTTTGTAAGAGGCTTGTGATGGCCTCTCTCTGTAACATACAGATATAACAGTACCTTGGCTTAAATGAAGACTGAAAACTCTTAAGAGTTCCACAGTTGCATTCCTATTTTTTTGAATAGTTGATTTGAAAAATAGATTGAACCTGGCATGACCATCCATGTTAATTACAAACATTACTGTAACAAAGTCATTATATTTATTCCAGTACTCACTGGCACAACGAATATCAATAGTTACTGTAGCAGTGATAATCTTACTAAAATATGCACAGTGTTCCACCATCTTATTACCCTTAATTTAAGAGGAACAGTGTTCATGATACAATTGAGGAGCTACTTGGGTTAAAAATTACTTAATCAAATAATACTACAACAAGTTTTTTGGGTTAAAAAATTAATCAAAAAACTTGTCATCAAGATACAGGGGGATGTTTTAGTTACTATGACAGGAACACAGACAAATCAACTTTTTTGAAGATGACTGCAACAAACTAACATGAGAATCGGTTAAGTTTAATCAAACAGATCAAATTGATCATAACAACTATGAATCTGATAATCAACTATCTGGATATGATCCTCAAATAAATAATAATTATATAAGAAGCCAACATAAATTGTATCTACTAAGACATTGTCAAACAAACATACTCATTTCTGTGCACACTGTTCCATCATCTCATCACCATGTATTTGAGAGAATTATAATCCTTTTTGATACCAAGGGAAACAAAAAAGAACCCCAGACCTTTCTGGCAAAACTTCTAGAGTTGAAAATGTGTTCTATAGTTGTAAAGTTCAAGAGGAATACAACAAAAACATTTTGCAGGTTCAAATCAAAAACTGGAGAGATTCTCATTTCTTAAATTACTTAAAGGAACATCAAACTACAAATCTGAATACCTCTAATTCCTACTGCCTGATAATAAAATGAAACAAGGAAGTATATAAATAAGAAACGACCAAATAAAGCAATAATCACCTAGAAGTATAGGTTCCTCAATTAAAAAAAATCAGATAAGAAGTCAACATAAATTTCTTAACCAAACAACAATTGGGCGCATTAAAAAATCCAACAGAATACTTAAACGTTGTAGTGATCTAATCTTCGATTTTACATATAAGATATCTTAATGTGTCGTAAAAAAAACTATTAGATTAAAAGAACAGTGAGTGATCACTATATGATGATCATAACAATAATGAAACTCATGGTGTGTTATAATCAAACTCTTCTTCAGACTAGACTTCATCTTCAGACTCATCTTCATACTCATTTTCAAACTAGCCTTCAGGCGCATCTGAACAACTCATCTTCATACTCATTTTTCATACTCGCCTTCGAACTCATCTTTAAACTCCTTTTCATACTCTACTTCATGTTGTTGAGTGTCAAATTCCTCCAAAGGCACATCAATAATTGTTTCTAGTAAATCAGTCATTGTTAGGAGTACTTCACCATTATATTTTTGTATAGATGGACCCTTCAAATGTTCAGGTGGCTCATTTTAAATAACTTTTTAGGAGATTACATTCAACTTCGTCATCCATTTTAAACAAGTCTATTGGAACAGTCTTCATAACATAATGTTTATCTTGATCATATGGATCTTGCACATTGAAGCATTGGTGTACTTGAGATGCAAGAAAAAAAGTCTCTTCCTGAGAGCATCTCTTGGTAAACTAGACATAAATAAGTCCATAAAAATAATTTTCAACCTAATACCAATCAAACTTAAAAAAACCAACCTTAAAATGGTTGTAATGGTCTAATTGAACAATATCAACTATTCTGCCATAATAAGTCAAATATGCAGCAATCAAATTTTTATCCTTTGAGCTTGCAAAGTTTGTTGTTGAGGAAATTAGTGTAACACCACTATTTTGTGTTTTACGCCTTGCATCACGCCGCCTAACATGGATTCTATATCCATTTATGGGATATCCAGAATATCGTTTTTCTATAGAATTTTGTCCTATAGATAATTGTTTTATCAAATTAGGCACATCCTGTTGAAAAGAACGAGTTTCAAACCATTGAGAGTAGTTTTGATAATGATTCTTATCTTTGCTCCATTTAGATCTCTTTGACTGATTATTAACCTCTTTCTAATGCTCTCTAAAAAATATTTAATATGTTTGTTTGAATAACAAATTAAATAAATTATAAATTAATTATACAAAAATAATACTATATTCAAATTAAGATACCTAATATATTCCTGAATATTGTCACAATTTCTCAATAAGTATACATGTGCCTGACTTCATGACTTGTCCTCTAAAATGATTGGATTAGTTTTGTTTGATCCTAAACGAAATAGTTTGTTAGAAAACAAAGTCACATGTTCTACATCACTTGTGTCACTTTCATCATTATTTCACGCTCTTTTTTTAAATCTGGTATTCACACCGTGATGCAGATATTTGGATAATAAATTCATGCAATCTATTCTCACTCGTGTCTTTCCTATGCAACCTTCTAGAAAATGCCTATTGCAAATGTATGATTTAAATATACCTATTTCTTTCTCAGTGGAATACATCCATCGATTTTTAACTGGACCGCCTAGTCTCACTTCATTCGGCAAATGAATAAAAAAATGAATCATGATATAAAAAAATGAACTAGGAAAATTTCGCTCCAACAAATTTACTCTTTCTTTGATTTCTACTTCTATGCAATCATGTTCCTTCAATGTGATTACTTTTTGGCACAAACGATGGAACAAGGAACATATATGAATAAAAGGAATAGCCACATGATCAGGAAGAATGCTTTTATTGGTATTTTAAGCAAGTAAATGTAACATGAAATGAGCATGATGTGTTTTATAATTCTACACCTTTATTTCAGCCAAATTCACACACCTAGATATATTGGAGGCACTACCATCAGGTATCTTCGTTGTCTTTAAAATTCCACAAAAGATTGATTTCTCTCGATTTGTCATTGAGAAGCACCCCTTTGCAAACTTTGTTCTCTTACTATTTTCTGTATCTTATGGATGATGGTTCTTCTTGATTTCCAATATCTTTCAAATTATACCGGGATTTTTCATAATCCTTTGTTTTTCCTGAAATATCCAAAAGAGTTGAAAATATGCTATAAAATTTGTTCTTCTCTATGTGCATTACATCAATGTTGTGATGTAACAAGTTGTGCTGCCAGTAATGTAATTAAAAAAAAAATTGACCTTTTTTTCCATGGCCATCATTTGATCTCTTTCTCTTCTTCCCAAAAACACTTTCAAAATCATATAAGCTATTAAGCACATGATTTCCCTTTAATGGAGGTGGAGAAGGTCTTAATTCTCTTTTCCATTGAATGATCTTTCGTTAGATCTCCATGGATGATCCATAGGTACAGAAACACGACGATCCATATATCAAATTTTTCGACTATGTTTAAGATAGCGAGAATTAGTTCAATCCTTACAACATGGGCAAGCAAACATTCCTTTTGTACTCCAACAAGATAACATATCATATGCAGGAAAGTCACTGATCGTCCACATAAGAGCTGCTGGAATTTGGAAAGTTTAATTTCTTGAAGCATCATATGTTTCAACCCTAAAACCCCATAATAATATTAATTTATCTAACCATGGTTGTAAGTGAATGTACATTTCATTTCCAGGTAATTGCGACCCACGTATAAGTAAAGAAGTATAGAAAATTGAGATTTCATGCACATCCAAGGAGGAAGATTATAAACCATAAACATAATTTGCCATCTTCTATGTGATATACTCATGGTTTGAAATGGAATGTATCCATCACTTGACAAGCGAAGACTCACATTGTGACAATCTTGTGCGAAATTTGGATGCAACTGATCAAAGTCTTTCCATGCTAGACCATTAGTGGGATGCCTTAACTTTCCATCTTTAGAATGTACCTCTTCATGCCACCTCAAAGAATCTACCATCTTTGAGAACATAAATAGCCTTTTGAGACTAGGAATTAATGAAAAGTTTCTCAAAGTCTTTGCTGAAAGTTGATGTTGTTTTTTTGAAGGCTCAAGCTCATTATCAACATTAGGAGATTAAATATATCGTGAAGCTCCACAAGTATGATGAAATTCATCATCCTTATGACCATTCCTGAACAACATGCAATCATTTGGACATGCATCAATTTTCTCATTATCCTGACTAAGATTCATAACAATAGTCTTGGTTATTGTAAACTGAGGAATGTTCAACTTGTGCATCGCCTCTTTTAATAACTCTAAAAGAGAAGTCAACGATTCATTGACCCATCTATGTAAACATTGCAACAACTACATGCTATATGTGAATGATAATCTAGAGAAATCTGTACAACCAGGATATAATTCTTTGTTTGCCTCTTCGAATAAGCTATAAAATTTCTTTGCATATTCATTTGGACCATCATAAACTCCTCCATCTTGTGAAACATCTCTAAATTGATCATTGAACAACCCATCAATATCACCAAGAGAGTAATCGATATAATCATCAACATTCGAATTAATATCACATTCCATGTGATGGATCCATCTAGTATAGCCTTTAATGAATACATAGCATATTAGATGATCATACAGTACATTCCTACGATTCCAAAGAATATTACAACATTTCGCACATTGACACGGAATTTTTTACATGAGGATCTCCATAAGAGTAAGCCAAATCTAGAAATGATTCAACGCCATAATGCTAGATTCATCCAGTCCTTGGATGGGATATGTGAACGCTAGAAGAAGATATTAATATTTAATCTTTCAGTAACAATCAATAACTACTTCAAAAATATGTTTTAAAAGTCATGAGTAATCTATTATAATCATGTGTTATGGGATGATAAAAGTTTTTAATTAGTCATGACACTTTCGCTATGCAAAATCAAACCATAAATCCTCGACAAATGTTTTTGAATGTTGATGATACTACCAAGGAAAAAATAAGTCCAACTAATAGGATATACATAATTAAGAAAGAAAATAAATAAATAGAATTCAAATGATTAAAAGTTAAAGTTTTGTGATTGATTTTAGAGGTTTATAACTTTTAGAGTTTTATGAGGTTTTAGTTAAAGCTTTAATATCTAATTTTTGTTCACACCAAATTACAGAAGTATCAAATATATATAGCATGTTTAAACATTCAAGAAAACATTCCTATGATGTTATAATACATAGTCAATCAACAACGTACAAAAGATGCTTTGTATTAGTAATACAATAATTTTTTATTTGTTGTCTTAGTAATAAAACAGTTTCAAAATTTCACACTATTAGTCATACAAGTGGTTTTTATATTTTTTGAACTATTGTATCAATGATAAACGAATAGAGGTTTTTTTTATCCTTCCCTTTTGTGGTGAATGTTCTGTTAGTGTATTATTTTTTATAGTTGTTAGCATGTTTTTAAGATTTCAGCAGCAATTATTATTTCACTACTGAATGTAAACTAGAGAACTTCAATACCCCCTACCGAATCAATAAAAACATTATGCATTTTAGTCATAGGATATTCAAACGGTCAAGCATAAGAGTAGCAAGAAATAACTTTTAGTGAAATAATGAAAGCTTCTGAATGACGATATAAAACCTCCATTAGAGGCCTAAATTTGATGAAGAACTTCTTTATTCCCCAAAAATATCCATAGCGGGTACTCTGTTAGATGCTTCACATAAGACTCACTCGGTTATTCAAATCAGGTTGCATTCCCTGATGCTACTTTTGGTTAAGTTTTAACTCTGAATAATGAAGGATTTCTAAGTGTGTTTATCTTTTATGTACATCCTATATGTTCTATTTGACTTTATAGTTCTCTAAAGAATTCATTAAATATATTTCTTAAGCTTAATGGATGTCGATATTTCTTCTTATTTTTTAACCCATGCAACCGAGTAAGCACGTCAAAACACCAAAATAGAAAAGTATTTTGATCGAATTAAACACAAAAATGCTACCTGAATCTAATTCAATACCAAAAACTATATCATGAGAAACTCAAGATCATGTATGTAAACATTCAATCAAAGAATTTTCTGAAACTCAACAAGTATTTGATCATATGTTTCTTCATCATTGATTTTTCATTACACCTGGTAGTACTCCTGGTATTCAGAAAGAACATGGTTAGAACCACTAGTAAAACCAACATACTTGTGGAGAAATGATTCCTTAACATTCCTACTTTATCAAGGATAAAGTCCACTAAATACCACATCAACGGAAATCAAGTATTTCCATATCCATTGAAGAAAAAATTAACGAAGGTGACTAGAAAAAAATCAAGAGAGAGTCATGATTTTCAAATATTGCATGCTTATCCATTGAAAACAACTTTTTACACAAACTTGACCAAATTTCTTAAGCAACAAATGTAGTTACTAGTTAATTTTACAAGTTTAGATAAGAATAAAAACTAGATATTTTCTTGAATCATGTAAAACAGCCTAGACCAAAGCATTTTGACATGAACTTTTTTTAAACATCTAAAACTGTTTGGATCAAGGAATACTAGTCAGCTACATGATAATTCTTCACAGTGTTTATAGAAATTGAATTTACAATAATGCATAACTCAATAACTATCTTGATAACTAATGATATGATTACGTCACGATGCCATTGATTGTATAATGTAAATGGATATTATCTCAAACATATATCGTGACAGATCAAAAACATTCACCTAATTTGCTAAAGGAAATGGATAATATTATGTAGTCTTTATCACTTAATTTAATTCTACATTCTTTTACATTCTTGGTGAGTTACTTCATGTCCTAAAAATGAGAGATGCTAGTTTTTTATCTCTACTATGTGTCCTCTAAATTAAAGACATTCAAGAAGATATATATTCATGTTTTCATAGAAAGACATGGAGAATAAACTGACCTCAATATACAAAAATGAGATGATTATTTCATTAGCACATGATACACTTGCCAAGTGATCTTTCACTATGTTTTTTTAAATCAATTCATCTGATCCATGGATATGGTACAAGTTCTAAGTAAGATTGCGTGAATCATCTAATTAGACCTTTTGAATTAACTATTCAACAAGAAAATCATGAGGAAGTACAAGAAGTTACAGATAAGCAAGGAGTCTCACAAAGGAATAGAAAGACAATGAGACAAAGGACCAGAATACCAACCACCAGCATGTATGCTACTTATAGTAGATTCAACACTAGGTCTAAGAGTTAAGGTCCTTAATGACGTTTTTAATTTTTAAGCAGTAGTTTGTTAAATAAGAAAGAGCTTTCACTGATCCAACAACGACTCTTTGAGAAATTCTAAAAAATAGCCAAAAATTTCTCATTTTCAAATAAGTGCTTGGATAAAAGAGTTCAAACAAGTGAAGGAGCAGAAATGTGAGGTTTATATGTCACTAGTGAGGTCTAGACCCTAGCCGAAACTGACGTCGTTGAATTCCCGGAGGTGGTAGAAAAGTCTGCATGCATCATCATTACATCGTATAGGTTAATTTTAGTAGATAATTTAGAACTTTTGTTTGATTTGAAGTACACATAGACATAGTAAGAATAGCATTATATCACATTACGTGAATGTTTATTTTGTCATATGCCAATGCACTTGGCCTTATTGTGTGTTTCATACTCTTACATATACCTCCAAGGGTCACATCATTACATCATATACATCTTAGGTTTACTTACTTTTAATTATACGCTGGACTTATGAACCCATACGTACAAGACATGAGGCTTCGTTCATAATTCATCTAAGCGAGTTATACTTATTCAAGATTGTATTGTATAAGACTTATGGATCTTGTAAGTATGCCAAAGTTTTAAGTTCGATTCCTATAGGCAGCATTTATTATATATTTGCTCACGTAAGACTTATGTATCAATACATAATTCGGAAAGGGAACCCGATTTCGAACCCCTTGAGCAACACCTAGTCTTAGATTAAATTTTGATTTAAAAATTAAGATTTGGGACCCGATATCGAATCTCAATGCCTATGTTTGTTTTCTTTTTTTTCTCTCCTTGACTTTTCTCTTTTTGACCGAAAGGATTTGGGATTGATCCCCCACAACCTCATTTTATTTTTCTTTAATTGGTTATCCTAGTTTCCTCACCTATCTGAGATGTTGTGGTTTTGATTCCTTCACACCCCATTTTATTTATTTTTTTATTCTCGCATGGACATATCTTAATTTTGGCCAAGGACAGACGGGTTCGAATGCCATGTGGCTCATTTCTTTAAATTAATTTTCTAGGTTCTCTTAATTGAATGACCCAAGTTCGATTCCCTCTAACCTCACATTTAGTTTTAAATTTTCAGTAGCTTGCATATGGTGAAGTCTCGTGTTAAATTCTTAATGGCCTCACATATTTTAAAACATTTTTTGAAACTCCAATTCTTCATGTTTCATAGCCGAAACCAAATTTCCAGAAAGATGGAAATGTGATCACATTTTCTAGTCTATTTTGTCAACATTTTATACATGAGATTTTACGACAATTTGAGGGATATTTCGCACATTATTAGGTGCATTTTTGTAGTTACATTTAGCCAAGCGTTTTCACTCAATTCAGCGACATCACTCCTCATATAAACATCACGATTTTTATAAATATTTGCACACAAAATACAAGGATTTAGCATGCCTTTTTCACACTTCAATCCGTGACCAAGAATCACCGCATACACAATGCACACACATACTTATCACATGAAAATAATTATCGTGAAAACACGTTACATCTCTAATTTCTACCAGCAGACATACCCAAACTACAACAATTGATGGAAGCTAGTGACAAGGACATGCAACGGGGAAACATTCCTAGTTTTAGGATTACAATAAATTGAATCTTGGGGGTGATTTGTGAAGGGGACCAAGTGGAAGAAAACCCATACCTTTTCATCGTTCAACACCTGCTTCAAACCTTTCCTACACACTGCCAACTCCCATGAACCAAAGCTTCACCATTGAAACCTCAAAAATAATGTCGTCGAGAACTTTCCTTTTGGTTTTTATTTTTAGATTAATTTTTATTTTGAGCTTTAGTGTTCAAGTTCTTCTAGTATGATGAACTTTTGAAATTTTTTTGTTTGCGTTTACAGATAATAGAACGTGAAAGTGATAGTGACGGTTTAGACGTGAGAGTAGGAGTTTTAGGTGAAGAATTAGTCAAACTAGGACTCCTTGTTATTTTATTAAAAAAAAACTTATTTTTATATGGCTCAGTGAAATGAGTGTTATCCCTTACTTAGATCAGATAATAAAATACAATTTAATTCGATTTAATATTGCTTCTATCAAGGATCGAATTCGGGTGAAGCTCTTCTCACAAACGGGTTAATCGGGGGTAGACCCAACCCGAACAATCCACTAAAATACATTAATTAATTAATCAATTAAATCCTTACAATAATTATGATACTAACCTTAACCTGGATATGACCATTTTACCCCTAAACCGTCTAAACCTATGATTACCCCTTTCCACTCCAGTTAAGACTTATCCAGGTTAATCATAATATTTAGGTGCCCTACATGGCTGGACCCAACCTTGCCTAGCTAAATTAACTCACCAAGTTGGTTGGATAGGATGGTGCATAGGTTCTGAGGTCTAGTTCCACGCGCATCATGTTGTGTGAACCCGGTCTAATCTTTGCATCTAGGTACGTTTAGACATTACTTTGCATAGTCATTTTTTGATTGTTACATTATCCCCCCTTATTAACATTCGTCTCCGAATGACACCCCTAATTATCTAGCACAATGCCAGTCATATCATAATATAAGGACTTTAAACATTCAAGGAATTTCAACAAAGAATAGAGGAGATAAAGAAACTTAGACTTAAGAGTTGGAAGTCTAACCTCAAGAGCTTAGAATATGAGGATAACGAGATATAATATTGGACTCGGCCTCCCACGTAGCACCCTCAACAAGATTGATCCTCCACAATACCTTCATTGTGGCAACCTCCTTTTTTCTAAGCTGCTTCATATGCCAGTCTAAAATCTTAAAAGGAACCTCCTCATAGAACAAATATTCATCAACCCCCGAACCTTCAACAGGTAGATTGATTATGGATCACCAAGGCACTTCTTTAACATAGAGACATGAAAGACTTGATGAACAGATGGTAGCTCCGCAGGAAACGCCAACTCATAGGCCACCTCACCCACACGCTGTAGAATCTTGTATGGCCCAACGTACCACAGATTAAACTTCCTCGTCGTGCGAAACCTCATAACCCCCTTCATGGGGGACATCTTCAAGTAGACCTGGTCTCCAAAATAAAACTCTAAGGTCCACTTTCTGGTATCTGCATAGGAGTTTTGCCGAGTGTAAGCAGTAGAAAAACCTGTCACTAATCACCGTGACCTTATCTAAGGCCTCATGAATGATCTCTAGACCAAAAAAGGATGACTATCCAAACTCGAAAAACCCAACTGGAGATATACACCTCCAACCATACAGTGCCTCAAATTGTGTCATCCCAATGCTGGAGTGATAGTTGTTATAATATGAGAACTCTATCAATGGAAGATGGTCATCCCAACTACCCTTGAAGTCAATCACACACGCTCTCAACATGTACTCTAATGTCTGAATGGTGAGCTCTGCCTGCACATAGGTTTGAGGATGGGAGGCAATATTGAGCTTTACCGGCGTGCCTCAAAAACTGTGAAGTGAACTGAGCTCCTCTATCCAAAATGATAGAAAAAAGGAATCCCATTCCACCTCACAATCTCATCAATGTAGAGTCTCACATAATCCTCAGCCGTGTAATTAGACTTCACATGGATAAAGTGGGCAGACAGAGTCATCCTTCCCATAATAACCCATATAAAGTAATGTTGTCTCCTAGTCCTAGGATGACAAACCACAAAGTCCATGTTAATAGCCTCCCACTTCCAAGTCGAAAGTTCAATCATTTGAGTGAGACGACCAGGCTTAAGGTGATCCAACTTAACCTGCTGACAATTAGGACACCTGGCCACATACTCTGAATTTTCCTTTTTCATGCCATCCCACTAATAGATAAGCTTGAGGTAATGATACATTTTGGTGGAACCTGAATTTTTTGAATACCCTGAACCAGGAGCCTCTGCAACTCTCTTTGTCCGCAAATCATCCACATATGGTACACACAACCTATCCTAGTACTTATGTATTCCATCACCTCCCAAAGAAAAAGACTCATTCATCTTTATCAGCACCGAGTCCTTAAACTCCATCAACAAAGGATCAAGATATTGACGTTTCTTGACTTTAACTACCAAGGAGGATTCATAAGTAGGATGAATTGAAACATACCCACTAGTGGAGTCAATCAACCACACACCCAGTCTGGCCTGTCTGTGTACATCCTTCACTAACTCCTTCTTCTCATCATCAACGTGGGTTGTACTCCCCATGCTAAACCTGCTCAAAGAATTAGCTAAAACATTTACCTTCCCAAGATAATAGTGGACACTGATGTCATAGTCCTTCAAAACCTCAACTATCTCCGCTGACGTAAATTCAACTCCCTTTGTGTGAACACATACTGGAGACTCTTGTGGTCTATGAACACTTCCACATGCACCCCGTACAAGTAATGGCTCTACAGATTCAATACAAACACCACAGCTGCAAACTCCAGCTCATTAGTGGGATAATTCTTCTCATTAACACAACCAAAACAAACCCTAGATTCATCACAATAAGTAGTGTAACTCTCACAACATATAGACAACTTAAGCACTAGGATTGAAGTGAGTCTGTCTATGAGATCCTAGAAAATATTCTAACTAGTATCTTCCCAATCGAACTTGGCTTTCTTCTGAGTCAAGGCTTTCAATCGCGAAGCAATTAAA
Organism: Solanum habrochaites; assembly: GCA_027704765.1. Taxonomy (NCBI): domain Eukaryota; kingdom Viridiplantae; phylum Streptophyta; class Magnoliopsida; order Solanales; family Solanaceae; genus Solanum; species Solanum habrochaites. Next base: position 33,617,212 of record JAKWJA010002498.1, on the reverse strand, counting down.
CAAAAACCCTCCACGAACCAGCGGTGGTAACCAGCCAATCCAAGAAATATATGGATATCGGTTTGAGTAAGAGGTATTGGCACATTCTTAACAGCCTCAGTCTTCTTGGGGTCCACATTCACACCCTGATTAGACACAACATGACTCAAAAAGGTAACTAATCTATGGAAGAATTCACACTCGCTGAATTTGGTATATAACTGATGTCGTCTATGTACCTACAAGGTTAGTCTCAAGTGTTGTTCATGCTTTTCCTTGTTCTTAGAGTAGATGAGGATGCCATAAATGAATACTATGACAAAATAATCAAGGTATTTATGGAAAACATGATTCATCAGGTATATATATACAGCTGGTTCGTTAGTGAAATCAAATGACATGACTAGGAACTCAAAATGACCATAACGGATATGAAAGGTTGTCTTTGGGATATCTTCATCCCTGACCCTAAGCTGTTGATACCTGGATCGAAAATCAATCTTTGAAAAATAGACCCTTGGAGCTGATCGAATAAGTAGTCTATTCTAGGAAGTGGAAAATTGTTCTTTATAGTGACTTCGTTGAGCTGCCGATAATCGATACACATACTAAGGGTTCTATCTTTCTTTTTCATAAACAGCACTCTAGAGCCCCAAGGGTATATGCTTGGATGGATGAAACCCTTATCAATGAGATCTTTTAACTACTTCTTCAACTCTTTGAGTTTAGTAGCAGCCATTCGATAGAGAGGAATTGAAATTGGTTTGGTATCGGGATCTAGGTCGATACAAAAATTAATCTCTCGAGGGGAGGGACTCCAGGCAAATCAACGGACAAAACATCTTGGAACTCACACACTACAGGGAAAGAGTCTATGGAATGAATATCATGATATAGATCATTGACAGTGAAAAGATGGCATAACAATCCCTTGGACATAATTTTATTAGCTTTTAGGTTTGAAATCAAGGGACTTGAAGGACTCGAATTGTACCCCTGTTAGAAAAGCTCTACTTCATTAGGGAAAAGGAAACTCACAACCCTACTACGACAATCCATGAACACATAACATTTATGGAGCAAGTCCATACAAAGTATGATAACAAAGTCATTCATGGTTAACTCAACAAGGTCTGCACACATAGTCTTACGACATACTACTAATGGGCAGTCTTTATGAACTGTATTATCTCCTACATTTTCTCCTAAGGGAGTACTAACTACTATACCATAATGCAAAACCTCAGGTAGTGTTTCAAAAGTAAGATCAAGCAAGGAAGTTACAAAAGAAAGCGTAGACGCTGGATCAAGTAAATCATAAACAGAGTTGAGAAAATTTGCAGCATACCTGTGACTACAATAGAAAACTTCTCCTGCTCCTCCCTGCCCTTCAAGGTGTAAAATTTGTTTCTCTTAGGAGGCTCGACTACAGCAATATTCTGGGTATTAGACCTACGATTAGGATTACCTCTAGCGTGACCCCAGTTATGTGGATATTCCCTGACCATATATCCTCTCTTCCCGCAACAGAAGCAGACATTTGTTCCTTGTCTACACTCCCCATTGTTAATACGACCACACTTTCCACACTCTTTTTTAGGATGTTGCACATAACCTCCATTGCCCTTCTTGGGCTCGGGTCTACCTCCTCTTGTGCTGCACTCCTCTTAGAGTTAGAGTTTCCTGAACTCTAATAACCCTTCATAAATCTGGGCTGATCATGAACTCCGAAAGTACTCCGACCATCATCACTGCTAGGAATTGCTTGGTCAGAAGGTTTAGGTTCTCTATCTTATGGACTCTCCTTTTCTTCCTGTTGTCCTTAACAAGATGTACGTGAACCATCAGCCTACACAAGTCCTTTTTGTCTTCGAGCATCGAAGCCCGACACTCCTACTCCTAGTCGTGTGAGACTCTTTTAAGGAACCTACTCATCTCGTCCCTGTTGTTCGACACAAGGGATGTTACATACCGGGACAATTTTACTAATTTCAGATAATACTCCTTGACAGTCATCGAGCCCTGCTTAAGGTTGATAAACTCTTCAACCTTAGCCTCTTTCATCTCCCTGGGGAAAAAACTCTCCAGAAAGGCTGTCTTAAACAACTCCTAAGTGATCGGACCTCTGCCCAACGCCCTGCTATCTTTACACATCTTTCACCAGGTGTGTGCAACATTTTTCAGCTGGTACAAGGCAAACTCAACTTTCTTAATCCCCGTGGTGCACATCGTAACAAGAATCTTCTAGACCTCCACAACAAAGTCTTGAGGATCCACTGCAGTCATAGATCCTGTAAAGAATGGAGGATTCATCCTCGTAAAATTCCGCAACCTGTTCTCCATGTTGTAGGCTAGTGGATTCTACCGCTGAACCTCCTGTTTGTCGACCTAGGACATGATATCCATAGCCTGTACAGTGATGGCTTGAGCCATCTGCGCCAAAACGGTCCACACCTCTACATCAGTTAACCTAGCTGGGTTAACAGGTATGACCACTCGTGCAGCTGGAGCCTGGGGTGGAACTTTGTTTCCCCCAACAACTTCTCCTACTCTTCCCCGACTAGCATACCCCGTTGTGTACATTTTCTTAAAAAAATTACAATTGATGTTAGATACGCTCATAACAGAAACAAATCAGACATTAAGGAAAGCTAGATAATAAGAGAAGAAGGGAAATTTCCTACGTATCTTGCAGTCTTAGATAATAAGAGAAGAATGGAAATTTCCTACGTATCTTGCAGTCTCTAATTGATGATAGTGGTGCACTTCACTACCATAACTTAGAAACTACTCGATGTTGTTGATGTGCACATTATTATTCTTGTAATTAAACCTAATTCTCTGATACAATGTTTGTAACGACTAAGTTCTATACCGTAGTCGAAATCAGCGTCGTTGACCTCACAGATATCGCAAACAACCATACATACATTCTCATTACATCGTATAGGTTTATTTTAGCGAAAAATTTTAAAAATTTGTTTTCTTTGAAGTATACATAGACTTCATAGTAAAAATTGTGTTATATCGCATCAGTTCACAACAACCTTCTAACAATAAAATATTCAAATGAAATAAATATTTCATAACTGAATTAATATAAAGTGTCCAAAATGGTAACAATACGACGTCTGAGTATATGTAAGAAATAAATGCTAGTGGAAGATCCTCCACTAGCTCATGCCTACGTCTAAGCTAGAATATAAGAGATAGGCATCCTCGAAAGCATTATATCTTACCAAGTACGGACGAATACTTCACGTCCGAATAGATTGAACGTAGTCTTGTAAGATCTAGCGTCCACCAGCACCTACACCTAAAAGTAAAGGGTTGTAGGCATGATTAAGAAGAGCTCTCTCCTAAAGATATGAGTTATGGAAAGCCAAGTCAGTTGGACTTTCCAAATCAGAGTAGGAAAGTTATACTATGAGAGTGACATGCATCATCATTTTTTTAATATTGCACACAACGCAACACATACTTCATTTAGCGCATACATATAACACATATTTTTCTTTCATATGTCGTGAAACGTTGGAATCACAGACATAGCATCAGGACTTCTCAAATGAGGATTGAACATATGGGACCTCAACTAGGATGCCTTCTTTAGCAAACATAGAGTCTGCTTCATTCATTCATAAGTACTTCAATTTTCATTCATTTATATACCTAGGATGTTGTTTAGGACTCTTATCGAAATCATTGTGCAACGACCAAGAATGACCTAGTGGAATAACTGGAGTCTAGTTCACCTTATTATTATCCTATCAAAACACCTTTGGTATGATTCATTTCATTGTGTGCATTACATGAGGCTGGCCTCATTCTTTTTTCCGAAACTTTAAATTTAGCCGACATATATCATGTTAGCTTCATGAAATCCAATGTCTACCCTACACCAAAAAGAGGTGGAATCACTAGACAAGGAGAAACAAAAACATGCTAGCGTATATAGGGAAATGAACCCTGCTAGAACCCGGTGTTGGCTGCATAGGTTCAAAGACAAGGAGATATAAGGAGACCCATACCCGCCTAAATAGACAGTATCATCTCATGAGATTTACAGGAACCTATCCCTTCTTGAAAGAAGGGATGCAGCGCATAGCTAGCCTATGGGTTCTCAATATAAAGTTCCATTACATACATCTCACACATTATAGAAGTTGTCTTCTAGCATGAGTGCATCATTGCTCATTAGACGATTGCTAATATCATCATTAGTATTAAGTGTGCATTAATCTCAATACTTTCATTAGTGTGTTTCTTAGAGACCGGTCTATTTATTAGTTTTGCACTTTCATTGGTGAGTATGGTTTTTGGTATAACTTATAGGCTCATTTGAGATTGGTCTCGTCTTTCATATTAGCCTTTTATCATGTTGTCATCACATTAATTAACTATAGCATGTTATATTTTGATAAATACTCACCCCATTACGTGAATGGCATTTCATCACATGCCAATGCACTTTGCCTTTTTTTGTGTTTCACACTCTTACTTAACCCTCCTGGAGTCACATCATTTCATCATATATATCTTAGTTTCACTTACTTTTAAGCATATACTGGACTTATGAACCCATACGTACAAGCCATTAGGATGTCGTTCATAATTCATCTAAGTGACTGATACATACCAAAGATATATAGTACAAGACTTATGCATCTTTTAAGTATGCAAAGGTCTCGAGATTGATTCCTATAGGAAGAAATCATTAAATATTTTCTCACGTAAGTTTTATGTATCAAAACAAAATTTTGCAAGGTAACCCGATTTCGAACACTTTGAGTAACACTTAGTCTTATATTAAATTTTAATTTAGAATTTCAGCTTTGGGACCCAAGATCGAATCCAAATGCCTACATTTCTTTTCTTTGTTTTCTCTCCTTGGATTTACTATTTTTTACCAAGAGGATGTGGGATCGATCCCCCAAAATCTCATTTTAATTTTCTTTAATTGGTTCTACTAGTTTCATCACTTGTCCAAGAGGTTGTGGGATCGATTCCCACACACCCCATTTTATTTAATTTTTTATTCTTGCATGGACCGGTGTTTATTTCGGCCAAGGACACACAATTTCGAATCCCATGTTCCTCATTTATTTGAAGTAATTTTCTATGTTCTCTTGCTCCTCTAACAGCCGAGTTCGATTCCCCCTAACCTCATATTTATAATTAAATTTTAAGTAGCTTGCATATGGTAAAGTCTCGGGTTCAATCCCTGATGACCTCACATATTCTAAAATGATTTTGAAACTCCAATTCTTTACGTTGCATAGCCAAAACAAAATTTCCAAAAATCTTGAAATGTGATCACGTTTTCAAGTCCATTTTGTCAACATTTTATACGTTAGATTTTAGGAAGATCCGTGGAACATTTCATACATTATTATTTGCATTTTCGTAGTTACATTTAGCCATGAGTTTTCACTCAAATCTGACACATAACACCTCGTATGAACATTACGATTTTTACAAAAATTTGCACATAAAGTACAAGGATTTAGCACGCCTCTTTCACACTTCAATCTGTGATCAAGAGTCACAGCATACAGAATTCGCACACATACTTATAACATAGTTTTGGGAAAGACATAATTATTAACCACATAAATGCAACATACATACATGAATATAATCATCACGAAAACACGTTACATCCCTAATTTCTACCAACAAATATACCCAACCTACAACAATCGATGGGATCTAGTTACAGGGACATGCAACGGGGAAAGATTCCTAGTTTTCGGATTAAAATTTACTAAATCTTAGGGGTCATTTGGGAAAGGGACCAAGAGGAAGAAAACCCATAACTTTTCGCCGTTCAACACCTTTTTCAAACCTTTTCAACACACTTCCCACTCCCACGAATCAAAGCTTCACCACTGAAACCTCAAACACAATCCCATCGATAACTTTGCTTTTACTTTTACTTTTTAGACTAATTTTTCTTTTGAGATTTAGCGTTCATGTTCTTCAAGTGTGATAAACTTTTGAATTTTGTTTGTTTTCTTTTACTGATAATGGAACGTGAAGGTTAAAGTGGGGGTTTACACATGAGAGTAGCTTAGGAGAAGTAGTTTCAGATGAAGACTTAGTAAAACTAGGACACCTTGTTAATTAATTAAAAATCTGATTTTTCTAAGGCTAAATGAAATTATTGATATGCCCTTACTTAAATCAGATAACTAAATACAATTTAATTCGATTTAATATTGCTTCCACCAAGGATCGAACCCGGGTGAAGCTCTTCTCGCGAATGGATAAATCTGGGTTGACCCAATCCGCATCGTCCACTAAAATAAATAAATAAAGTAAATCCTTAGGGTAATTACGATACTACCCTTATCCTTGGAAAATACCATTTTACCCCTAAACCTTCCAAACCTAAGATTACCCCTTTCATGTCCGGTTAAGACTCATCCGGATTAAACTTAATATTCGGGTGCCCTATATGGCTAGACCAAACCTTGCCTAGCTCAACTAACTCACCAAGTTGGTTGACTTGACTGGTGCATAAGTTTTGATGTCTGGTTCCACGCACATCAATTCGTGTGAACTCGGTCTAATCTACGCATTCTAGGTACGTTTAGATATTACTTCACATATTCATTTTCGGGTTTTCACATTATATATTTATGACAAATACAGATTAAAGAGAAACAGAACAACAGTAGATAGAAGAATATGCGTTGTTTTAAAAGATGATTTTTAGTTCACTTTTTCAGACAATGTAGGCTTCGCTAGTGAAACTCAAACTATAGTTTGAGAGATTTGTAAACATTATTTACACAACCTTTTATTTTCCACATAGATATAATAGTGTCTTAAAAGCTAATTTCTCTCATTAAGGAAAATTAACAGAATATATTTGTGAGATGCTTTCCTTCTATCAAAGGGGTCAAAAACATGAGTTTTGAGGACACCACAAACTTAGAATAGTAATGTAAGTATGAATGTCTATCACCAATGTTTTGTTTATCAAAGCTATGTTGCTTGAAATCTTCAAAAATATTGTTGAGTGCGTGTCAAATTCTTCAAAAGTAGTGTATTTGTGGACGATCTGACATGGGTGTGATAACATAATTTTGAGAGTCCGATAAACATATTAAATAAGTGAGGAGCTTCTCTATGATTATGAATGGAAAGAAGACGACAACATTGTTTCTTGATGTTGATTCTTATATGTTCAAACTACTTTTTTATTTAGTTTCATCACGAGCATGAATAGACTCTAGCATTACAGATATGGTCAAAAGTTTCAAACTTGGAAGCTTACCAATTACAACATTTTTTTCTTCAAAAACTACAAAAGAATTAATGTATTTTAAGCTCTTCAGTAGGCTTATTTGTGTTTAGTACTTACTGGAATATCAACTGTTTGACATAGACTAAAGGGAAAGGCATCCTAATAACTCAAGTCACAGAGAAAAAGTGTTTGTGGATACCACCATAGGTCTCCTCCCCCTCAAGCTCAAAAGAAAGTACAGTTTGTGGTGCATGACAGAACCATTAAAGTCTGTAGGAAGGAGAAACGTAAATTAAGTGAGGAAAAGTTTGATAATGAAGATTTTAAGTTCATCAAGAGGACAAACTTAGAAATATACTTTAGCATCATCCATAGATTCTCTTATAGAAATTTACCATAGACTGTCTCTACAGTTCATTTTAATTCTATTCCATATGCAAGTACTTGACATGTAACGAAGTTAGAAAGTTATAAGCTATTTTCTCATCTGTTGCATCTAGCTCATCAAATATGAACGAAATTTTGCATCATCCAAAACATCCTCTCCATTTTGTTTTAAATAACTTCTATTAATTCTTCAAATACTTAGATGAAGAAAGCCTCACTTTCAACAATAACCAAAACTGAATAGGTTGTCCATACTATAAAAACAAACTTCTACTTCTATTCTATTATTGCTAGTAACAGTTAGCAGAAAAGAAAGAAAGCATAATCCTCAAGTTGAGTAGAAATAAAATAAAACAATTAAACACGTAGAAACAATTGTTTTACTATGGATTTAAGTAATATAAATTAACAATTAAAGCATGTTACACTATCACTGTAGTTTTACCACTTATAGACGGTAATAACCTGTATTTTTTAGATCACAAATCAAACTTCTCATACATAGTTAATTGTTTTTGTAAAAAATAAGAAACTTTGTACAGTCCGCTCACAAAATTTTAAGATTATTATTATTATTATTATTATTATTTTGCTAATAGATCCCTTTATAGGAAGAAATTTCCTTTTTTTCATAACTGTAATGTCCAGCTCTTGCAAACACTCAAACAAGTTACTGATCCCTCTCCACCACTTCGAGAATTGAAAAATATACCCTATATCTCCTATATCAAATGCATATGATTCGTTTAATATATAATGAGACTCAAACTACAAAGAAAGTTTAACAAATTCATACTACAGATGATCTCAAAACAACTAAGCAATATTGAACTAAAGTTTCTGATCTATACTAGAAAATTCACTACAGAAACAACTAAATGACTTCTAGACACTTCAAGACATGTAGTCAAAAAATGAAAAATTTTACCAGGAAATAGATATAAAACAAACTCAATGTGGTCAACAAAGGAACAAACACAGCTTAAGGCGAGCATAATCATGAACTCAGGAAGACAAAGAAAACAGTGACAACATATCAAAATAGACATTAAAACCTTTTGAAATTCATTCAGAGTATCTTCTTACACTTGAAGAAATCTATATTAGGGACAAAATATCGAAGGAATTACCAGCTTCAACAATTCAGTTCTTCGAAGAAAGACGAGTTAGCTACAACTCAGTTCTTTAGATAAAGGCTACTTAGCTTCTGCTGCTACATTAAACATTCAAGAGAAAAAACTAGTATGTCAAAGATAATCTGCTCATTTATACATAATACAACTAAAAATTAAACTCCCAAAATAAACAAAATTCTTATCAACAACACAATAACATAAAAACCCTAACTTAAATTTTTGACTGACACACAACAATATTAAAATGTGAAAGCTATAACTTAGACTTTTGTAGGTAAAATCTCATACTAGATAAAATTTATTCCAACAACCCTAAAGGTTTAAGACATGAAGCAAGTTGATTTGTGAAGCATTTTCTTTCAATTTTCAAAAGGAAATCTGATGGAACAACATTATACTGAGGAATCTTTGATGAAAATCATCTTCTTCAGCTCTCCAATCTTTAACAATGATGCTTTGAGAGAAAAATCATCTTCTTCAGTTCATCTTCAGAGAAATTGCATTGCTCCTCGATTCTTCAACTAAAAATTGTGTTCTTCAGCTGAAGTTTGACAAAAATGTGATGAAAATCGTAGTACAAATGGCTTTCTGCCTTTTTTGATCCACTTCTTTAGTTCTTGCAAATGGTGATCTTCAGTTGAAAATTGAAGCTTTCGCTAAAGTTTTAGGAAATGTTGCCTTTTTTTGTTCTTTAGGTGAAAACAATATATTTCATTAATGTTTTTTTCTTGGCCAAATAAAAATGGAGGGATATAAAATTTTAATGTTAAAATGTTTGAGGTAATGTAAAATTTTTGAGAAACAGTAAGGCCACATTTTTAATATGTTGTTTTTACGATTTTAAAAATAACACTCTTAAAAGTGTTGCTATTTATGTAAATACTTATGTCCAACTATAACAACACTTATAAAGTGTTGGTTATTCCATTAAAGAGTACATTTTAGAAGTGTTTCTAATATTAGTGTATCTAAATATCAAAAAATTTGGCTATACTTTAATAGCGTACCCAAAAGCATTTAATGCAACATTTTATATGCGTTGTCCAGATTTAGTGTTGCCGTAGAAGTAAAATGGTGTAGTGTAAGTTCTTCATTAATGAAATGATTACTATAATTTATGTTCTTGTGTTCCATGAATTGAGTTCTATCTACCATTATTGAACACCATTCTTTCAGTCGTTTACGTCCATAATTAATCATGAACCATATTTTTTTGATGTTTTTTTTACAAATGTTTTAACATTATTTTAAGACCTAAACTTTGAGTTGAGTAAAGAGTAAGAGTAAAGCTCCTTTTATTTAAAATCATATATGAGAAGTAAATATTCACTAAGCATAAATGTTTTCACATTTAAGATGAGAGAAAACTTATATCCCAAAAAGGTTTTTAGCAAGGAAGGTAACATCTTTTCCAAGAGAGATTTTAAGCTATGTTTGGAGTGATTATCTAAAACCTAAGAAAAACATTACATTTTAAAAATATATGAGTTGAATATTTTTTTATCAGTATTTAGCACTGATGGGGACGAGTTTGAGTTCAGATAACCCATGTCTCTATAAAGATGCAACCAACTTGTGTAGATAAGGATCAAACATTCAATTTAGATGATTTTTAAGTGCCTTTTACCATATAATAATGCATCCATAGTTATGACATCCTATATGAAGATAATGCTTACGAAATTTCTGGCAGCATGGGTAAGACATTGTATCATAACTTAGGCTCATTGTGGTGGTTGGAAGTTAGAGAAACTCCCACAAAGTTATTTTACATTTTAGTATATATAAATAGGGTTGTTAATCTATTCTTCAATACACTTAGTTTATTTCTATTTTTTTCAACTTTTCACATATTAGATGTGCATTGTAGCTCTATATTGACCTAAGTATCCAAAGTTTTGTATCAAGGGGTGAGTACCCATAGTAGAGCATGATATCATTGAGTTTTGTATATAATCCCTGAGTTTAGTACCCTATCCTTGAGTAATTCTTAGTTGAATAAGTTGAGTATTTTTTCGGTATTCCTTGAATTGAGTAAGTTTAGTAATTTTCACTATTGCTTGAGTTCAGTATGTTTTAGAAGAGGAAAGTATGTTTCCTTTTTTTTATCAACTTTAATCTTATGTTATTCCTTAGAAATCCGCTTACATTATCATATATTCCACATATTGAATCATTTGGCCTGCATCCTTTCATGATGTAGATTAGGTATTTGGGATTATTAATAGGAGCTTCGTTGATACCACATGGAGTTCGAGTTATCTATGGTGATCCTCCTTGCTTCAAGAGGATTTCATTTACCTTTTAGTTTTATTAGGATGTCGTGGCTCTTTTCTCGACTTCTATCTTTGTCATTTAGAGCCTTCATAGATAGACAATAGAGTTTCAAAAGTTTGTTCAATTATTTTGTCAAATTATTTAAAGACTTAAGTTTCCTACTTTAAGGTGAGTTGAATAAATTATTTTATTCTTGGTTGTTCATTTGAGTTAAAGATTTGAAAGTTGATTTTATGAAATTTTATTCTATTTTTTAAAGTATTATATGCTTAGGTTAGTCTTCCACATGTAATCATCGAAGATTAGATTTTGCTTGGGGACAAATTATGGTTTTCGAGTGTCGGCCACGTCCACTATGTAAGATCTGGTCGTGATAAACTTTGTATTAGACATAAAGTTTAACTTACCTAGGGTGTCAATCAAGCCATGTGCAGCAGGATAGTATTTATTGTTGTGAGGGCCCACTTCTATAAATAAGGGAATACTGACTTAAAGAAAATTTTGCTTTCTTTCATACTCTTAGTAGTTAAATAGAACTATTTCATAGAGTTTTACTCTTGCTCATGAGTTTCTCATATTCATCCATTCGACTACTCGTAATATATGAGGTTGCTGAAAAATAGACTCATTACTTTATCAGTAAGTTATTCATAGAAGAATTCTTTAGGAAGTCATCAAACTCCTCAAGGACTTGAGAGAAGCCCAAGAGTAAGTTAAGTATTTTTCTTCAAAGGATTGCAGCCATATTCATTTGAATCATATGTTTGAGCTAAAACTGAGTTGTAGTCTTTTCTCTAAGCTTGTTTTTAACTAATATGCTTATGAGGAGGTATGTATAGAGCTTGGTTATGATTTTCACCAAGAGAGATAGTATAAGTTACAATTCTATAAGTAGTAGTACAATAAAGTGCCAAGAGTTAGAGGAAAGTACATGGAAATTGAATTATCTAATTAAAAAGGATGATGTTTTGGAAAACTATATTTGCATAGTCATGCATCTAATAACTTATGAATGCCTTTTTTTACTTTATGGGTAGACTGAGAAGTGATGAGCTGTAAAAAACTCAGGATTTGATGTGCAGTAAGTGTTGCAAGTCAATATGAGTTAGATTATACCTTAACTAGAAAGGGGTTATAATCAACTTTCATTGTGTTTGTAATGACCAAGTGGAAGTGGTAAAGATTATACCAAGAGTATTCATTAGGTGATAGATCTCGGCTAGGCTTATGATTTTAAGGGAGAGCCCATAATATTCAAAGTTTTATAGAACTAATTAAGCATTGATGTGTAGTGAATAGGTGAATAGTATATTAAATTGCAAATATTAATACTAAGAGGTAAGGATATACTATTTGTCATCAATATTTGTTGGAGAATGATTATTAACTTTGCATCTTGTAGTTGTAACTTATTATAGTAAATGAGCAATCATATTGATATTTGTATTTACTCATAAACGTTATGTTTGAATTTGAGATGAGTTTCATGATCAAAAGAATAACAACATGAGGGTGATGATGTTAGTCTTGAGAATTTATATAGAAGACATGACATTGAGAAGGTGAGAAATTAAGGTGATTAGCTGCAATAGATATGAGTGGAATAAGTGAGAGGCCCTAACGTTTAGATAAGGGATGTGAAATGTGGCTAAGCCATAAGATTACCCCAAACATAAAGAGGTGTGCCCAGATGGTATGTTGCCAAATGAGTTTCCAATTAAGTTATAATTTCCCATGTGTTCTAAGATAGCATTTTTCAGTTGTCAATGTGGAATAGGTCCATATATTTCAAATGCAAGCTTTAGACCTAAAAGGGAGATGATAAGATCAGACATGAAGTGAAGGGTAGAGAATTCTTCAAGGAGATGGTTAGTAGGAGTCCATGGAGTTGTTAGAGTACTAAGCTTTAAAGTTGTCTTTTTTTTCATTAAGTTGTTCTTTATATGATCCCAATGTAGTTGTAAAGAGTAATAGCTTTTGGATGACATTCCCTATGGATAGGTATCAAATACAAATATAAGATTTGGGTTAAGCTTGAATATAATAAGATAACACCATTTGACAAAGACCTTAATAAGAGTAACCCGATTCTATCCCTAGTCTACTTTAGTCGTCACTTCAACCATCCTACGTAGTGATTAAATTTTTACCAAGGAATTTTAATATTCCTAAACACTAAGGTAGATAGAGTATCACCTTATGTTCAATGAAGAACCAAAGAGAAAAACATTCAAGTCATTCATATGTTTAACATAAGTTTTGGGTCATTTCCAATTACCATAAATTTTAGTACAAGATGATTTAGGAGACCAATAAGATATTACATAAAATCCCTTCGAGTTCTCATTGCAACACAACTGAGATAAAAAATATTAATCTCTATGTAAAAAATTTTGACTGATTTATTTGCGATACGGACCTCACTGCCTAGTGAATAATAATTCCAACTCCCATCTCATTTTTAAAATTTTTTAAGTGTATTTTAGTACTAAAACCTCGTAGTAGGTCATCTAAATTTCACTAATATAAAAACAACATGAAATTTAGTCATTATTTTGATGTGTAGAGAGGACAAATAACCCTCACTAGTAAATAGATGAGAATAACGAGACTTCCTGTCAGCCTCAGCGTTCTATGTTGCTCCCTCAACTAGTGGGTTTTGCCATAAATTTTTTATAGAGGACATCTCTTTATTCCTCAACTTCTTTACTTGATGGTCAAGAATTTCAACTAGAACCTCCTCACAGGAGATGTTATCCTTCTTATCAAGACGTTCAATAGGAAGAATTGACTCGGGATTACCAATGCACTTCCTGAGCATAGAAACATGGAAAATTGGATGAACCAAAGATAGTTCACTACTCATGTGAAACCTTACAAACCCTTTGAAAATTTTTATAGGGACCCACATAACGAGGACTTAACTTCTCTTTCTTGCCAAATCTAACCACTTCATTCATAGGAAAAATTTTCAAATACACCTTATCACCTTCTTCGAGTTCAAGGTCTCTTCTCCTATATCGGCCTAAGACTATTGCCGACTATAGGCTGTTTGTAAATAGTACCTTATGATATGAACTTTCTCTTTGCTCTAATAGATGAAGTAAGAACAAAGAAGCGAAGACTCGCAAACCTCAAACAACCCAATGGGACATCTACACCTCCTACCATACAAGGGTTCTTAAGGAGCTATAGAGATGAATAAATGAAAACAATTTTTATAAGAGAAATCCACCAGAGGCAAGTGCTTGTCCCAATTTCCCTTAAAGTCAATGATACAAGAACTAATCATATCTTCAAGAGTTTGAATAGTTCGCTCTGCTTGACCATCCGTTTGAGGATGAAAACAGGTGCTTAACTTTACTTGAGTACCCAAACCTCTTTGAAATTACCTCCAAAAGCTAGATGTGAGTTGAGCACCTCTATCCGATATGCGGACTTGGTTGATCCATCCACAACCACCCATATAGAATCTTATTGCTTTCTAGTTCGAGGAAAACCTACTATGAAATCCATATCCAAGTAGGAATTTGTATTTCTTGTACTAGACCATTCGAATTTTGGTGCTCCTTCACTTGTTGTCAATTGGATTACTTTGCAAATAACTCTGCAATATCTATTTTTAGACCATACCACTAAAACACCTCTCTAAGATCATGGTACATCTTTGTAGAACCCAAATGAATAGAGTAACAGGATCCATGATCTTCCTCAAGGACCCTACTCCTCATATCACCCACATTCGGCACACACAATCTCCCTTAGTACCTACCAACACCATCCCCTTATTTAGATAATGACTCATTAATCTTACAAAGAACCAAATCTTTCAACTCCATAAATAATGGATCAAGGTGTTGCGTAGACTTCACCTTAAACACCAAATACTAGTTGGAGTTATGATGTACCAACTTACCACTATTTGGAGAACATTCGAACCCCTAAATGAGTCAACCTCTGAACACTATACCGAGGTTTCTCTTTGGTCTCACTAGGGACCACTTCCCATGGCCACCTAAACTACCAGTATCCGCCACATATTAGCCTTGCCGGGAATAGCTAACACTCATGTCATATTCTTTCAAACAATCTAACCATCTTTTGGCCAAAGATTCCACTCTTTGGATGAATATAATAGACCTTTTTGATCTTTATGCACATCCACAGGAGCCCCCACAAGATCGATGCCTCCATATATTCAAAGAAAATACAATGGCCCGCTAACGCAAGGTCATGAGTCAGTATTCTTCTCATGAACTTTGAGTTCCTAAACCATAGGCTTTAACCCTTTTCCATCTTTCATAAGAACAACCCCAACCCAACTCGAGAGCTTTCAAATAGACCCACAAAACCTTAGGAACCACCTGTGAGCCAATCCTAAAGAGGAAGTACGACTATCCTTAAGACATTTGAATAACTTTTCACATTCCTCTCTACCCTCAAATTTCACATTCTTTTTGGGGTCAAGATTTTCAAAGGTACATGGATGGAAACACGTCGAAACCTTCTTCAGTAATCGGCAGGATGGGAGTAGAGGAGACCTATAAAATCCTAAGATTTTTAGGATACGAAATCAATCAAATATTTCACCACTTCAGTCTCCATAGATAACCTCTACACCTTTACGCAAGATATAATAACCAAGAAATATACTAAGATCACCCAAAACTCACATTTCTAAACTTGGTAAACAATTTGTTTTCCTTAAGGCACTTCCAAGACACCCTCAATCTCTTTTTTAGACCATACCATAAACACCTCTCTAAGATCATTTTACAATCTTTTGTAGAACCCAAATGAATAGAGTAACAGGATCCATGATCTTCCTCAAGGACCCTACTCCTCATATCACCCACATTCGGCACACACAATCTCCCTTAGTACATACCAACACCATCCCCCTATTTAGATAATGACTCATTAATCTTAGAAAGAACCAATTCTTTCAACTCCATCAATAATGGATCAAGGTGTTGCGTAGACTTCACCTTAAACACCAAAGACAAGTTGGAGTTATGATGTACCAACTTACCACTATTTGGAGAACTTTCGAACCCCTAAATGAGTCAACCTATGAACATCTATACCTAGGTTTCTCTTGGATTCTTCACTAGGGGACACACTTCCCATGGACAACTAACTAACAGTATCCGCCACCATATTAGCCTTGCCGGGGTTATAGAGAACACTCATGTCATAGTGTCTCAACAAATCTAACCATCTTTTTTGCCAGAGATTCAACTCCTTTTGAGTGAATATATATTAGACCTTTTATGATCTGTATGCACATCCACATGAGCCCCACAGAGATCATGCCTCCATATATTCAAAGAAAATACAATGGCCGCTAACTCAAGGTCATGAGTCAAGTAATTCTTCTCATGAACTTTGAGTTGCCTAGAACCTTAGGCTTTAACTTTTCCATCTTGCATAAGAACAAACCCCAACCCAACTCGAGATGCTTCATAATAGACCACAAAACCCATAGAAACCTCCTGTAGAGCCAATACTAAAGAGGAAGTAAGCCTATCCTTAACATTTGGAAGAAATTTTTTCCATCCTCGACCACTCAAATTTCAGACATTCCCGTTTGGGGTTAGATTTTCAAAGGGGGACATGATTGAAACCGTCGAAAAACCTTCTATCGGAATCGGCAATAAGACCTGGAAACTCTAATATTTGTAGGATACCACAGTCTATGTCAAATATTTCACCACTTCAGTCTCATATATCAACCGCACTTTACTCAAGATGAGATAACCAAGAAATATACTGATAATCAGCCAAAACTCACATTTTCTACACTTGGTAAACAATTTGTTTTCCTTAAGCACTTCCAAGACCACCCTCAATCTCTTTTTAGACCATACCACTAAAACACCTCTCTAAGATCATGGTACAACTTTGTAGAACCCAAATAAATAGAGTAACAGGATCCATGATCTTCCTCAAGGACCCTACTCCTCATATCACCCACATTCGGCACACACAATCTCCCTTAGTACCTACCAACACCATCCCCCTATTTAGATAATGACTCATTAATCTTACAAAGAACCAATTCTTTCAACTCCATCAATAATGGATCAAGGTGTTGCGTAGACTTCACCTTAAACACCAAAGACTAGTTGGAGTTATGATGTACCGACTTACCACTATTTGGAGAACTTTCGAACCCCTAAATGAGTCAACCTATGAACATCTATACCTAGGTTTCTCTTGGATTCTTCACTAGGGGACACACTTCCCATGGACAACTAACTAACAGTATCCGGCACCATATTAGCCTTGCCGGGGTTATAGCGAACACTCATGTCATAGTGTTTCAACAAATCTAACCATCTTTTTTGCCAGAGATTCAACTCCTTTTGAGTGAATATATATTAGACCTTTTATGATCTGTATGCACATCCACATGACCCCCACAGAGATCATGCCTCCATATATTCAAAGAAAATACAATGGCCGCTAACTCAAGGTCATGAGTCAAGTAATTCTTCTCATGAACTTTGAGTTGCCTAGAACCATAGGCTTTAACTTTTCCATCTTGCATAAGAACAAACCCCAACCCAACTCGAGATGCTTCATAATAGACCACAAAACCCTTAGAAACCTCCTGTAGAGCCAATACTAAAGAGGAAGTAAGCCTATCCTTAACCATTTGGAAGAACTTTTCACATTCCTCCGACCACTCAAATTTCACATTCTTTTGGGTTAAGATTTTCAAAGGGGAACAATGGATGGAAACACGTCGAAAAACCTTCTATAGTAATCGGCAAGACCTATGAAACTTCTAATATTTGTAGGATACAAAAGTCAAGTCAAATATTTCACCACTTCATTCTTCATAATATAAACCGCTACACCTTTACTCAAGATGATATGACCAAGAAATATACTGAGATCAACCAAAACTCACATTTTCTTACACTTGGTACCAATTTTTTTCCTTAAGCACTTCCAAACCACTCTCATCTCTTTTAGACCATACCACTAAAACACCTCTCTCATGATCATGTAACAACTTTGTATAACCCAAAGATAGAGTACAGATCCATGAATTCTTCCTCAAGGACACCGACTCCTCATATCACCCACATTGGCACCCACATCTCCCTTAGTACCTACCAACACTATCCTTTTTTATTTAATAATGACCAGTAATCTTACCAAGAACTCATTATTTCAACTCCATCAATAATGGATTCAGGTTTGCGTAGACTTACCTTAAACACCAAAGACTAGTTGGAGTTAGGATTACTCAACTACCACTATGTTGGAGAACTTTCGAACCCCTAAATGATTCAACCTATTGAACATCTGAACCTAGGGGTGGAAGGGGGGGGGGGGGGGGGGGGTTTGGGGGGTGTTTCTCTTTGGCTTCTTCACTAGGGGACACACTTCCCATGGACAACTAACTAACAGTATCCGCCACCATATTAGCCTTGCCGGGGTTATAGCGAACACTCATGTCATAGTGTTTCAACAAATCTAACCATCTTTTTTGCCAGAGATTCAACTCCTTTTGAGTGAATATATATTAGACCATTTATGATCTGTATGCACATCCACATGAGCCCCACAGAGATCATGCCTCCATATATTCAAAGAAAATACAATGGCCGCTAACTCAAGGTCTGATCAGTATTCTCTCATAACTTTGAGTTCCTAAACCAGAGGCTTTAACTTTTCCACCTTGAATAAGAACAAACCCCAACCCAACTCGAGATGCTTCATAATAGACCACAAAACCCTTAGAAACCTCCTGTAGAGCCAATACTAAAGAGGAAGTAAGCCTATCCTTAACCATTTGGAAGAACTTTTCACATTCCTCCGACCACTCAAATTTTACATTCTTTTGGGTTAAGATTTTCAAAGGGGAACAATGGATGGAAACACGTCGAAAAACCTTCTACAGTAATCGGCAAGACCTATGAAACTCCTAATATTTGTAGGATACAAAAGTCAAGTCAAATATTTCACCACTTCAGTCTTCATAATATAAACCGCTACACCTTTACTCAAGATGATATAACCAAGAAATATACTGAGATCAACCAAAACTCACATTTTCTACACTTGGTAAACAATTTGTTTTCCTTAAGCACTTCCAAGACCACCCTCAATCTCTTTTTAGACCATACCACTAAAACACCTCTCTAAGATCATGGTCCATCTTTGTAGAACCCAAATGAATAGAGTAACAGGATCCATGATCTTCCTCAAGGACCCTACTCCTCATATCACCCACATTCGGGCACACACAATCTCCCCTTATCCCTACCATCACCATCCCCTTTTAGATAATGACTCTTAATCTTACAAATAACCAATTCATTCAACCCTCAATAATGGAATTAAGGTGTTGCGTAGACTTCACCTAAACACGAAAGATAGTTGGAGGTATGATGTACCAACTTACCACTGATTGGAGACTTTCGAACCCCTACATGAGTCAACCTTGAACACTATACCTAGGTGTGCTCTTGATCTTCACTAGGGGACACCTTCCCAGGAACAACTAACTAACCATCCGGCACCATATTAGCCTTGCCGGGTTTAGCGAACACTCATGGCATAGTGTTTCCACAATCGATACCATCTTTTTTGCCAGATATCAACTCCTGTTGAGTTGAATATTATATTATACCTTTTATGATTCTGTATGCACTCCCCATGGCCCCACAGAGAATCATGCCTCCATATATTCAAAGAAAATAAACATGGCCGCTAACTCAATGTTCATGAGTCATGTATTCTTCTCATGAACTTTGAGTTGCCCTAGACCATAGGCTTTAACTTTTCCATCTTGCATCGAACAACCCCAACCCAACTCGAGATGTTCATAATTGACCATAAAAAACCAAACCCTTAGAAACCTCCTGGAGAGCCATACTAAGAGGAAGTAACCTCATCCGTTAAACATTTGGAAGAACTTTTCACATTCCTCCGACCACTCATATTTCACATTCTTTCGGGTTAAGATTTTCAAAGGGGAACAATGGATGGAAACACGTCGAAAAACCTTCTATAGTAATCGGCCAGACCTATGAAACTCCTACTATTTGTAGGATACAAAAGTCAAGTCAAATATTTCACCACTTTAGTCTTCATAATATCCACCGCTCCAGCTACTAAAAGTGATGATGACCAAAGACAATATACTGAGATCAACCAAAACTCACATTTTCTACACTTGGTAAACAATTTGTTTTCCTTAAGCACTTGCAAGACCACCATCAATTTATCTATGTGTTCACCCTCATTTTTCGAATATACCAAGATGTCTTTAATGAATACAGTAACAAATACATCTATGTAAGTTCGAAATACCCTATTCATTATGTCCATAAAGGGCGCTGGAGCATTAGTTATAGAAAAGGACATTACAAAGAACTCATAGTTACCTTATCCTTTTCTACTTGAGAATATCTTCTTGTCTCACCCTAAGTTGGTGATATCTCAATCTCAAGTCAATCTCGGAAAAGTAACTCGCGCCTTGGAGTTGATCAAATAAATCGTCAATCTTAGGTAGAGGATACTTGTTCTTTATTGTGACTTTTTTGAGTTTACGGTAATCAATACACATTCTAAGGGACCCATCCTTCTTCTTCATAAAAAATACAGGAGCACCCTATGGAGAAATTCTAGGTAGAATGGAACCCTTGTATAATAAATCATAAAGTTGAGCCTTGAACTGTTTCAATTTGGCCGGACCTATCTTATAAGGAGGAATAAAAATGGGATTTGTTACATGTAGCAAGTCAATACAAAAATCAATTTCATGTTTGGGAGGAATATCGGGAATATTATTCGGAAAGACCTTGGAAAATTCGCTAACTATGTGGACCAACTCACTTGAAGGAATTTCGGAGTATAAATCTTACAATATGGTATAAACACCCTTTATTGATCATCCTACAAGCTTTCAATCAAGAAATGATATGACCTCTACGAATAGCTCCTTCAACTCTAAGAAGACCTCTAGGAATAGAATTCGCCCCTTCAAATCTAAGAAGAGTTTATTTGGAAAGATAAACTTCACCACCCTTGTTCTTCAATCAATATATGAGAAAAAAGCATGCAACAAATCCATACCCAAAATAACATGAAAATCAACCAAATCTAGTTCTACTAACTCCATATGACTAACTCTATTGAGCAACATTGTAGGACAATTTCTATACACTCTATTAGAAACAACCAACTTACCCACCGGGGTTCTAACCATATAAGGTTCATTCAAGATATGATGAATAATATCATACTTTTTCAACTACTAGAAGAGTAACAAATGATAAGGTAGAACAAGGATCAAGTAAAACATATACATCAATAGAAAATACTTTCCATATACCGTTCATCACATCGGGAGAAGTATCTTGCTCATCTCTCAAGCAAAGATCTTAAAATTAGTTCTTCTTTGGAGCAGCATTAGAACGCCTTTCTTGAGATTTACCACTACCTTTGACTTTCTCTTTCAAATTTGAGACATCTTGAACTTGGTGATCACTTTTGCCACAAGTAAAAAAATGGCCAGTTCCAATTTAGCATTAAGTGAAGCGACCTTTTCTAAAAATTGTACAAGTAGGCTTATCATTATGTTAGTATCCACTCTTTCCCTTTTGGCACCTAGGTTTAGGCCCCTTTTCATAACGAGCCTTAGGGAACTTAGAAAGAACTTTATTAGAGAACCGCTTCTTGAAACTAGGTTTGTATTGGATATGAAGCCTACCCTTTGAAGAACCTCCATAAAAAGACCTTGCCCTTTGAGCATCTAAACTCTTTCTATTGATCCTTATCTCTTCCACTTTGTTCAGCATGAACCATAAAATGTGAAATGGTCATATTTTCATGTATTATACAACATTAATCTTTCAAGTCATCCAACAATCCCGTCACAAAGCGACTCATTTCATCTTTAGGATTGGAAACCAAAGAAGGCAATACCTTGACAATATCTTAAATTTCAAAGCGTATAGAAGTACACTCATACCTCCTTGATGAAGGTTGATGAATTGTTCAACTTTGGCTTCCCTCTTCTCTCTAGGGAAAAAGTGATCAAGGAAAGCCGTCTTGAAGATATTGCATGTAACCGGTCAACCCCTTAAAGGACCATTAACCCTCTATTGGACATACCATATTTTGACCACTTCTTTGAGTTGGTAAGTGGCTAACTCGTATTTAAAACTAGTACTTGTGGACTTCATAAACAAACTCTTGGTGGTATTCCTCAACTTTTGACCCATATAAAGTAGGGGGATTCATCCTTGTGAAATCCCTCAAAAAGGAGGCCATGCTGTTAACGTGTTGGTTTCCTCACAGTACCACCCTCGATTAGCTTGGGTTGTCACATGTTGTGATTAAGTTGTAAATGATTGTCCTTGGGTAGTAATGTTTGGGAAATTTTTAGAAAATCTTCCCGTATATCAACTATCCTCCATAGGTTATAAGGAGCAACCCAAACTTTATCATCCATAACACCTTCTTCAAGTGGAGGAACTTTGTTTAGTTGTGCTCCCGCATTAGCAACACCTTCCTCGGCCCTTCTTGCGGCTGCTCTTTGGGTATTCTTACCTATAACCACCATACAAGGTTTATATGAAGTCACTCATAATGTAGTCTCTAGAGGAACGACATACGAATACAAGAACGTGAGAGTTTTTTAAGCATTACATAGTTCCTCATTCATAAGTGTGGTGCGCTTAACAATTATTAATAAGACTCTACATTGACATGACTTAATGAGATATCATTCCTAAGGATATTCAACCTCATGCTTTGGTACCAAGTTTCTCACATCCAGGGAGCACCCCCTAGATAAAACTTTCATCGTCTTCCTCGAAGAGGATTAAGACTAGCCTCTTCACTTACATCATTTAATATAGAGGTTTAAAATGCAGAAAATTTTAAACTTTTCTATATCTATATTGCAGTTTACATAGACCTCTCGCATAAACATAATATATATTCATATCAAATATACATAGACCCCTCATATAAGAAGAGTACATAATCTTCTTCTTTTATTTAACATACATAGTATAGGAACTTAATCTCATAGGAATTCTAGAACATTGTGTCATATTAAAACATCTAAATGAGAGTATAAAAATTTGGGCCTAGACCTTACATCAACAATCATATCCACATATAGGCTTTAATGTTTTTGTATAGAAATTAAAGATAATTAACAAAGTGTATTTAATACTAAACAACCTCGAAAAGGTAGATAATTGCATCGTCCTCGGGAAGTGAGAACCTACCAAACATTGGAAGATAGGAATCCAAGTAGTCTTCAAATTACCTTGTGCTATGTTCAACGGTTGGATTAAACATTTTTAGTAAACATAAATGATGGCTTAGTACACAATTGTACTAAGTATGAGTATATGCACATAACACAAGTCATATCATAATAAAGAGGACATTTCATTTAAAACATGCTACTGTTCATTTGGAAAACCTTATGCACATTTAAGAAACTAATACAAGTAATAAATGCATATTTATTAAGTCAATACCATGTAATATACAAGACAAAACCACCTTAATTCAAATCAAGCAAGAAGCATATCAACATACTTGAACCCACAATCAAACACAACTCTATCATCAAAGACTTAACATCACGAGAAGGAATAAGAGTTCATTACAACAAAAACAAAGAAAGACCATTACTCATGAACCTCATTAAGTCCACTTGTGCAACAACCAAGAAAAGCCTCATAACCATACTTAATCAAGTAAATCTATCAAAAACCATAACCAATGTCCAACTCCACATAACATATCATTAAAAGTACATAATATCATACTTTAGAAATAGATACCAAGTACATATTTATAAGAGTAATCAACATCACATACTGTGATTTCCATTTATAAGCATATACATACATAAGAAGAACCTCCTAAGGGTTCCGTCAAGACAAACTAGTGGAAGGCATAGGTAGAGTCCCATACCCCTACATAGCCTAAGTCAAACCTTTTAAGTCACCATAGTTAGTTTGTAATTAATTTGGTTTTTAGTTTAGGGAAAAATTGATTTAACCGACTTAGACTACAAGAGCTATGTGTGGAATCCAATGTTGTAGAACCATACACCGATGTAACGTGGTCTACTGGCAAAATTATAACAAAACATAAATAAAGCTTTCTAGGTGGATCAACTAGCTAGTATTTTGTTGGGGGCAACATTGTTTAAGGAACTAAAAGATATGTATGAACTCTATGCATTAAACTTGGTAATTAGAGCCTCATCTCATGAGAATCCATAGTGTGAGTATTCCTTGCAGGGGAGTCAACACCTTTTGTGGAACTATAAGGTAAATCTTCCTCTATGGAAAGTCAACTTCTCCCATTGTCAATGTAACATTCCAGAAAATGTACTTGTCCAGTGAAGAGAGTTTTAGGTTTTAAGAATATGTATTGGGGTACATAGGAATTCAAATTCCCAATATTGTGTAATATTGGTCATGTTAGAGAATATTGGCTTGAGGGTGTTAGCCAATTTCTATGTACTAACAAGTAACTAAAATTACACTTTGAGTTTTAGAAAATTTCTAAGTATTAACATGTAAATTAAGATAGACTTTGATGTTCAAATGCTCTAATCCAAGATTTTCTAGGAATTTTACCATCGATGAAAACCCTAAGATAAAATATTAATTTCCTAGTTGTACACATTATGTACGAGGTATCCATGTGTCAAGACAAGGTACCATAGCACACAATCATATAAAATGATCATGTAGATTAAGAAGTGCCTAAGAACATAGTAATGGTCCTTGTACATGAAATAAGCAGAAACACATGTGCAAGAATATGTGCAAGCACATATGCTAACCGCCAAGAGACCAAGCGACCAGCCCAACAGAATTAGGTTAGGGCGGTTAGGGTTCAGGCGCCCCTAGTTTCCTTACAAAATATAGACTCTAACTAACTTAACTAACTAGATAACTAACCTAGGATTAACAAAAATTAACTAACTAGTGTGCCCGAAATCCTAAGACCTAAATTGGTTACACTAGCTGAGTAACCAAATCAATTTATATATTAGTACGTAACCTAGGATGGTCCAAAGGGGTTGGTTATGGTCCGAATGACATAGGGATACTTTAGTAATTATCCTAGGTCACTTAATTGATAAAATAAGCAAGTTAATTAATTCATTAAATTCCATAGTCAAAGGCAAAACCCTTACAAAAATTTTAGAATATGGCTAAGTTAAATGCTCTCCTATTTTTAGTAAATTTTTGAGTGGCGTTTTGGTAATTTAAGTGAAGAGTCTTTTGGGGTAATTTATTGGACGAATATATATGTATTTTAGGTAAGTTTTGTACCTCTTTTACACATCAAAAATCAGATCAAAACGAAATTTTATTTTCTCTCAAGAACTCTCTCTTTTCAAAACTCCACTGAATAACAAGAAAAGCTTAAGTAAGAAGATGAAGGCTTCGAAGTTTCCAATCAGATTTTCGTGGATTCTTCATCTATAAGGTATGGGTTTTAAACTCTTGGGATTCCTTTATCCAAGAGTTCCTTTCAAGATAATTTTTCAAGAACTTCAAATACTAGGGTTTTTTCTCTACAAAACTGATATTCTTCCTAACCCGAAATTTATAATTTTTCATGAAAAATAACTGTTTTCTATATTTATTTTTGCAGGATTTGTTGAGTAATTAATTGATAATGTTTTGATGTCTTGTGATACTTCATATTTATCTATGTGATGATTTTGAATGCGTTTTTTTTAGTGTTTGATGACGTGAAAACGTTAGGTTTAGAATTTACCGTTTGCACGAACACTTTATGACTCATTTACCTTCTCATATTGTATGAATTGATCTTGTACATTATTTTATGAGTTGTTCTTGATTATGTTATTGAGTATTTCGCTATGTATTATTATGAATATTGCCTGATGAATAAGATTCTTGGAAGCAAGAGGTAAATCTTCTAAGTGTGATTACTCTAAATGTTCTGTTAGCCTATGAACTATGATGCAATGTTATGAAAAGTATGTATGATGTTTTATGTGAATATGCTGGTCTATGAACATGTTTCTTGTGGGATTACGATAAGAATAGGAATATGCAAGTTATGATACTCTCTTGTATGCTTTACACAAGATGATTATGCCATGTACATCTCACAAAAGAAGGTTACGATGAAAGAAAAATTCTCATCTAATCTAAAAGATTTCATGATCCTGTTATACAAGGAGATAATATCCTATTGACTACGATAAGTTAATGATAAAAGAAAACTTAAAGGTTATTTAAAGAAAGAAACTTAAGCTAAGCACCGCTGAATTTGATATGGGAAGTGTCCCTTCCCTAGCGGGATTGTAGATTCACAATGATTCTCATTAGATTTAGGCTTCCATGTGATGTGAAACTACGTTTATCTAATACATATGACATTGAACAAGTTGACTCTAAGGGAAGTTCTAGGAGACTGTTCTTAGGTAATGTGATGACGTGAAATATATATGCTTATGATACATGATGTTACTCTTAAATGAATGTTGTTCATTATGATGAATATTTTATTGGGTTATATATTGTTATATAAAGTGATGACTACTTATGATACAAGTTAGATGAAGCAAAGATTTACTTATGGTCTCTTATCTTATCTACTTAGTTGTGTGGGGTTATGGGGCTTCACATGACCATTGCAATTGTAGGTTTGTGATGAGATCATTGGTAACTGTTTTTCAACATGTTATGGGTTTATATGCTTTCCATCAATTGTGTTACCCGCTGACTAATATGAAAATATCTCTTTGACTTCTGCTCCTGTTGGCCGGTTGCGTGTCATCCTTCGTTTTTGGTCCCCGTTTACCTTCGTCTCCCTTGCTGCTTTCCCCCCAAAAATAGGCGTGAGCCGGAGAGAATAGATTGAGTCAGACAGATGGTAGCAATGTTCTTTAATTAGATGAGAAATGATCCTTTTTTCAATGAATATTCCTTATGTTTTTTGTGAATCTAACCCATATTTAGGTAACAGTGATAGTAACTTCACCTCATCTCCTTTATAATAAGTAATAAGAAAACCCCATTATTCCTTGCCATTGAGTTTGGACTGACGGGCCCTTTTCGAAACTCTATCATTAACTAGTTTCTCCTGTATTGGTAGGCCCACAAGATACTAGGATTTCGGAAAGTCCACGTAGTGGGGAACGTTTGTCGAAGTGGGGATGCCTACTATTGATCGTTGTGACTCATATCCGACTGGCAGAGGATATTGAATTCCATGTTTCCAGCTTATGAAAACTTTGGATTAGGTATAGGATTATCTATTTCCTGTCCTTCCTTCATGTTTTCTTTGTATTCTTTTTTATTTAAGGCCTATATGGGCAATATTGAATATTATTAGCTAAATGTTCCAATATTTTGATATCTTTTTATCATTGTTTATAAGGGTATATCTATATTAATATATATATATATATATAATCTAAATAGATTAGAGTGAAGGTCCTTAAATATCCCCCGTATGTTAAAGTTTTTTAAAATTTCCCAAATTTTAATAGATACTGGGTCATAAATGAATCTAAGAGGCTTGTTTGAGTCCTCTAAGAGGACGCCGCGCCGGATCTCCGTCTATCGCTACTGGTAATGCTCTTACTTCTTTGACACACTTGACACCAGAGCGTGAGGTTTAATATCCTTTGGAACAATGTCTCCCAAAACCACATTACATAGTATCTTATTCATGGTTGTCAAGCGCACCACAATTATGGATGAGAGGCTATGTGATCATTAGGAAACTTCTCTTTTCTTGATACTCGTATATTGTGCCTTTAGATCTTTGACACTATATGTGTTCTAGCATATGATTCCTTTCTTGACAAATTCTTTCCAAGGGAACAAAGATAATCTAAGGTAGAGGAGTTCATCAACTTTCGTCAAGGAGGTTTGAGTGTTAAGGAATACTCCTTGAAACCCATTAAGTTGTCCTAATATGATTCTTCTTTGGTTTCCAATATAAGGGATGAAATAAGCCGTTATGTAAAGGGCGTGTCCGAAGATCTTGAAAAAGAATATCGTGCAGACATTCTTCATGACAATATGGATCTTTCTAGATTGATGGTACATCATAAACAGGTTGAGGAAACTTGTCTATGGAAGAGGAATAGGTAGGCTAAGAGAGCAAGGTTGTTTGAAAGTGGTTCTTCTATGAATAAGCTTGATGTTCAAGACAAGCCCAAATTAAAAAAGATGTTTTGAAACCAAGTTCTTTCTGATTTCTCCAAGAATCCCAATGATAGAGGTTCTAATCCTAAACCTCAAAAGGGGAAAAATGGTTATCCACCAAAAGATAGACCAACTTTTTGTAAGTATGGTAAGAAACATGCAGGGGAATGTCTTGTTGGGAGTATTATTTTCTATGGTTGTGCCATGGGTGGCCATATGGTAAAAGATTGTTCTAATGTGAGAAGCCAAGGCAAGGGGGATGGTCAATCTGAATGTACCATTCATACCCTTACGAGATTGTGTCATTGATTTCAATGGATGTTCGGATGATTACTTACCTTCGAACTACGTGCTTTCTCTATCACCACATCGGCTATTACCAATTCGGGCAGCTCAATCTCGATGATGTAACCTAGTGTTGACTATCTCGACGTTCTCTTGTAGTTTTGATAATATCTAACAGTTTTTTCTCTGCTGCTTATTGAATATATTTTCTATCTTCTACCCTCCAACTTTTTAGTTTTTCATTTCAGGGTACGAAAGTTCCGAAGGGGGGAGGAGGAGGCCTGTTCCTCTTCAAAAAATGTACTTGGTCTCGTTCAACCTACTTACAACGTTTTTTTCCTCCTATATCTTGGGTGTCAATAGGCATCCCCAATACCAATCTCGAGACTATGGGAGAGGACCTCTCTGGGTAAAGGAAAATTAAAATAGTAAAGAACACATATTTTAATGAATATAAATCCACGAAATTCAAGTGAAATCGTAGATAAATTTGTTTTCTTCTTTAAGCTTTCTTCTTAGATAAATCGTAGAGCTTTTGGGTTTTGATTTGCAGATTTCATTTAACTGAGTAGATATGAGTGAAAGCTGATTTGAAATAAATATATAGAATCCCCATGAAATACCCTAGAGACCCCTCACTGAAATTGACCCTTTAATGAAGTCAAACTTCAAATCCAAATTTAAGATTTTCATCGGGGATGAAATCCTCTATGTGGATATTTTCCTGCATGATTTTGTAGATAAATTTTTAATACAGTACAGTCCGCAAAATTCCGACGATACGAACTTGACATTTGAAAAAAATCCACTCAAATTCGTAATGCGAACTTGTTTCATCAATGTGTAATTTTACTGCTGCCTTGATAGCTTGTCAAGCCATGTTTGGGGTCCTTTCATGGACCCTTAAGGCGACCCTTGGTGGGTTTTTACTATTTATTAGATCAAATTCCAATGGTTTTCCTATATTATAAAGTCATGTAGCACCCTTTTTTACATCCGCTCATACATACAGCCTCAACTCTTACCTCTGTTCCGCAAACCTAAGGAACGTTTCCCTAGTTATTAGAACTAAGCCTGCGGATTTCTTGGCCATTTCTTGTTATTTTGGTTCTTACCACTTCCTACATGAACTTTATATAACATTAATATATGATCAAAAAACATTGTCTAATACTTTTTTTTTAACCCCACCTTTAGATTATGCTCTAGGAACATCTAGAGTGTCGGATTGTTACAATTATCTTATCCCTTAAAAACAAACATTTTGACCCCAGGAAATGTACAATCTAAATCATTTGGTCGGGTAAGGAATGGATCCCACAGATTAGAAGCCCAACAAAAAAAAATACATATTAACTTGAATTCTACTATTCATCACTTGGAATGGAATTTGGACATTAGTGCAGACCATCCAATTACGACACATAAAGCACCAATATCCAATATGAAGAATTTCCTTATTCACACCAAAACATAATCTCTATAGACATAAATAACCCTAATATAGAGTTTTCAAATGTGCCAAAAATAAACTAACAACATGAATTACAAACATGTCTTTCATAAAGACTCACAATGAACAAAATGCACCAACAATAACTCCACACACCATAAGACCTTAGCAAAATATTTCAAACCTAAAGCATAATTCCCCTGTTCCCCATCAGCATTTTTTTGTTTTCCGAAATTCCCACCAAAAATCAAGCAACTTAAAATTTAGTAATAATCTTTTTTTATTGACATGAGAACAGACTAACCTTCACTATTAAATGTGATGAGTAATAAGAACTTTACTGTCTTCGTTCATTCCGTTGGTGGTGAGGGGGTTTGCCTCGGAAGAAACACTACGTAATTAACGCTCGGTTATGGAATGGGTCCCTAGGTGGTTTCTCCATGAACGGCTAATTTTAACGAGAAGGCCATCATCTTGTTCCTCAAAGCCCTCGTCTCCCCTTTGCTGCTCCCGGAGTTCAGCACCACGGAATCTCCTCCCCTTCAACGTTTTTCCTTCCCAACTACTCTCCCTATCAAAGGCACTGGCCCCACACTCCCTCCCGACCATCTCCCCCGATGTGGCCACCTTCGCTTCTTGTTCTAGACATTGTACACGCAGCCGCCATTAACTCACAGATACTTCTCCATCCAGTCTTGATTACCTTTAGTTGCCCGACATAATTTGAATAACACACTAGAGACCCCACAACCCCTTTAAAAATGTCCTAATTTGCCCCGTAGCGGACGCCCAACTCCCTATAAGCAATAACTTCCCTTTCTGGTTAAACCTAACCACGCCTTTCATGGGAAAAATTTTCAAATACACCTTATCGTTCTTCAAATACAAGGTCTCTTCTTCAATTATCGGCATGCCGACTATAGGTTATTTTCAACTAATACATTATTAAGTGAACTTTATCTAAAGTCAGATAATGTTTGTACCAAGAAGCGATAACTCGCCAACCTCAAACCACACAATGGGAGATCTAAACCTCCTACCGTACAAAACTTCATAAGGAGCCATAGACACGGATAAATGAAAACTATTGTTATATAAAAAAAAACTCCACACAGAGGCATGAGCATCCCCAATTTTCTTTTAAAGTTCAGTAATAAACAACAGGGCCAGCAATCATATCTTTTCACCGAGTTTTATAGTTTCCACTAAAGACACCTTGCCCACTCTATTTTCCGGCTTACGGCTGTGCTTAAACTTTTACTTGCATTACACAAACCCAACATCTTTTAAATTACCTTTAAAACCTTGATGTGTGTTGAGCAACACTATCCGATATGATTGAAAAAGGTAACCCATGAAGACTCCCTATCATGTAAATATAGATTCTTCCATAAGAGTCATATTGATTTTTAGTTCGAGGAAAACCTACTATGAAATACATTTTAAAACCATCTTCCCTACTATCCAATAAAAAGGGGAATTTTTATTTCTATACTAGACCAACTTGAGTTTTTTGGTGCTCGAGGCCTGTCACTGATTGTTTTAAATTGTGGACACTTAATGGCACAACTCCTAACTCAACTTCCGCAATAATAATCCTTTTTAAGACCATCCCACCAAAACCCCTATCAAAGATCATGGTACATCTTTGTAAAACCTGAATAAATAGAGTAGAGGGGGAAGTATACTAATCCTCAAATGCCCCATATAGGGAGATGGACTTATTAATCTTACATACAACCAATTCTTCCAGCTCCATCAATAATGGATCATGGTGTTGCGTACACTTTATCTCAACCATCAAAGATGACTTGGAGTTATAATGGTTCCAAAATACTTACCATTGGATAATTTTTAAAATTCTAACGCCCTCCAGTAAGACAATCTAGGACATCTTTCACAAGTTTCCGCTATGGATTCTTCCACGGGGACAGGCACATTTTTCCCATGGACAAGAGACAACTGACTTAAGAAATCAACTACCAAGATTCGCCTTGCCGGGGTGATATAGAACAATCATGTTCATGAGTCTTTCAAACAACTGCCCCCCCCCCCCTAACCATCTCTTCTCATTGCCCAGATATTCAACTACTTTTGAGTTTGAATACATATTGGAGACTTATGATTTGTATACAACAGTCAACATGAACCCCATCGTCATATAAATGCCTCCATATCTTCAAATAAAATACCATGGGCCGGTAACCTCAAGCCTAGTAGGGTAATTATTCGTCTCATGAAATTGAGGTTTGCCTAGCAGCCTAAGGCTTCAACATTGCCATTTTTCATAATAAACACACCCCACCCCTCGGGATGCAGTCACAATCTACCACACAACCCTTTGTGGCCCTCAAATATAATTCAACATTGGAGCGGAAAATAAGTCCTATTCGTCAAACATTGTGGGAAGATTTTTACATGTTCTTAAAACATAAATTTCCACAAGTTCTTTTGGTCCTAACAAGTTTAAATGGGTAGTCTATGAACTGTAAACCACGTCTAAAAATCTTCTATCCTAACCTTCTAGTCTTAAAACTCCTAATATTCCGTAGGAGCAAAAGTTCGAGGGACCATTTTTCACCTATGTTCGGTCCTTTTTTGATAATATCTTTACAATCTTCACTCGAGATGTACATGGACCATGAAAACAGCTCCCTGACCTAACCAAAACTCCCATTTTCTATACTTGGAAAAAAACGTGGAATTTCCTTAGCACTTGCAAACACCACCCTCAAGTTGAGTCCAATGTTTTTCCCAATCCAGGCCGAATTTTGTCTAAACTTTACCAAAAGAATGTCCGTCAATGTAAGACCATTACAAAAATGCATTTTAGTAACTTTAAAACTACCCAAATCATTATGTCCATCTGTCGCATATCATTATCGAGACCAAAGCATTACGAAGACACATAGTTGGACATAAATGTTTTATATATTCCATAGTAGGAACTTCCTTTCACCTCTAAACACTATGTTGGTGATATCCAGTATCTTTCAAGTAAATCTTTTGAAAAGAACGTCGCACTTTGGAGTTTTTGACAAATAGAATTCCTCAATCCGATGGGAAAGGAACTTGTTTGTTTATTTTTGACTTTGTTTGAGTAGGGCATTAATCAATACACATTCCGTAAGTGTAAACAAAGCCTAAAAAAGCTATGCTAAGTAATGGCTTACTGTTGTCTAGAATCCTTGATAGACTGGGGTTTAACAACGGATTAATGCGCCGTAGAACCCACACTTCTCACTTCTAACCCTTCCAACAACCTATCCACTAACCGTTGTGATTTTCACCTTGACCTCGGAAATCCTTGTTCCTCCCTGTAGGGGCACTCCGTAATATAGAAGATCTATCCACGATGAGTCCTTACGCAACCGACCGGACTTAAAAATGGTAATCTTAACTATGTAAGTGTATATGTGTACACTTCTCTTTTTTAAAAAATAAGGGTATTCTTTCCTTCCACTAAATAATTTAATTAATTAATATTGTTGAGGGACAATTTGGATAAAAAGGACCAAAATTGGCCTTTTGAGTAAAATCTTCCTCCATCAGGGTTCGAACCTAGGTGGGAGCAATGATTTAATTTGATAATTTTATTTGGTGAATTAACATCATTTATTAATATTCAATTGCTGATTAAATAAAAACTAAAAATCAGATTTTTATTTATTAATTAAAATAATTAATCCTAATTTTACTACGTCTCTCCCTAATCTCCTAATCCTAAGCTAGAACACCCACACGTTTCTCACCATCTCTCTCTAAAATTTACCCTCAACCCTCGGTAAACAAGAGAACGAACTAAACTAAAAAGGAAAAACATACAGTTTATCAAGAACTTGAACACTCAAAAAATCTTAAAACCGAAAAATAAAAATCAATTTATCGACGGATTTTTCTTGTGTTTCCGGTGGTGAGGCGTTGTCTTTGTGGGGAAATAGGAAGCACGTTGAATTACTTTTGAACAACTTCTTGTATGGGTTTTCTTCCCTCTTTTTCCCTTTCCCAAGATAGCCTTAAGTCTAACATGAATCTACTCGAAAAATAGGGTTGTTCCCCGTTGCATGTCCCTGCCACTAGGTCCCTATGATCTTAGGTTCGGTATGCTTGCTGGTAGAATATAAAGTTACTACATTTGTGGTGATGATCTCGTTTCTAGTATATGTTCATGATTGTGTGTTTATGTTTTGTGTCTTTCTAAAATATGAATGTAGAGACGTATGTATGTGTGCAAGATTGTGACCATTACATTGAGTCTCTGTTATAGCATGTTAATAGCATAGAAATCATTTGTGTTTCATGTGGAATTAGATGTTCTTAAATCGTGATGTTAACAAGGTTGAAATGCTATCATATAGTAAAACAAATAGGCAAATCATACCTCTAACTTGTCAGAAGAACCCTCATGAACGACTAAGAAATAGGTTCTCAAATGACTCATAAAATTTTGCATAAAGAGATGTAACAAAGTTCCATAATATGGAAATAAGCTACATATGGTTTCTAGAATTTTACGGCATCTAAACATTAAAAACAAAAAGGTGTGGTCGGCAGGGATCGAATCCAAAACCTCACTAAGGCATACCTTAGCAAATTAATTAATAGCGGTGTACTAAGTGGGGCTTGATCCCACGACACGGGGGATCCCCCTAGCATGAAATTAAAAAAAAGTTAGGCGCACAGGATTCAAACCCGTCTAGCCTTAGCTCGATTCTTTTACTTAAAACGTAAATTAATAAATGAGAGGGGTGGTATTCGAACCCACTCCCTCTTGATAGGTAGTGAATGAGAAGAGAAAATAAAAAAAAACAAGGGGGCTATGGGGAATCAATCCCACAACCCCTCAACCAGTAGCGAAAATATGAAGCTAAAGAGGGGAAAAAATATTAAGGGAAAATTATCGGATCATGGGGAATCGATCCCACACCCCTCAGAATCATCCGAAATGAAATTTAAAGAGAATAAAAAATTAACATATGCCATAGGGATCGAACCTGGATCCCCCAAGCCGAGTGACATAATAGTTAAAAATTTTAGAATAGCTAAGTGTTGTTCAAGGGATTAAAAATCGGGTTCCCTTGGCCAAATTTCGTTTTGACACATGAGTCATACGTGATTAAATATTCAACAAAAGTTTCCTATGTAAATCAAATTGATACTTTTGCATACGTACAAGATGCATAAGTCTTGTATAAGTTAATCTTGAGCAATATTAATCACTTAAATAAATTACGAATGAAGTCTCATGTCTTGTGTGTGTTGACTCATAAGTCCAGCATACGTTATAAAGTGAACCTAAGATGTTATGTGAGGAATGATTAGAACCCAAAAGAGTTAAGTAAGAGTGTGAAACACAATAACAGGACAATTACATTGACATGTGATGAAATGAACAATCAAAAAAAAAGTAGGGTCGAGTAATTATGAAGGGCAAATGTGCTAAAACTAATGGAGGTGGGGAAAACATAATAAGAGGCCAATGTGAAACATGAGAGCAATCTGAAATGATCCTAAGTAAATATCACCAAAACGTACTCGCATATGATAGTGTAATGTGAATGAAGAGACAAGTCCCTATGAACTGTGTCATGAACATATCAAAAGTTAATGCCTACCTAATACTAATAATGAGATAAGAAATCCTCTAATAAGCTATAATGTCCTCATGCTAGAAGCCAAATTCTATGATGTATGAAATAAATGTAATGGAACTTTATACTAAGCATCGATAGCCTAGCTATGAGTTGTGATTCCTTCTTTAGGGAAGACAGAGGTTAATGTTATTCTCATTAAATGAGATTGTCTGTCCAGACGGTATGGGTCTCCTTATATCTCCTAGTCTTTGAACCTATACTGCCAATATAGGGTTCTAGCACGGTTCGACTCCCTATATACGCTAGCATGTTTTCGTTAACTTTGGCCGATGATTCCACCTCTTTTTGGTGTGGGGTTAAACACTGGATTTCATGATGCTCACATGATCTATGTCTGTTAAGGTCAAAGTTCCCAAAGAAAGAATCAGGCGAGCCTCAATTAATGAACATAATGAAATGAAAGATAACAAAGGTGTCAGGAAAGGATGATCAAAAAGTGAACTACACATAAGCAATGACACATTAGCAATGACGCTATCCTTAAATAGAGACTTCATGATGCGTACTAAAGATTCTTTTCTTCTAATCATAACATGCCTTCTCTATTGACTGTTTTCTTGGTTTTATGAGCGTATCTTACATCAATTCTTATATTTTTCATAAAATGAGCACAACAAGGAATGTTGGTCGAGGAAGAGGGGATATAGTTGCTGGGGATAAGTTAGTTCTACCCCAAGCTCTAGCTGAAGGACTGGCCATGCCAGTTAACCCAACTCTGTTGACAGATGCAGAGGTGCGGACCGATTTGGCTCAGATGGCTCAAGCCATCACTATGAAGGCCAAGACTATTACCGCCAAGGCCAACTGACAGGATGTTCAGCAGGAGAACCCATCAGCACCTACAATGGAAATCAAACTACGGGACTTCACGAGGATGAATCCTCAAATTTTCACAGGGTCCAAGAAATTAGAGTATCTTGAGGAGTTTATTGATAAGGTGCATTAGATTTTAGAGTCTATGGGGGCCACAAATACTGAAAAGGCTGAGCAGGATTCCTACCGACTCAAGGATGTTGCACATTCTTAGTGAAAGATTTGGTAGGATAGACGAACTTTGACTAGAGTTGTGGTAATGTCAGACCTTTATATGAAAGCCTTCCTGGATAGATTCTTCCACAAGGATATGAAGGAGGCAAAGGTTGAGGAGTTCATCAACCTTAAACAGGGATCAACAGGGATGATATGAGTAGGTTCCTCACAAGAATCTCAGGAGATCAATAGGAGGAGTGTCAGGTTTCGATGCTCCACGATAGCGTTGACATCTCTAGGTTGATGGTACATGTCCAGCAGGTAGAGGGCAGAAGGAGGAAGAGGGGGTCCGTGAAGTAAGGAGTCCTAAACCTTCTGTTCAGAGAGGTCCTTGAAACGGTGGTGGTGGGAACAACTTCGGCTTCCGTGATAGCCTAGATTTAATAAGGGGCATCACTGTTCAGGGAAATTTTACTCTCAAAGGAGTGCAACACCTAGAAGAGGCAGACCTGAGTCAAAGAAGGTAAATAGAGGTGATGTGCAACATCCAAGAAGGGAGTGTGCCAAGTCTAGTTGTACACACAGTGGAGAGTGCAGACACGGCACTGATGCCTACTTCGGTTGCGGAAAGAGCGGGCACTTGGTTAATGACTACCCACATAAAATAGTGGTCAGGCTGGAGGTAATACTCAGCCTAGGCCTAATCAACAGGGTTCAGCAGCAGCCAAGCCTCCTAAGACAAACAGATTCTACGCCTTGAAGGGCAGGGACGATCAAGGGAAGTTTGCTGATGTGGTCATAGGTATTATGCAAGTAATTCTCAACATCTTTTTACGCCTTACTTGATCCAGTGTCTACGCTTTCTTTTATAACTCCTTTACTTTATCTCACTTTTATAGCTATTGCCTGAAATTTTTCATGATCCTATTGTGGTTAGTACGCCTTCAGGAGAAAATGTAAGAGTTGATAGAGTGTACAAGGATTACCCAATAGTTTTATGTGGTAGGTCTATGTGTCCAGACATAGTTGATTTACCTATGAATTATTTTGACATCATTTTTTGCATGGACTGGTTTCGTAGTTGCTATTCTTGTGTGGATTGTCGTAGTAGGGTTGTGAGATTTCATTTTCTTTATGAAGTAGAGTTGGTATAAGAGGGGTACAACTCGAGTCGTTCTAACCCGTTGATTTTGAACCTTAAAGACAATAAAATGATGTCCAAGGGATCACTATGTCATCTTGTAAGTGTCAATGATCTAGATCATGTCATTTCTTGCATAGACTCGGTGCCTTTAGTGAATCTATTTCTAGATGTTTTTCCTGATTCTTTGTCTGGAGTTCCTCCCCCTCCAGAGATTGACTTTGGTATCGACTTAGAACCCTAAATTAAACAAATTTAGGTTCCTCCATAAAGAATGGCTCGAGCTTAACTCAAAGAATTGAAGCTGCATTTAAAAGTTCTAAGTGATGAGGGTTTTATTCAGCCGACCATATCCCCTTCGAGCGCTCCAGTGTTGTTTTTAAAAAAGAAAGATGGAACCCTTGGAATGTGTATTGATTATCGGTACCTCAACAAAGTAACAATAAGGAATAAGTATCCACTTCCTAGAATAGATAACTTGTTCGATCAGGTTCAAAGGTCTAGTTTCTTATCGAAGATTGATCTTTGTTCACGGTACCATAAACTTAGGGTTAGGGATGAAGATATCCTAAAGACAGCATTTCATACCCGTTATAGTTATTATAAGTTCCTAGTCATGTCATTTGGTCTCACTAATGAACCAGATGCATTTATGAATCTCATGAAAATGGTCTTTCGTGAATATGTTGACTCTTTGGTCATAATATTCATTGATGACATTCTCATCTACTCTAAGACCAAGGAAGGGCATGAAAAACATTTGAGACTAACCTTGCAGGTAGTTAGACAATATAAACTTTATGCCAAATTAAGGAAGTGTGAATTCTATCTTAGATTAATGACCTTCCTGCATCATGTTGTATTCGACAAAGATGTGAAGGTAGACCCCATGATGATTGAGGCTGTTAAGATCTATACAAAACCTCTTACACCCACTGATATTTGTAGCTTCTTAGTATTGGCTAGCTATTATCGCAGGTTGGTGAAGAAATTTTTTTACATTTCTGCCCCAATACGAGCATTGACGTATAAGAAAGTCATGTTTGAATGGAAAGAGACTTGCGGGAAGAGTTTCAAGGAGCTCAAGGACAGACTCACTTCAGGCCAGGTGCTTTCTTTGCGTAAGTGTGGTGAAAATTGAAATGTTTATTGTGATTCATGTAGGGCTAGTTTGGGTTGTGTTCTTATGGAGGGTGGTAAGGTGATAGCTTATGCGTCCAGACAGCTCAAGGTTCATGAAATGAATTAGCCCACTCATAACCTTGAGTTGGCAACTGTGGTGTTTGCATTTAAACTGTGGAGGAACTACTTGTATGGAGAGCATGTGGATGTGTTCACAGACCACATGAGTCTCCAATACGTGTTCATGCAGAGGGAGTTGAAACTACGTCAGCGGAGATTGTTGGAGCTATTGAAGGACTACAACATGAATGTCCACTACAATCCAAGTAAAGCTAATGATGTAGCTGATGCTTTGAGCAAGTTGATCATGGGGAGTACAACCCATATTGAGGATGAGAACGAGTAGGTGAAAGATGTAAACAGACTTGTCAAAATAGGTGTACAGTTTGTTGAGTCTACTACTGGGGGTGTTTCAGTTCATCCTAGTTCTGAATCATCCTTAGTAGTTGAAGTCAAGAAGGGTTTGCATGTTGATCCTATGTTGATAGAATTGAAGGACATAGTGTTGGTAAAGATAAATGAGTCTTTTGCTTTGGGAGGTGACAACATACTTAGGTACCAGGACAGGCTGTGTACCAGATGTGGATGATTTGCTGACCAAAATTATTCCAGAGGCCCATCGTTCAAAATATTCGATACACCCAGGTTGCACTAAGATGTATAATGACCTTAAGCATATTTGTTGGTTGGACGGCATGAAGAAGGACATTGCTAAATATGTGTCCAAGTGTCCTAATTTTCAACAGGTTAAGGCAGAACATCTTATGCCTGGCGGTCTTACTCACATGAACGAGGTTCCGACTTAGAAGTGGGAGTCCATTATATGGACTACAAGGTTGGTCTTCAGAAGACTAGGAGACAACATGAATCCATATGGTTTATTGTGGACAGGATGAGTATGTCTGCCCAATTTATCCCTATGAATTCTACTTACACAACCGAGGATTATGCGAGACTTTAGGTTTATTAGATTATGAGATGTCATGGGATTCCTTTGTCTACCTTACTTCAGTTCACATTTCTAGAGATCCTTCCAGAAGATCTTAGGCACGCAGGTAAAGCTTAGTACTGCCTTTCATCCTCAGACTTATGGGCAGATAGAGCGCAACATTCAATAATAGGAGAACATATTGAGAGCGCGTGTTATTGACATCATAGGTAGTTGGGACGACCATCTGCCTTTTATAGAGTTGTCATATAATAACACTGATACCTCATAGGGATGTCACCGTTTGAGGTACAATAAGGTAGAAGGTGTAGGTATCCAGTTTGGTGGTTCGAGGTTGTAGAGTCACCCATTTTGGGTCCATAGATCATTCATGAGGCCTTAGAGAAGGTCAGGGTGATTAGGGATAGGTTGGCTACTACTTACAGTTAGGATAAGTGTTATGTAGACAACTGAAAACGACCCTTAGAGTTTGATGTTGGTGACCAGGTCTACTTGAAGATTTCACCAATGAATGAGGTTTGGAAGGAATGGGTAGTTGAGCTCGACGTATGTTGGGCTATATGAGATTCTACAACGTGGGGTGAGGTGCCTATGAGTTGGCATTGCTTGCAGAGCTCGCTTTTTTTCATCCTATTTTTCATGTCTCTATGTTAAAGAACTGCCTACGTGATCCAACATCGATTCTACCTGTTGAAGGTTTGGGGGTTGATGACGACTTGTCCTACAAGGATGTATATGTTATGATTTTAGACAGACAGATCAAGCAACTAAGGAACAAGGAGATGTGCACAGTGAAGGTATTGTGGATGAATCATCTTGTTGAGGGTGCTACATGGGAGGCCGAGGTCGATATGAGATCCCACTACCCTCATCTTTTCAGCTCTTTAGGTTAGACCACCTACTCTTAAGTCTAATTTACCTTATCTCCTCTATTCGTGGTTGTTATTGCTAGACGCTGTATAATACCTTTCTTATGATATGACATGTGTTTTTCTAGATTATAAGAAGAGTCATTGGGGTATGATANTACCGACCCATGATGGATTTTTTGATATGAACCTACCACTTTGCATGTAATAGTTTGCTTACACTCTTAAAAATAGCCTAAGATCATTTGAAGTGGAAACCTTTTTAATCAATCATACTAACAGGGAAATTATATGTTTATTCATGCAATGTTCAAAGCAAGCTCATGACACAAGGCATAGATAACTATGTGAAACTAGACCACGCACTTTTGCTAGTGTGCAACGGTCATTGAATTATAATTGTTTTGCTAATTGGGTAATCACAGTGTTATGCAAAGATTTTACGTATTGTCTATGTAACATCATTTTTTTCTCTTCCTAGCCTCGCATTCATGTTTGTTCAATTTGAACCACTATTCAAGTCATTGGTATAAATCGAAATCGAGACTTGAAATTGTAGAAGAACAACCAGTTTTAACAAGAGATGGTAAAATGTCATAAATTGAAAATTTTTCGGATGGGTCAACATTATTTTGGAATTAGGACCCAAATGAGAGTCATAAGCTCAAAAATTTCGCAAACATTTTTTTGAAACACAATATGAAAATAGAAAACACAAATAAACACAATAAAAAAAAACAAATATTAAAAAGAAGCAATCACGATGAAAAACTAGGTGGGCCTAACCCCACAACAAACAAAGGTGTTTGCCTTAAATGCAATCAACTACAATATTCATAACATAATGAAGAAAATCCAAAGAAGCGAGTGAAGAAATTATCATGTCTATTCAGTGTCACTATTTTTCGAGGTATCAGCGCCCGAAATGTCGTCCCTAAAAAAATGGCTCCTGAACTACTACCGTTCTATGATTTATTGCTTTCGATGTCCTAGCTTCGAAAAAAATGTTAGTTGCTACCATTCTCTCTTTGTTATGACCTACCAATAACTCATTTGCTGCAATCATTGAACTTCAACTATATGGCAACATATTAGGGTCAACGAGAGTTGTTTTCTTGGACCGCGATTCTTTTGTGTATTGCCAAATTAAAACTTTCCTAGTTTTGAACTAATCTTAATAATCCCTTGCCTACTAATCCTAAACTCGTGCTTTACATGTAGGGGGATCAACTCTACCTAGACTTTTGTCTTCGAGCCATTTCTGCAATGACTAAGAATTCAAGGTTAGATGGTACCTTCAACATATGCATGGAGGGTTTCAAGTGTAAGATCGTGTCTCCAATGTGGACGGAAAACTGTGTATTTGTGATAGGTTATTTGTTTATATTTCATGCAAATTATGTTTTGGGAGCAGCCAAAGGCCGTCCAAAGAATATTCCAGCGAATTTCCGAGGGCGGTTTGCGAGTTGAATCTATTCATCAGTATAAAACCATAATTAGAAGGCCCCACTCCTTTAAGCCTGTGTTCACATGATCCCTTGCTCATTGTGCCTCTAAGCGAGGTGACAATAACTCTGGAAAAAGCACTGGCAACTCTACCAATTAGGACATAAACTCCATAGCAGCTAAGTAAGAGAAGAGTTGTCGATTTCAGTCTT
Source organism: Solanum habrochaites (assembly GCA_027704765.1). Classification (NCBI taxonomy): domain Eukaryota; kingdom Viridiplantae; phylum Streptophyta; class Magnoliopsida; order Solanales; family Solanaceae; genus Solanum; species Solanum habrochaites. Next base: position 33,574,811 of record JAKWJA010002498.1, on the reverse strand, counting down.
TGAATTGAAGTTGAGCGATCGGCCGGGTTCGTCGAAGTTAACCTTTTTTTTATCACAAAAAGGGCAAAACAATCGCCCGATAACATCTCGGAAAGAACACATGCCTATTTTAAACCCATATCTTACAAATCACCATGTTTCCCGAATAATACAATTTAACTTATATAACAGAATCTAAATGAAGATTGATTGGGGCATAACTAATTCCACCACAATAGGATTTTAACTCACAGAACAACAACGATAGATACTCTAAAATGATTCTAATTTTACAAACAAACATCAATCATATATTTAACAAGAAATCTAGAGACTCATCGATGATTCTAAACTATTTATTATTGTTCAAGTGAGTAAGAATTTGAATAGAGTAACAGAGGGGTTTCATTAACAACATTTTATGTTGAGTTACATTGTACGGATGAGATAGGAGGCAATGAAATACAAATATAAGCACACTTGATTAGTTACAATACTTTTAAAATAAAATAAATATAACTACTATAGTGCAAGTGTGAGTTTGTGAGAAAGAGATGAAATGAGAGGAAGTGTGAGGTGTAAGAATTTTAAACCTGCTATTTACGACTGTCCAACTTCTCACCATTTGCAAATATTAGTCGTTTTGTTTATCATTCATCAATGCGCCAAGCACCTTTTTTTCGCTAAACATAATATAATTCCCATCTTTTGTGTATGTTTAATCAGTTGTCGTTTATCACATCGCCAACATCGTTGGCGATTCGGTAACGAAATATTCATTATGTTAAGTTTGACAGACTCAATCATTTGGGGTGTACTAAGTCCAACGGCGAGCGTGATCGAGTGCGTAATACCTTTTGGCGATCCTCAAAAAAGACATATTACTCTCTACCATACATCCGTTCAAGTGCATTCCTTACTAAATCTGCACAAACAAAACACAATTATTTTTCCAAGGTAACAAAAACTAAATAGTGAATTTTGAGTTTCCTACAAAACAACGTGAATTTTGAGTTTCCTAGCAAATAACACCCTAGAAAATGTTGTATCACAATGCAATTAAACCTTAAGATTCCACTATTGGGGTTAGTCGTAGTATCACTAGTAACACCCCCTAGTTTTCTTGTATTGAGATGAGAAAATATATGACCCATTTGGGTCTCTAACTCTTGATTGAAACTGAATGTGAGGTGACAGTCCGACTAAGATTTGACACATCTTTTTTATGCCTTTTAGAATTTTTTGTGACCCGTCAACTATGTTTAGTATACGCAAGCGCATATCCTTCGACCTAGAAAAATTCAAATCCTTTGGCTTTTTTGGCTAATAGGGATGCACATATCTGTCCTTCTCCCTATAATTACAATTTAGATTTTGGTACCTCTAATAAAGGTCTATATCTTTCCATCCTTTTTGGTAGTCAAACAATAGATAACACCCTGCCTCATGTAGTTCGAATGATAACAACCACCTTGTTTTGCTAGAACTCTTACCTCCTAACTGTATAAAACATTAAACTTCATATCTTTAACATTCCTTCTCGCAACTCCCAATGTATTGACGCAACAGGTTCCTGCCCCCATGACTTTCTTGGATATAATATCAAGTTGCTTCATAATCTTAGCCATATTATAATCCCTTTCATTGTCCTTCTGCTCTTTAGATAATTGAAAGATTATAGGGGAAACATACTCTTCGCGAGTGTACCATGCCCTGTTGATAGTTTTCATACCATCTAAAAGTTGTTCTGACACTATGGCTTCTACATTAGTCCTTTGGGGGAGAGTTGGTCAGCCAAATCTTTATTGACCGAGTACATACTCCAATAGAAGCATTGAAGGTGTACGTTATCAGGGAGACAATGTGTTGGGAATTGAAGCACAATGTTTTTAAATTAGAATCAAGTTTCGTGCAAAGGATCTTCATTCAAACGGTTGATGCTTTGGACATAATCCCCAATGGTCATCATCTTTGAAGATGGAAAAAATCATACATTGAAAGTTATAACTATTTCCTCTCACAATGTGATTGCGTTGGATGGCAATTTACCCCGCCACTTGCATGCCTCGCCAATCAATGAAAAAGGAATAGTCTTAGGCGAAATTATTTTTTAGATACTTTTTGAATGAGAATGGCACAGACACATCCATAATGTTTTGAAGGTGCTTGTGAGGGTCCTCGTGAGCAAATCCACTGAAAAGTCCCTGAAGTTGCAAGAGTTGCAACATTGTGTTTTTTATGTGGAATACTGCATTTCCCTTGTTTGGAGGTAAACGGATTGTCCAAACACCTGCAATGTGATGTGGTCATTGAGGTTGAGGTCTTCGACATAATTGAGGTTGTTCATGTTGTCCTGATGATCCATTTGGATCCCTTTAGTACCGTTCACACTCATGTTTTATAAAACATTTTCACAGTCTACCAAACAAAACCAAAAGTTAATTTATTAAAAGACTAACTAAAAGTACAAAATTTTGAGCGACAATATTTTCACGTGACACCACTCCGTGACAACGTCGCCATTTTGATGATTCTAGGATTATCATTATCAACGACACTATCCTGCAGCTTGAGTGTCTATGACATAAAATTTGTATAGTAATCCAAGCAAGGATTTGGTTTGTGTCACATGAGAGTCGTAGTTAGAGTAGAAGTTAACTAAAATTTCATTTTGGTTAGTAGTACCTTAAAAAATTATGGAATAAAAGAAACTAAATGCTATTTGTGATATGAAAGTGTCAAATACAAAATGTTTTTTGTCATGAGTAGTAAAAAGAATAAAAATAAAGAGATAATAAAGTATAGGGGAAGTTCTTGGGGTGTGATCGAAATATATGTATACATATATTGTTGAGTATATGCTTTCGATAAGTAATTTGCAAGATAATTGTTACTGCACTAAACATTAGGTGAAAGTGAATTCCCTCTCGGACAACTTACCCCATATAAAAAGGGTTCCTCTCAGACATCCACTCGTCTAATAATGACCTGCCTACGCCTTATTTTTACCCGCTCTTTTGATGACGAGTGTTCAGATATAGAACTAGGGGTCACTCTCTAAGGTTGAGCCTTATGTCACCCCACTCCACAGGACATCAGTCTAGCAGTCGTAGTGTTGCGACCTCTTTATCGAGCAACCTAAAATCACATTACTAGTTTTTAACATTCAACAACAAACACATTAAATTAAACCACAACCACTTGTAACCTATCAACAAGCAAGACTCAACAATATTATTAAGACATATTTTCTAAATCATACCCCAATTGTGGGGTGTTTTAGACACACCTAAAAAAATAATAAGATATACCTAAAATAATTATGAAATCAAATCGGGAAAAGAAATTAAACATTAATCTGGGCAAAGGAAGAAGAATATAAAAGACCCACTTCAAATTATGAGGAAGAAGAACATCTTTCTTCAAGTCTTTCAGAAAACCCTTTTGAAATATGAGAGAAACTTTAGAGCTAAATCTGAAAAATATAAAACTATAATTCTTATGTTTGTCTCTCATTAAATAATAAAAGTATTTAGTATTTATAGATTTCAGAAGTTGTGTTGGCGAATCAATTTGGTGACTTTAGTCATGAACCGCTGGGTGATTCGGCGATTCTCCCTTTTCGTAATTCTTCATCGATTGTGATTTGCATTCATTATCTCTGTGTTCTGGATCAATAAGACGATTATTTGTTTCATGTAACTAATTGGTGAAGCACCAACTACTCCTTTTCATTTACTTTTTGATCAACTTTCTTTAGAGCATTGGTTACTATAACCATGGGAAAAGTATCTATATTCACAAAAAATCGCCAAGTTTACTTTGTGATGCTTATGCTTTATGTATATATCTATTCATCCTTTTGGTCCTGTTTTGCTCCTAATTGACCATATTACACTAACACTCTAAATAGTTGAATCCTAAAAGTTTTCATTAGATTTTGAGATAGAATGAGAAATTGAGGACACTATTGACAGTATAATAAGGCTGCAAACGAGTCCAGTTTAAGGACTCATCTATCATCTACTTCCAAATATAACTCCCTTCTCCTAACTATAACCTTCTCCAAAAATATGTTGAAATAAATCTTGTCCTATCAACCCAACTTCACCAACGTCAAACCATCAAATATAACATATGCATCTTCTCCCATAAAGATCTTCATGAAATGACATTTGGATTCTCGAGTGGTAAATTTCTATGTTAACAAACTTGATTAGAGGTAAGTGATCATCCCAGTTACCTTTGGAATAGATCACGCAAGCCCTCAACATATCCACCATGTTTTGAAGAGTGTGCTCTGCTTGGCTATCTATCTGAGGATGAAATGTGGTACTTAAGTTCACCTTATAACCCAAGCCTTTTTTGAATGACTTTCAAAATAATGCTGTAAATTACATACGTCTGTCTGTCAAAAATAATGGAGACCAGCACTCACATGGTGCTAAATACTTATTGAAGATACAATATTGCATAATCTTCTACAAAATGGGTGGTCTTTACAGGTTAAAATAGGTTGATTTTGTCATTCTATCGACAATTACCCTAATATAATTATGCTATATGAGAGACCCTAGTACACTTGTGATGAAATCCTTATTAATCATCTCCCACTTTCATTTATACAGTTTTATATTCTTAGAAAAACCACTAGGCCTTTGGTACTCTACTTTAACTTGTTGACAATCTTGGCACTTAAGAACAAATTTTGCAAGCCCTTCTTCTTACTATTATACCAATACACCACTTCCATGACATGATACATCTTTGTGGAAACCAGATAAATGTAAAATATGGACTTATGATCTCTCTCCATGATACCCTCTTTGAGGCCATAAACAATTGGTACACACAATGTACCTCTATATATCAATACACCATCTCCCCTAGTTCAAAACCTAATACATTTTTTTTATGAACATTTACCTTCAAATTAAAGACAAATAAGATCTTGTCTTTCTTTTCTTTAACTTTTGACATTTATGATGATGCATACTAATTCATTTGGGTTGTACTAAGTCCAACGGCGAGCGTGATCGAGTGCGTAATACCTTTTTGCGATCCTCAATAAAGACATATTACTCCCTACCATACATCCATTCAAGTGCTTTCCTTACTCAATCTGCACAAACAAAACACAATTATTTTTTCAAGGTTACAAAAATTAAAATAGTGAATTTTGAGTTTCCTACCAAACAACATGAATTTTGAGTTTCCTACCAAAGAACACCTTAGTTAATGTTGTATCACAATGCAAGTAAACCTTCAGATCCAACTCTTTGGGTTAGTCGTAGAATCACTAGGAACACCCCCTAGTTGTCATGTGTTAAGATGAGACAATATATGACCCATTTGGGTCTCCAACTCTTTATTGAAACTGAATGTGAGGTGACAGTCCGACTAAGATTTGACACATCTTTTTTATGCCTTTTAGAAGTTTTTGTGACCCCTCAACAATGTTTACGATACGCGAGCGCATATCCTTCGACCTAGAAAATTTCACATCCTTTGGCTTTTTTGGCTAGTAGGGAGGCATATATCTTTCCTTCTCCCTATATTTAAAATTTAGATTTTGGTCCCTCTAATCAATGTCTATATCTTTCCATCCTTTTGGGTAGTCAAACAATAGATAACACCCTGCCTCATGTAGTTCTAATGATTACAACCACCTTGTTTCTCTAGAACTCTTACCTCCTAACTGTATAAAACTTTAAGCTTTATATCTTTAACATTCCTTCTCGCAACTGCCAAAGTATTGACGCTACGAGTTCCTGCCCCAATGACTTTCTTGGATATAATATCAAGTTGCTTCATAATCATAGCCATATTATAATCCCTTTCATTGTCCTTCTGCTCTTTAGATAATAGAAAGATTATAAGGGAAATATACTCTTTGCGAGTGTACCATGACTTGTTGATGGTTTTCATACCATCTAAAAATTGTTCTAACACTATGGCTGCTACATTAGTCCTTTGGGGGTGAGTTTGTCAGCCAAATCTTTATCGACCGAGTACATACTCTAATAGAAGCATTGAAGGTGTATTTTATCAAGGAGACAATGTGTTGGGAATTGAAGCACTATGTTTTTAAATAAGAATCAAGTTTCGTTTAAGGGATATTCATTCAAACGCTTGAAGCTTTGGACATAATCCCCAATGGTCATCATCTTTGAAGAAGGAAAAATCCATACATTGAAATTTATAACTATTTCCTCTCACAATGTGATTGCGTTGCATGATATAAGGGTTTATTTTCACCGTGATATAAGGGAGGCTAAGATTGAGGAGTTTATAAACCCTAGGAAAGGTTATATGAGTGTGGAGGAGTATTCTTTTAAATTTACCTTGTTGTCTTCATATGCTCCATCTATGGTGTCTAACCCTAGAGATGAGATAAGTAGGTTCCTTTCCGGTGTTTCCTATCTTGTGTAGGAAGAGTGTCGCACAACAATGCTCCATGATAACAAGATTCTAACTAAGCTTATTGTGTATGCTCAATCAATTTAGGTATAATAGGAGGACTCCAAATCAAGATGTTTGTAGTGGTTTGAAGGTTATCAATGACAGAGGTAGTGGTTCCCAACATGATAAACCTATTTTTATCAAATTGTGGGAAGAAATATTCTGGAAAATGTCTAGTTTGTACTAGTGGATGCTTTGGATGTGGGAAGAATAATCACAATGTGATAGATTATTTTTACTACAGGAAAAAATATCAAGAATATCTCTCTACAATGGTCCAATTGTTAGTGAACAAATAAAGAATTACTGTTTCTATAAACTTCAAGCTAACAGGGAAGCAAATATTTATTAAGGTGTCGTAAGTTATAGTGTCCATTTTTTGCATTGTGATGAGTTCTTTCCAAGTACTAAAGAGCATGATGAATATTTGGATTGACGGTTTTTTTCTCTTCTCTTATATTCTGTTCAAGCTTGAGATTTAGAATTTTTTAGTGGCGTGTTGCATATATTTTGAGTCTTTGTGAAAAATGAGTCTCCTTGATCTCCTCAAATTGTGCAATTTTTTGTGAGTTTATGTTTAGATGGTAAAATGAGTTTTATTGACTTTGTTTACATTGTTTTCCATGTTGGCCGGTCTCTAATGTAAAATTGCCGAAATGTTGAATGAGTTGAATTATGAGCATGCTTAAATATAATCTAGAAGATGTTTCTAAATGTGATTTTATGTGAAATTGGCATTATTTGATTAATAATGTTGTGATGAGCATGATGATATGCGGAGAAGGAAATTCCTCCAATATATAATGAGAAATGTGGAATCTTATTACATGATGAGTTATAGATGTTGTTGTTACCTTCTTGTTGTGATTTTAGTCTCTCATATGTGTGGTTTATTTTCCTTCTAATTGTGTGTATTTAATACATTGTTGAATATATTATTGTGCTCTGATAGTCTTGATTTGCTAAATGTGGAAAGTGCTTTATCGTCATTCAAGTACGAATGTTTTCCATGTGGGGGAGTCCTGAAACACCCCAAAAATTTGATGAACTAAGCTAGAGACTCACATATGAATAATGACTAAAAATGGTTAAAGTTAAGTTTTTATACCTAAACTACTGTAATCAATTTTGTTTCACAGCACAGTAGTGTGAAGGTGAAGGGACGATCAAGACGTATGAAAAATAGTCTTTTGTGTGCTAGTGTGTCCTTTATAATAGTATATGTTTTGGAGTACTGTTTGGAGTCAATAATCAAGGGGGATTACCCGAGAGACATTCTTAGAGTCAAAATGAACGGGAATGACTGCCCAAGGACAAACCAAAGAGTTCTTGAGAATGACCAAAGCCTTGGACAAGGTACAGTCAAGGAAGCGTATGGTAAGAACGTTGAAGAAGCCACCCTGTGTTGTGGACCTGCTCCACTAAGGACCAAAAAGTTTTTCCACATCTTAGACCTCATCAAGAACCCTTCTTTCAAAGAAATAATTTCTAGAAACTTGTAGGAACACCTATGCGACGCGGACTTGTTCCCCGACGATAATTCAGAAAATAAAAGTTAGCTTTGACTTATTTAAAAAAGTCCAATTCATGTAGGGGTGTTTTGAGTATTTTAGGGGTGTATTATATATTTAAGTTCAGTCATTTTACACCCATTCCGACACCAAAACAAATCCCCAAATCAAAATCTCAATTTCTCTCACTTTTATGTAAAATTCTCAGTATAGACAAATGCTCGATTGAAGAACTTTCAAGCACTAAGGATAAAGGTCAATTATCCAACTTTTCAATCAAAATTTAGTGGTCATCTCAATAGCACTAAGGAAAAAGGTAAATTATCCTTGATTCTTCTTTCATTGAAAGATCTAATTCAAAGGCTTTTCAAAAGATCTCAAATATCCTAAAAATCGGATTTTAAATTATAAACATAGGTTCTTCCACTTAAAGGTTTAAATAGATGATATATGAAGTATTAAATTTTAAGTGATGGTTTTATGATAAAAATAATGCCATGAACCCATGATAATGCTAATTCTTACGTTTTTTCTTATGAAGTGGATTTGATAATTGTAATTGATTATTGATGGAATTGTATTTAAATTGCCTTATAGCATTGGTTCTTAATCTTATTGTGGAGGTTATTACTTGTTGTACTTATTTGATTGTGATCTTAGTGGATTTATGATGTCAATTAAAGATTGGTTATGTTTTTCTGTTGATGATATACATATTGTGAAGTTGTGGTATGATAATAAGGTAAACTTGTATAAAGTAAAATTATATTATGAATGAAAGTATGTTCTTCTAAATGTTGTTATGTGATGATGATTGACTATGAATAGTCTCTTTATGTAGATATGATTTCTTGTTTTGGAAGGCCCCGTTTTCCTTACTTGATACATTAAAGTAATGTGAATTTAATCTCTTAACTTTGTAGGCTTAGGCACCCTTGTCATTAAATTGGTAGACCTAAAGAAGGTACCCATCTAGGAAAGAACTAATATTTAACCTTGAATTAGAAAACAAATTTTATAATGAAATAAATGGTATAGACGTATAGTGGTACCTGTTTCATTATTGAGCTATCCTAATGAACCTTGATCAATATATCCTTGTGGATACGCTCTTGGAAATGGTATTTTGAATTTGTAGGGCTTAGTGATTGTACCTTCACAAATACTCTTATGTGAATGAACTAACTCTATGTGAACAAATGCAAAGCACCGAGTAGATATGCTTGTACTAGTAACTCTACTTGAGGATGATGCTAGAGAACAATGAATCCCTTGATATCCCCAAATCATGTGCCTACATGGGATGCATCCTTACTTTAACTTTTGGCAAGTAAAACACTTTCCACTTGTGGGGCCTTGTTGAAACTGATTCCACACCTACGGTAGTGTAGTGTTCTATGTTCGGTTACTCACCTATTCTCATATTTGTATATGTCTGCCTATATAGTGTTTTTTGGATGGGTTCTACAATGTATAGGTAGTGGAACGGGATGCTATCTACACATAGCACGAGTAATTTTTGAAGATGCTTAAGTGAGTACGCTATTTCTTCTAAGACAGTATGTGATGTCCCCTTATTGTATGAAATGTCTTCTTTATATTGCTCTTTGAATTGGATCGCGCTTGTTTGGTTGGTCTTGTATTTGAAAGGAAATATCCTTATATAGGATAGTATTAAAGAACACTTAGGCGTGCATTAAACAAGTTGTATGGGAGGTTTCTCCATGTCTTACCTAGGAGAAGTCTCAGTGATACCTTAGTTAAAATGTCTAAAATGGCTAAAAATGGGTTTACTCTATGATGGGGGCTTACCTTATATTTTGCATATTGACTTGTAAGAATGTTACTTATACTCTGTTACTTAGATTTTTTTACTAAAAATATCTCTTAGAAGTAATTTTCACTTAAGTTGATCCCTCTTTTATCAGTTTTATCCTGCATTTACCTTGTGCGTAAGTGAGTAATGCATGTTTGCTCTTTATGTCCTTCAAGGAAGAGGGGACACGGGAGAGTATGTCTTCAGAGGTGTTCTGAGGACAGTGATTTATTTAGGGGCTTCTGTATTAAGGAAGTGGAGTAGGCATATCGGTTCGGGGCGAGAGGGAGGATAGAGAATGAGATGCGTCATAGATATCTGGGGGGATGACCGAGGTGATTTGAATGTTGTTTGATAAAAGAGGGGCGGGAGCGAAGGTTCTGATGATGTTTGATGAGTCGCACTACTTTTTTCATACGTTGATGTATGAAGGCGAGAAGCCTGAAGACCGGCGAGAGTCGAAGTCCAGCGATGGCGGTGCGCCGGGGGTGTATAGAAGGACCGCCGAAAGACTTTTTGAAACTCTCTTACTACTGAAACTGATTGATAAGAGTACCTAGACAAAATCCATTAACTCAATTTGAGTATAATGTCACACACACCTTGAGAAACGATCAACTGCCTGTTGCCTTATTGTTTACAACAGGGAACGACTGCTAGACTAATTTTCCATTACACACTAACGCATTGGAAGCTGAACTACTGAGAACGATATTCCTACAATAAACATAGCCATAGCTGGCTTGAAGCCAGTCCATACGGGGAATGACATAAAAATCTACCAGGCATTACTCAAAAAAATAAGACATGGTATGCTTGTGATTGATAGAAAAAGGAAAATCACTATAGACTCTCTATGTTAGAATGGACTCATGAAATGTTGTAGAAACAATGAATGGTTCACTAGGGTGCTTAGGAAAAACATCAAATTTATAGAAACCTATGGAGTTACAAAAGGATGAGTTTACTAATGGATCTAGCAAAGAAAAAAGAGTAAAGTCAATGACATGGATAATACCATTGAAAATATTTGGTAAATCTTCTTGCTCTTGGAGGTTGTTGATAACATATAAGTGATTTGTTCCTCTACCAGTACCATAAGAAGCCAATCTTGGTGCAGTTCTATTTGGTGGAGCAACTAAAAAAAATGGGCGTTATTGACCTCATTCCCGTTACCTTACTTTTTCTTTGGACATTATCACATGAAAGTACAATTCTGAACATATTTGATACAATGACTAAAGTCCTCACAGCATGTAATTGATTGGTTCCTATCACCCTTAGTGCAAATAGGAGGCTAACTACACCCTTACACCAGATGACCCTTAGAATAGGCTGGTTTATTAATGATGTTCTTGTTGTTCTACTCACCATTGTTCTTAGGTGAAAGTGCACTAGCAAATGATATAGCATGTCCTTTCTGTTTATGTTGGAAGGATGATCGGCTGGTATTACCCTTCTATTACACAGACTCGTTCCCTATCTTAGCTCTATTGCTCTTTAACTCTTCCATATTCCTTAGATTTTCTTCCTTAACCTGTTTCACATATACAATTAACCTCGATATATCCATGTCCCTAATAGGCATTGTTTCTCTTCCTTCTTTACTTGATATAAGGGACAACCCAATAACAAACAAACTCATTCTACTACTCACATCACCAACCATATAAGTAGCATATTGGGATAATTGGTTGAAATTCAACCCATACTCATTCATAAGTTAGCTCCCATAACTTAGCCACTTTCAGCTCCAGGGGAAAGACACACCTCAAGAAAGCCTCCACAAAACAATCCTAACTCGAGGTGGTGCATCCTTATCCCTACACTCTTTCCACTAATAAATCACAGTCCCTTAACATGCTTAAGTCATATTCATTAAAACTTGTTCATCACTTTCATATTACTTTTCAACAATGCACGTATATCAATATTTTTTGTAGTTCCTCAACTAAGTATTCCATATTCTTTATACTGCTTGAACCCGTGAAACTAAAAAGATTTGTCTTTAAGAACTCTCAGACTCGAGCTACGTCTGTTATCCATTCATGTCTATGGCATACTTTTGTTGTGCCCCCTTTGATTTGTTAACAACTTTAACTCACCATCAGGATAGCTCTGGAAGCTCATAGCATTGGTAGTTTGTCCGTGAGTTTCCTTCAAGTGAATTCGGTACCCCTTATTCAGGTGGTTGAACATTTCTCCTAGTTAGACAACCTCTTACTACTCTTCGTGAAGAAATAATTATCTGAAAGAATGTTTAAGCACGAATTAGAAGGAAACTTTTTAGAGATCAAACTCTATCACACGAAATGAGTGTGAAATTTTCGCAACAGTTATTGGTGCATATATGTGATGGAAGTGTGGGGGCGGGTGTGGTTAGGCGGGGTTCGGGGGTGGGTGCGTGTTGCGGGGTGTTGCATGGGGGTTTAGGTGGGGTTGGTGTGGTGTGGGGGAGAGGGGGGAGAGTCTGACAAGGTGGGGGGGGGGTGCTCGGGAGCTGTGGGTGGTGGGTCGGGGGTATGTTTTTTCTGGGGGGGGGGTGTGGGGGGAGGTGATTGTGGGGTGCAGTTTTTCTTGTTGGGGGTGGGGGATGTGTTTGTTTTGGGGGGGTGGTTAGGTGTTGGGGTGGGGGGGGGGTTTGGGGGGTAAGGGTTGTGGTTGGCAACAAGTGTTGCCCTCCTCGTTTTTATAGATATTTCGCGCGCTTGACACGTCTTCAGATTCCCTAGACTCTTGACTCTATGCCTCATAAAAGTATCGTCATGCACGAGCCTGATCCCCACTGGACGCTTAGATGCGTACTAAGACTTAACATAAGTTATACACAGAAAAGACTAAATCCTAAAATCTAACTGTGCGTCAATCCTATAAACACTGACGGGTGGTATATGGGACGATTTCCTAGATCACCTAGAACATGAATTACTTTGACAAGAGCAAATTGATAAGCGAAGATCCTCACAAGAATGTTTAACGAGGGTTGTACATAAAACTTCATAGTAGATTGGGCTCTTATATCAATGGATATGTACGTGGGGATGTCAATCTCTTACCTCTATCTGGGTCATCTAGTATGATGCAGGTAGGGGTGATCAGGTAAATAATTTGTAAAACCCAAAAACCAAACTGAACTGGAATTGTGTGTGGTGTGATGCAGTGTCGAATCTTTTGTGTTTGTGCTGTTTTGTGTAAGGTGTCTCTTTACCTTGGAACTTCGGGTCTGTTCTCGTTTGGAATTTTTATGCAGGAGGGCCTCGACTATCTATAGTGGCACCAAATATAAATTCTTTTTTCATTAATAAATTTTAAAATAATTAAATTTATGGCTTATATAATATTACATCTAGCACGTTTTTACTCAAAATAGTTGTTGGCTCATTAGTTCAAGGTCCTAGGGAGTTCAATGAGAAACAAATCCTTTGGAATCTTTGATAAAAAACTTTATGCCGGCTGTCTTTAATTTTTTATTAACACAGGAAATCATGATACTTGGATCATATCCGGGTGGATCTTTGTTTTTTATTCACATCATAAACCTGATTTAAAAATACTAGACTAAACCGAACTGATGTAGAAAAAACTAAATTGATTCGAACTAGTTTTGTATGAAATTTGGTGCCCACCCATATATTCAAGTCAACTAACATCAATATATTTATGTACAAAATATGTGACTTTGAATCTTACAGATGACTTATTCTTGAAAAGAATTTGAAGAACTTATATGGCTCAACTAAACTCAACATTGTCCTAAATCGTTAAGACCCAAAATTACTTAATGGTGTGGTTAGATAACGTCCCTTGTGATCTGAATAACGGGCTTTTCTATATTTTAAACTAGTGTTTTTATAGTATGCCATTCATTATTTTGATGAGCATTGAGCTTAATCACACAAGAACGTCTCAGACATTCGAATGATAGCCTTTGAAATGTATGGTTGTGTTCTAGTGTAGGTTGGTACATTTTATTTGTTGTTTGATGCTCAAATTTATAGGAGATATTCATAACATCTATGCTAGTGTATTTTATTTCTAAATGTCCGGGAAAATTTCCCGAGGACTGACTAAAGGGTCTTAGAGGAGGACCCAAGCCTTGCCGTAGGCATGCTGCTTCCAGATGGCAGGAACTTGTTTCTCCGTTCGGGTGGAACAAATACGGGCGCGTAGACTTGGTCCACCAGTAGCCAAAAAGTTGTTACTCATCGTGATCATATTGAGAAATCAACTGGTTCAGAAGTTAATTTAAGAAAATGTTGCGGGAGTAGCTTCTCGTTGCGGACTTGTTCCTCGACGAAGATTTCAAAAATGAAAGATGTGTTTGACATATCCAAAAGTCCAATAAAGTGTGGGTTTTTTTTTTATTAATATTGGGAGACGGTTATAGACAGATTTTAGGACTTATTTATCCCCTTTCCGAAGTAAAAACCCCAACACCAATGATAAAATCAAAAATCCAAAAACTCTCTTCTTATCCAAATAGCCTCAAACCTCCATTGGAGGGAAAACTCAAGTTCAAGCTAGTGGCTTGATTTTCATGGTTTATTCTGAAATTTCTGATGGTTCTTATATTAAAAATGTATGGTGATCCTTCATCCTTAGTTATGCATTCATCTAAGGAGTCAATCAAGTATTTTCAGAATATGATTCAAAGACCAAAATTCCCAATTTTCAATCCACCCATGAACTGTTTTTTAAATTGATTTCAAAAGAATGTTTATGATAAATTAGTGAATATGTACTGTTTTAAAGATCAATTCCAATCCAATTTCATGATGAACCCCTGATCCTCCTAATTTCTCAAATTGGATTATGATGTGGGTCTTGAGATCTTGACTCTATGTTCATTAAATAATGTTTCAATTGTGTTGAATTTCCTTTTCTGTTGTTAATCATGTGAATTTTATATGAATTTTTTATAGAGTGATCAAGATGTAGGGATTGGGTAAATTGATCTATATTCCTCTACTTTTTATAGACATGATGAAGTAGTGTACCTAATGTGAACTTGAAACCATGATGTTTGATGTATGATTTTGTTTTGTAATGGTACTTTTAGCTAATTTTTTTACATGTATTCATGTTGAATTATGGGAATTGATCAATGATTATCAAATCTTGGAGGAATTGTAAGATTACCCTATTCTCTCTTCTTGTCAATAGAATTGCTAGATGATTGGCCTCGTATCGAATTGTGTGGTATGAGTCAATTGTGCGGTATTTACCTTATTGTAGGGTCAATTTGTTGTTAAATTCTTAAGGCAAAGTGTATTCGTGAAAGTGTGATTTAGATCCCCACTAATGTTAAGTATGATGCCTAGTCTTCAATGTTAGTTCATGATCTAGGTTTTATTGATGATGCTTCCTATAGTTTAAAATGACACTGGTTTAGGGGTTTTATAGTGGTACATGGGTGGATGTTTTTGAATACTCTTGTGTTGGTAAATGAATACGCTACCTTCTGAACCTCTACATGAATGTCTGGTCTTAAGTACGATTAGGAGTCTTAGATTCAAGTAATCTATGTCTTGTCTTCTATGTTATAATCTAGTTTTGTGTGGTCTATAGTTCCTATTACTCTATATATTAGTTTTCTATGGTTAGGGAGTCTGGACTTTTTAAAGTGGCTGCCTCAATGCTAGGATTGTTACCATTACGTGATCATGCGGTCCAATGTATTCACACACCTCATGCATGACTATAAGTAGGATGGAATCAAGGTTGCTAATGAAAGAATAACTTACATATGTACTAATGTCTACTACTATGCATGTAGAGTAAATGTCCACGAAGTATGAACGTAACTCTTAACTAGGATGACTTGTTAGTTGTACTAGTATGGAAAAGGGTATGGGACCCTGTCTATGCATTGCACATGTGTGCTTTGATAAGAAAATTCCTAGGTTTGGATTTCTATGTTCATAATATAAATGTATCAGTATGTTATAAATGTGTATATTGTCGTATTTTGTTTATTTGAAAGGTTTGTTCACATATACGTATACTGATACACATGAATAATGATGTAGTCAATATAGGGGAACTTGAATGATGTTCCTCAAAAGTAACCTAAACTAGATAGATATTTGAATATGCTATGAGCTAATCATATGAGGATTCAAACTCCTAAGCCTATGTTTTATGAAATAATTTAATAAAGGCTTTAAAAAAATGGAACTTAGCTTAGCACCGAGTGAACTTCATAATGGAAGCCGTTTGTTTCCCTTGAAAGAAGATTCACTATTGTGTTCTTATAAGGTGTTTACTTCCCTTGGAGAAATATTCACCTATGGTTCCCCATGAGGCCTTGACTTCCCTTGAGAAAGGTTAAACAATGGTTTCTCATGAGATTAAGGCTCCATATTCTAGTGAGGCATATAGAGGTATATATATATATATTTATATTATATATATATAATGATATTAGAGTATATATAATATATAGTCCCCATAATCTTATAACCTCTGCCTACATAGTAGCTAGGCAAGTGAATTTACCTAGTATTGCTACGCCATGTTTTAATGTTTTAGCCCTGGCTAGGTATAAAACACCTTCATTCGTGATAAGGTTCTATAACACCAAATCTCAAGTTTAGTGCACGCATCGTCTTCGTAGGTTTATGGAGATCTAGGTTTCCTTAAAGTAAGAATGTAACAATAGTAATTAAGTATATAAAAGACCCCTTATCTAGATTACCAAGGAAGGCTAAACATAGGTGAAGTATGAACCCACCCTAGTACATTGGCACAATATCTATCTAAGGGGACTAAACCAAGTTCTCTAATGTATGTCCCTATATTTATGGTTTCTCTTGCATTGATTGTGTTTGTGTGTCTACAGGATGTGATGATAGCATGATATGAATTTTAGCCCATAATCTATACTTGCCACATAGTATCTAGCAAGTGAATTACCTTAGTATGCTAGCATGTGTTAATGTTTTACCCTGGCTAGGTATAAACACATTCCATTCGTATAAGGTTCTATAACACCAAATTTCAAGTTTAGCACGCATAGTCTTACTGTAGGTTTAGGATATAGTTTCCTTAAAGTAAAATGTACAATAGAATTAAAGTATATTAAAGAACCTTATCTAGGATAACCTAAGGGAAGGTACTAAACATAGGTGGAAGTAATGAACCCACCTAGACATTGCACAAGTATCTATCTAAGGGAGTCCTAACAATGTTGTCTAATGTATGTCCATATATTTATGGTTCTCTTGCATGTGATTGTGTTTGTGTCTACAGGATGTGATGATATGCATGATATGAAGTTTTAATATGACTATGTTAATAAGTTCTTACATTGAAGTATATTTGGTTGACTATAGTATTTTGTATATGAAGGATATGTTATGTCTTGTTGTCTCATGATAGGTTCACAAAATATGCGTGAGGTTATTAAGCTTCACATATACATTGCACTAGTAGACATAGATTGGGATTGGGAGTAAAGTTTTATAATGTCCTATGTGAAGTGAAATATGTATACGTACAAAGTTAATAGAGTTCAGTGTAATGTCCTTATGGTTTTGGCTTAAATGTTTCTTTGATGTATTATACTTCTTAGATGGTATGTGTTGGCTTATGTAATTTGTATGCATGGTTTTCCTTATGACCTTAAGGTGATGCATTACACCAAATATCACTATAGGGTTACTTGGGAGGTTGAGGAGTTAGAAGAAGAAGTTCATTGTAAAGAGGAAAACGCTTACTGAAAGGGAAAGTAGGTAATTGTAATATGACATCAAATGTGCCTTAAAAGCATTGCATGATTTTATATGTTATATGACTAATAAATTTTCCTATATGAAGTATGTGAATTGTATAAATTATATGTATCAAGTTGTATGAATATTTCTCAACTATGCATATGCATGATTTCAAGTAAAATGTCGCTTTTAAATGCACATTTTTGCATGGTGGACATACTTAGTACATTATTGTATTAACTACATTCTTCTCTGCCTTTTTACAGAAAGTGTAGGTTATGGATGCTTAAAAGATGTCTTTAGATGATGAGGAGCTTGATATGTGTTTCCCAAGCTCAAAGAAATGAATCCTTATATTCCAAGGATTTCATGTCAAGTTTATATTTTATGTATTGTAATAGTTTAAATATTAGTTTATGATTTTAAAGTTCCATGTTCCATATCTATTCTATGATGTTGAGTATAAGATGGTAAAGGAGATTAGAGTCTTATTATGTTTTATGACTCATATTTTACGTATAATGGAAGTGAAGTTCTAGCATATCATGTGCTATGAATGTTTAAAATTTTCTACTAAATTTACCTATGACAATGCCATTAATGATGAATATGGGCTTGTATAAGACATCCGAGAGGTCAAGTACGCCATATTATTTATAAGGGGTGCTCCCCGGTCGCGACAACACATTTCAATATAAACCAGCTTAAAACAAGTGAATTATCAAGAAAAGTTATTTAAAATCATGATATCAACTTAGTGTATCTAAAAGGATGTAGAGTTATTATGATGATACATTGTATTGCCTTACGCTGCGAATGTCGTCCTATACCTTGCGTAGGGTAAAGAACCTTAACTAATACTAGATCCACTAGTATATGATAAAAAGCACTAAAGGAATCATCTAAAAACCAATGACCCTTATCGATCCATGATGGCTACATGTTTAATGGGGTTGTAAGTTGTCTTAAATCCCCCCCATATCGAGTATCATTACTAATCCCAAAAATATGTTATTAGATATTATGTTAAAAACATTACATCTTTCTTTGAATTGATATAGTTTCTCAAAAATTTTGCACAAACGCTACTTCCTTCTTGCTTTATCTAGAATGAGATTACTGTTTTCTTAAAACTACCTTGATGGATCTTTAGATATCGAGGTTACTTTTCTTGTTTAAATGTGAAAAACATTTTTAATGCTTTGGGAATACATTTTACCCATACTTTTAAAGAAATGAATTCTATCTTTATTCTTTACTCTTTACTCAACTTGAAATTAATTATTACTGAAAAGTTAAAACATTTGGAGAAGACTTTTGAAAATATCTATGAACTTCTTTAAACTTAACTCTTACATCCCTTGACTTTGATCTTTACTTTCCTTGTATTTGATTTTTGATACAAGATTCATGGTCTCATGTTTACTGAAGATTTCATGATAATTAGATGTACCTTAGACTATTGGAATCAACTAACAAACATAGGTACATTGCTAAGGATCACGTACAAAAAGGTGAGGAAGAAATGGGTAGGACGGGCATCTGTGGCGCTCAAAGAGACGCGTAGCACCAGCGGGAAAACTTAAGAGTCTCCCATTTGGCGTGCTGTCTTGGGTGACACTCCAAGTGTGAAACTTAAGAGAATCTTTTGGGGTGCACTGTCTACTGATACTCCAACGGTTATTTTCTCAAACACTTAGAATATACTGTAGATTCATACTAAAATTATACCAGAGAAAATGAATCAAATATATGATAGATTCATACTAAAAATACATCAGAAAACATGATTCAAAATTCAAGAAACTCAAACAACGCAATAAAGAAGAAATTCAAACAAAACTTTCCACAATATTCGTCAAGAACTAAATTTCTAATCATTCAAATACTTTAGTTCTCTGAATTAGATAATGGTTATCGCGTCATTTATCTAACAAAATGCTATGTGATTTCGCTTACATTGTTGGGATTACCCCTTGAAAAAATCCACAAGCTAAACTCGACGATCTTGATGAATATTGCTTCTCTTCTCCATTTTCCTCTTCTTTTCCCTTTTCTCCAAGCCCTACTGTATTATGCTTAAACTGTCAACTGAAATAATTCTTAATAGACCCTATCTTAGTTACCGAAAATTAAATAAAATAACAGTGCAAGGAAAAGACCAAAACATAACATTCAAAATCCGTATTTGACTTTTATTATTCCAACAACCCAACTTCCAAAGGACATAACTAACTCATATGAACTCGGAACCAAAAAAATTAAATTACGTTGAAAATATCATTTGAATAGATTTCCTACCATGTCTTAAAGTAATTTCTAACTTATGTTTATATAGATGTCATTTCCCTTTGATGTTTACAAAATCCAACTTATTGTAACTTGACGGAATTTCCATTTTTTTATTCTTTTCAAGAACGACTATTACCAATTACTAGTTTGATCCTAGTTATTTCAATTTGAGAGATGTTACACTCTTGGTGAGTGTGGAGTACATCATTTTTTTTATTTGGAAAACTTGAACCTAACCCACTAGGAGAATCTTTCTACCTTCTTTTCCCTTAGGCGTAAGTGTCGGTCGATACCTTTTCCATACTAACATAGCATTTACCCGCATGCTTTCTTTTTACAGTTAGCAAGTAGACAATGAAAATCCTTTACAATTTCCTTGTTGAGGTTTAGGGTTAGATAAACTATATTTGTTGAATCTTGCTAGATCATTTAAGGATCCTTGAACGTAAACCGTTCATGGAACCTATAATGAACACGTCCATCGGAACTTTAATGTGAAAAGTCACCATTACAGGTCTTTGCCTTCTTTATCTCTCTAGGTCTTACCTTAAGTTTCTCTTCTTCGATTTGTAGTGCATGTACCATTAGCACACACCTTAGACAACGTAGAACTCAAATTAAGATTTGAAAAGAAAAAAAAATTACTAAGCCTACAAACATAATTATTAATTTGATAGAAGACTTTAAGAGGAGGTGTAAGCTAATGATTTTACAATACTGTAGAATTTCCTAAAAACAAAATTCTATCTATACTTCACAAAATGCATAAATGAGTAAGGGACTCGGATAAATATAAAAAGAATCTCACCTAGCTAAAATCTTCCAAGTAGAGGAAAATTTCTGAAGCGAATACAAAGAAAATATTAAAAAATTGAAACCACTTAAATCCCAAATAATTACAAGTTTGAGAAGGTTAAAAGTGAATGAGAATAGGCAAATATGGTGATAAAAGATGGAACAAAAAGTTGAAAATATCTATCCAAGGATTGCTTAACATGTTCCACAAAAGAGAATTACAGAGTATATAGGAAGATATTCTTTTTTATTTCCCGAAAAAGAGTATGTAGAGTTGCTAAAACATGGGTCTATAACTAGTTGCTACAGAAATTGATATGTGTCTTTTTATTTTCAAATTAATAAAAACATAGCATAAGTATTCTACTTAAAAGTCATAAATGTCCTTGATTAAATTTAATTGACTTCAAACACACATTGAAACA
Organism: Solanum habrochaites; assembly: GCA_027704765.1. Taxonomy (NCBI): domain Eukaryota; kingdom Viridiplantae; phylum Streptophyta; class Magnoliopsida; order Solanales; family Solanaceae; genus Solanum; species Solanum habrochaites. Next base: position 33,553,816 of record JAKWJA010002498.1, on the reverse strand, counting down.
TGTTCTTTCTTTACCTTTCGCAATAGTTTCTTACACACACGTTCAATTTACATAGTTCTATTTTTATTCATCTAATTTCCTTTATTCTCTCTGCCTCATTATATTCCTATGCAGTCTCATCCCTCATAAAATTTGACATGTGTTGTTAAGTTTTTCAACTTCTCATTTCTGTTTTGTTACTATTACTTTCTCCACCCCTAATTACTTGTCCACTTTTCCATTTATAGGTTTCCAGTTGAACTCAAGAACCATTTCTTGCACCAAGACAACCCTTGGCCTACCTAGACTCTCAGTTGAAGAATTAAAGCATTATCAAACTGATAAAATGCACGTATAGAACAAATGTCTCAAATTTAACTCAATCTTTTAAGGATTAAACCTTCAACTAGTCATAGACAGTAACTTAATTCTTAAAATAAAAATTTACACAGTAAAGAGAACCTAACTACTAATTACCCGACAATCTACGAATCGTTTGACACAAATAGGGATGTCAGGACAAAATCCACCATATCCTATTGAACAAAATACTAAAAACAAAATGATGAAACGGAGTAATGTGTATAGAAATGAGGTTCACCAACAGACTCCGAGTGCTTAATTGCATCAAGAAGGCACTCAATGATGATGCTTGTTACCTGTATTTGCATCATAAAATAATGCATGACAAATGACGTCAATACATTGAATGAACAAGTATAGAGGGGAATACTAAAACATAACATGATCTTGAAAAGAATAAGAAAAGAACACTTTCCTTGAAATTACATAAATTATGAATAACATAATATAAAGCAAGAATACACAAGCAATATATAAAAAAAATCAAAACACTCGAAAGCAACTCATTTTGTTAAAGTAATGTAATAGCAACTCAACTTACTCATATAATAAAGTAATATAATACATTTGGAGTTTCTCTAATTAAAAACCACCAGTATGAGCCACAATGGTGATGCGGCATCTTGTCAACGCTTCCAAAACTTTCCTATACTGTTTTTTTATACAGGAAACCTTAACTAAGTGGATCCACTAGTATCTGCTAGAAAGCACTAACAAATCATCTAAAATGTATTATCATTTCCACCCATGATGTTTACATGGTTTATGAATACTTGATCTATTACGAATTCGCATGCCCATATCGGTGATCAATACTAAACAAAAAATATACTTGGCTCACATGTTTTTAAAACAAAACTCTTCTTTTTTAAAAAAATAATTACTTCAAACATATCTTAAAAGCTCTCTTTGAATCGATGTTTCTTTTCTTGCTCAAAGGGAAAACATTTGTAACTCTTTGGATGCTTAGTTCCTATTAATCTTTAAATAATGAAACATTAAATATTACTCTATACTCAGCTCAAAACATAAGTCTTAAAAAAATTTAAGCAGTTTTTTAAAAAAATAATGAAAAACTCTATGAACTGCTTTCGATTTGATTTTTAACTTATTGACTTGACTCTTAACTTTTCTATAAATGAATTATGGATTTATGGTTCATGGGATCATCTTTATTGATGATTTCATTAAATTATATGTATCTTAGAGCTTTGAAATCAATTAGGAAGGTTAGGTGTGTTTCTAAGAAACTAGTAAGGAAATAAGGGGGGTAAATGGGAAAACTAGCGCCTTTTGCGCTCTAAGAGGTTTGGGGTGCCAGCACTTGAATTTCTGAAACAAGAAGGGGCGCACTGGGTGGCGCTGTGCACCAGATACTATACTTTACAACCCAATTTGGGGTGTTATGGTTGTGGTGGAGCCCTAGACCCCTGCCCAGATGCACTCCGACTTTTCTCTTTTATTTTTAAACTCTAAATCCCTATTTCCACTTAGTTCTTTCCCCACACAATTAGGAAAAGCTAAATCATCAATATATGCAAGATCTCAATTGAATCACACCTAATTAAATGAATCAAACTGAAGAAACTAAACTATAAAAACCTATAAGAATTCAAAAGAAATAACATGAAGACCTCATAGGATTTTTTTCCAAATATAAACAACTTTGATGAATTGAATCATGACTGGCACATGAGTGAACTAATACGGCTCTCTATCATCTCACATACCTCGTAGGATTGGATCCTTGCGAAAAAATTCCCAACAAAACATTAATGTTCTTGACGAATCATTAATTTTCTTCTACTTTCTCCTCTTTTTGTTTTCTCCAAGCCCTAGCGTGAATTTTCAATTGACCTAACTGATATAGTTCTTATTAGACATGAAATAAACTTCTTAAAACTAATTAAAATAATTTGGTATGGAAAAGATTAAAATACCCTACAAAAATCTTGCTTAAACTTTCCTTATATGACCAACCCATCTTCAAATGGCTTATCTAACTCATACTAACTCAGAATCGCACAAACTCGGCGGTGTTGGAATTATGTTTCAATTTTCTTTCCTACAATTTCTTGAAGAACAAAAAAAATACCAAGACCTAGGATTTATGGTCATTTGAACTTGTAACGAATTTCCAGATTTTTTATTCTATCCTAAAATTATTATTTCAAATTATTACTCTTCATAGTTCATTTAAAAGGCAAGTTGTTACCATATCCTCTCCTTGGGAACATTGGTCCTCAAATGAGATTACTCTTACTAGGTTAAGGGGGTAACATCAATTATTCAGTTGAAACACCCAACAATCAAATTTAAAACATCAAATATATAAATTATAAAATAATAACAAGAGAATTAGTACCATTATATGGAATTTATCAATGTTCAAAGAAATGTTAATATCTCTTCTTCATATATTCCTTACCTTCCTATGTAACTTCCTTAACAATTTGGTTCCTCCAATGACTTTGAATGATGCTAACTTTTTTGTTTTGAACTTGCGAACTTTGTGATCTACAATATGCACATGATATCCTTAAAATATAAGCTATGATTTATCTCAATATGTTCATTGGGTATGATCTATGAACAATCTCCCATGCACTTTTTTAATATGGAGATATGAATTACCGGATGGACATCGCCTAACTCTTGTGGTAGCTAAAAATTATAAATTACATTACCAACCCTTTTGAATATTTTGTAGGGGCCAATATACAAGGGACTAAACTTCCCCTTCTTACCAAATCTCATAACACCCTTTATGGGTGAAACTTTCAAGCATACTCAATCATGTAGTTCAAAGTCTAACTCTCTTCTCCTAAAAATATTGTAGGATTTCTAATGACTCTGTTCCGCTATAAACCTCTCTTTAATGACATTCACCTTCTCCATCGATTGATGAACTATATCTGGCCCTATCAACCCAGCTTCACCAACTTAAAACTATCCAATACGAGATCTACACCATCTCCCATCAAGAGCTACCTAATGAGTCATTTCGATGCTAGAGTGGTTACTATTGTTGTAAGCAAACTCAATGATAGGTTGGTTATCATCCGAATTACCTTCGAAATCAATCAAAAATATATTGTAATGTTTGAATAGTGTGCTTTCCTTTCCCATTATCGAGGATGGGAAGGTAGTTCAAAGTTACTTTTGAATAATAATAGAAGCCTTTTGAAAAATATTTCCTGACACTACTAGTAACTGGCCTCTTTTGTTTAAAATAATTGATACCATGCCTCATGAAGTCTTACTACTTCTAAAATTTATAACTTAGCATAATTATTTGCTTAATGGGTAGTATTTATCACCAAAAAATGGGTTGATTTTGTCATTCTAACAACAATCACCCATTGAAGCATGTTGCGTGGGAGACCTTGTTAAACTTGTGATGAAGTCCATATTAATCATCATCCACTTCCATTTTGGAAGTTTTATATTTTTAACCAATACAACAGGACTTTGATGATCTAGTATAACTTGATGACATATCAGAAACTTAACAACCAACTCTCTAATGCCCTACTTCGTACTACTCAACCAATAGACTTCTCTTCAATGGAGATACATCTTTCTACAACATGAATGGATGAATGGTATACCTATAGTTATGAGTTTCCTCCATGATCCTGTCGTGTAGTTCATCTACCCTTGGTACACACAATTTACCTTTGTACCTCAAAACATTATCTCCCCCTTGTTCAAAAGTAAATAACTTTTTCTTTTGAACATTTGTCTTAAATTTAAGAAAAAATGGATATTGGTGTTGCTTCTGTTTAACTTCAATACAAGTGATTATTCATCCCTATTCATCAAAACTACTCTTCATTAAATGGAATCCATTAATCGAACTTCCAATCATGCAAGTCTACGCACATCTACTTCTAGGTCTTTTGTATCTTCCTTAAAATGCGCGGTACATCCCACAGATAACTTGCTCAAGCCATCAAAAACAACATAAGACTTACTACGATGATAAGGAATACTCATATAATAATCCTTGAGTAAATATAACCACATCTTTTGTATTATATTATGCTCTACATGAGTAAATATATACTAAAGACTTGTGATTGATGAACATATCCACATGAACACCATACAGATAATGGTGGCATATTTTAAAAGCCAATACTGTAGACAACACTAGATAATGTGTTCGATAGTTCCTCTCATGACCTTTCAACTATATCAAGGCATAAGTTATAACCTTGACATGCCGCATTAACACACAACTAAAACCAACTCTAGATGCATCACCTTAAATGACTAAGCATTGTGTACTTTTGGAAAGGCCAAAATTGAGGCAGTAGTCAATCTATTATTCAATTAGGTAATGTTATTCTGAAAAACTTCAGACCATTTAAAATTTACTTTTTTCTGAGTTCAATTAGCCAAAGGGGATGAAATAGATGATAACCCCTCGAAAAATATTTTATAATATCTAGCCAACCTAAGAAACTCAATATATTTGTTCGAGATATGGGTCTAGGAAAATATTGAACTGCCTTAATTTTTTTTGAATCAACTCTTATTATATCACAAAAAACAGTGTGGCTAAGATTCTACACATTCAAGCCAAAACACAGATTTGAGAACATAACATACATATCCTTGGCCTTTAGAATGTAGAGAACTTATTTGAGATGATTAGCTTGATCTTGTGAATTCCTCGAATATATTAGTATGTCATCTATGAAGAAATTGACAAATATATCTAAATAAAGCTTATATACTCTATTTATAAGTTTTATATTTGTTGCACGCGCATTGGTCAGCCCAAATGACATAATTAGGACTCATAATGACCATAGCAGGTCCTGAATATTGTCGTTGGAATAACATATTTCCTTACTCTCAACTGCTAGTATCCCGATCTCAGATATCTATCACAAAGAATCAACTAGAACCCTAAATATGATCTAAAATACTATCAATTCTTAGAAAATGATACTTATTCTAAATTGTAACCTTGTTCAACTAGTGGTAATCCATACAAATCCTAAGGGAACCCTCCTTCTTCCTCACAAACAAGAACAGAGCACCCCAAACTAAGACACTAGGTTTAATAAATCTCTTATCAAGGAGATCTTTCAACTATTCTTTAGTCTCTTTCGACCCTGCTAAAGACATTCGATATGGCTGAATAAATTATGACGAGTATTTGGAAGAACATCTATACCGAAGTTTATCTCTCTCATATGAAGGACTCTAGTTAGATCATCTGGAAAGACTTCTAGGACTTCACTCACAATAGAATGTGGTAGAATATGAGGTATGTCAACTGTAGAGTCATTAACTCAGACTAATTAATAGACACACCCATTTGGAAATAAACATTTTTGCCTTATGATACGAAATAAAATGACTCGTAGGGACTACAAAACTATTTTTCCACTCTAATACTAGATCATTAGGAAATTTAAACTTAACAACTCAAGTTCTACAATTAATGGAGGCATAATAAGCATGAAACTGATCCATACCTCGAAGAACATTGAAATCTACCATATATTACTCAATTAAATAAGTAATTGAGTTTTTGTGATAGATGGTAACGACAGAATAACAATATAATTACTCAACTAGCAAAAACTACCCAATTAGCGTACAATCACAAAAGGGTACACAGAGTTTCTCAGATATAAAAGAAAAACTATTTGCAACATAAAGAGTCCCAAATGATAAATTTTCTTCTGCATCGAGCAAATGATAACATCAAGAGTAAAATCTTTAATCATACCAATGAAAACATCTTGAAAATTATCTTTCTCCTAATGACTAGTGCTTGAATAAAGTCATTTTTTGTTCTAACACTACCGAAAGTAGCTCCTATTGGTGCAACCCTGTATGATGGTGCAACAGATAAAATTGGGATCTATTACCCAAATTCCCGTTATTTTGATTATTCTTGGGACACTCATTAATGAAGTGAGCCTCTTTTCAAGTATTGAAACAACCTCTGAAGACATCATGAAAGTTATCTAGGTGGGTTATACAACATTTAGCACATGTAGGGGCCCAATTACCTCCTTGTGCCACACTACCATGAGGTTGTTCACACCTAGCTCTAAAATTCTATGAACTTTTACTATTATATTCACCTTTGTTTTTTGGTGCAAGTACAGTAGAAGATGATAAAGCAAGTCTCTTATGCTTTTGTTGGAAAGAAGATTGGGTTACATTATTTCTTTGATGCCCGGAACCTTATCCAATCCCCACCAACCTACTCCTCAACACGCTCTACCCTACTCAAACAATACTTCAACCCCTACGTCCCCAATAATCACCTACCAAACACCGACCCCCACATCAACCAACCCCTTCCCCCCCGCAACACCCTTTACAATCCCCTTCCTCCACTACAACAAACACCCCAACCTACCGCCCACTTCCCATCGTACCAAAGCCCCCCGTATCCTCATCACCATCCATCACAAATCCCTACCTTTACCCCCTCCTAGAAGAAGAAGAGACCGAAAGCATAAAAGGAGCAAATCAAACAACCGCCTACCACAAAACTAACCCACACCACCAAATGCCTACTATGTGCCACTCGCCTTTTCCCTGCCTTCTTATTGTATTCTCGTACTTTTCCGTAACTAGCGTTCTTCCTAACCTTTGCATATAGGGACCATCAACCTTTCTATATTCATTTCACCTATTTGAATTGAAATCTTACATTTCTTAATCTATACACGAGATATCCCAGCAATCAACTAAATCACTATACTCCTAATATATGAAACCATCACCGGAGCATAATGGGATAGTTGGGTGAATTTCAACCCATACTCATGAACACTTTCTGAATCTTTGATAAGAGAGAGAAACACTCATACATGATCCTCTAAATTCTTCGGGAAAGAAACACCTCAAGAAGGATTTCTCAAAACAATCCCAACTCGGAGGTAGTGCTCCCTTATCTCTACCCTTCTTTCACTAGTCAAATAGAGTCCTATAATCACTGTTAAGTTGATATGCTGCTACTTCTACTTACTCAACATCAACATTGTACAATACCTCAAATACCTTTTGCACTCAATAATTTTTTGAGTATCCTTCGCACTTGTTGAACTAGTGATATTGTGAGGATTCATCCTTAAAACCACATGGATCATAGAAGTATCAGCCTTTTGTTCTCATGGCCATCTTTTTTTCGCTAATTGGTTTGTCCTAAATTTTCTTTACATCTTGACTGCTTCCTTGAACTCAGCATTCGTGATTTCTCCTTCGGGTTGTACTTCATGTGCATTCAGTACCCCTTGATCCTGAAGGTTCCTTGTAGTTGTATGACCTTGGATAGATCGTAAAGGCATTATAAACTGAAAAATACACACAAGAATGAATTACAAAAAAGACTTTATAGAGATAAAACTTTAACGCTCAAAATTAGTATGAAATAAGTGAACAATTTCATAAGTGTCGCATCCTCCCAATTATAGATGTGGCGCGCTTCACACTATCAACTAGGACCCAACTCACACGACTTGTTACAATCCATAGGACTCTTAAACTTTATGCTTTAATACAACATTTTTGATGCCTCGAGACTACACCCATGGCGGGAATAAAACTCGGGAACCATTTTTTTCCCTAAATGAACCCTTCGCCTACCTAGACTCTTAGCGGAAGACTCTAAGCATTATAACAATGATAAAATGCACTTATGAAACAATTGTCTCACATTAAACGAAGAATGTTTAAGAATATAAATTTAGCTTACAATAGATGGAATCTGAAATGTTAACATAAGAAATAACAATGTAATGACAACTACACAATTGACTATTTGACAGATGTTGAGACAAGACCCACGACATCGAAATGAACTAAATTACTATAAACAAATCATAAAAATTATTCCTTTGGATATTGAGGAGGCTCACTAAATAAATGAGAGTGCGTAACTGGATCAACAAGGCGCTGGATGATGATCATTGTTATACGTTTGTACAACATAAATGATGTTGGCAAAATGGTGTCACTACATTGAATGTACGAATATGCGAAAGAAATACTAAAACACAATGGAAGATTGAACAGAACCGTAAAGTAACACTTACCTTGGATTTCCTCAACTCATAAATAACTTAACTTAATATAAAGCAACATTACACATGCAATATATGTAAAGTTATTAAAATAATATAAATCGAATCAATTTATTAAAGAAGTGCATTTACTACTGAACTTACTCATTGATATACTTTTTTGGTAGTTTCTCTAATCGAAAACCACCACTATGAACCCAAGTGGTGATACGACGTATTGCCTGTGCTGCAAGAACTTTCCTATAGTTTTCTATCATATAGGATGCCTTTAGTGAGTGCATTAACTATTTTATGCTCACAACTACTAAGAAATCATCTAAAAAAGTATGATCCTTTTTACATTGCTCATGTGTTTACTTTCTATCCATGGATCCTTTTTACTTTCTATCCATGGATACGTGGTTTATGGATACGTGAGTTATTATGAACTCGCATCCCCATATCAACGCTCATTATAAATAGCTCATGTGTTTTGATAAAAAAAAATATTTCGTTAACGATAATTACTTAAAACTAATCTTAAAAGCTCTCTTGGAAAAGATGTTCCCTTTCTTACTCAAACGTGACAAAATATCTTTCTCTAGGAATACTTAGTTCATGCATAATCTTTGAAGAATTCAACTTTTAATCTTACATTTTACTCAGCTCAATGCTTATTTCTTCTAAAAAAGAGTTAAAACGTTTGAAAAATACTTTTGAAAAACTCTACGAACATCTTTTGACTTTATTATTATTTTCTTTACATGACTCTTAAATTTCCTTGAATTGAATTATGGATTCGAGGTTCAAGATCTAATGTTGATTGATGATATCATGATGTTTAGACTAACCTTAGAGTGTTTGAATCAACTAGGAAACATAGGTATGTTCTTAAGGAACTAGTATGGAAATAAAGGGTAAAATAACAAGAACAAGTGTTAGTAGCGCTCTGAGAGACGCCGGGCGCCAACATTTAATTTCACTGACAGGGGTGAGGTGCACTGGCTTGCATGGCACCCCTGAGGAAATACTTCAAATCCCCATTAGGGGATCTATGTCTGAGTAGCAACCCATACCCATGACCAGATGCACTCTGACTTTTCTCCTTTTTGTTCAACTCTAAGCCCCCTATTCGACTTAGTTTTTTCCTTAACACTTATGAAAACCTAAATGATAATTACATGCAATTTCCAACAGGAAACAACATGTAATAACATTAATCAATTTATAGAAAATCTAACAACAAGAAACCACAAGATTTAAACTAATTAATATCAAGCACTAATTAGATTTTGCTATTAAAAGTAAAAAACTTCTCTAAATAGAATGATGATTTGTGCACGATTGATGTAACGAGATGTTATATGATTTGATATACCTTGTAGGATTAAATACTTGACGAAATCCACAACCTAACTTGACCATTTTTTATGAATCTTGAATTTTCTTCTCCTTTCTCCTCTTTAATCTTTTATCTTTTCTCCAAGACCTACCATCATTTTCCAATCGACTTGGCTAAATAATTCTTTTTAGAAACAAAATCAACTCCTAAAAATGAATTACAATAATAGGCTATGGACAAGACTGCAATTCCATTCAGATATGATATAGACTTTCCTTATTTCAACAGCCCAACATCAAATGAGCATATCTCACTCATACAAACTCGGTGGAGTTGGAAAGATATTCCAAGATATTTCCTACTGTATCTAAAATAACACCTAACTCATCTTGACTTAGGAGTTATGGTCGTTCGAAGTTGACCTAAAACTAAAACATTATATAACATCAAAAAATTTCAAGATTTTGAATTCTTTCCTAAGAAGACTATTTCCAATTCTAACTCTTTAAAAAGGCAATATTTTGCAATAGTTATCCCTAATTACTTGTCCATTTTGACAAATAAAGAAAGGACAATTTTAACCTATTATACACTCAAATAGTTTCTGCGAAAAAGATAGAACTTCTTGAAAATATTGAATTTTAATTGATTAACTTCATAATTAATAGGGGTAAAATGGTACATTAATAATGTAACTAATTGTTTTCTTTATAGGTGTGTCAACTTAATACTGGACAAGTAATTATGGAATGATGAATTATTATTTATGTTTTATTTTTATTATATCGTATTGAAATTAATTAAGAAAACATTAAAATAATAAATATATGAAAAAAAAGGAAATAAAATATTTATTTTAAAATTTGAATGATAACTTGATTATTACTTAAGTAATGTATTTGGAATAAAAATATATATCTTCAATATGTAATTCAATATCAATTATAAAGAAGAGATACCACATGACCCATTTAGGTCACTTATAGCCGAACAAATATGGAATAGGAAGCAGTTATCTCATTCAGCAGTGACAAATTGTCTATGATCTCATTCAACACTTTTCGTGAAATTTCAATTTTTGGAGAATGAGTGAGAGTATCTCCTATATTTTCCCACCCTAGTTCATATTGAACTTTATACGCTCTTAAGGGTGAATGTTTTGGTCATTCTTTTTTTCGATTTTCCAATTCCATTATTTTCTTAGCAACTAGATCCAGCTGAGCAACCAGCGTGGGGAAAAATGTTTCTTCTTAGTGTCCTTGTTTGTCATGGCTATGTGATTAAGGAGTTATGCTGATATTGCATAGGGTAGTCGTAAGAGACCTCCCCCCAGAAATATTTTGTCAGCCACTCTTCTATTGTAACTCTTCTACTGTTTGGGAAAAGACTTTTGTGGAAGATGTCTAACAGCGTGTTGCCTAAGTTTCTATGTTATCCCTAAGAGACATAATCAACCCTAAGAAAACTAATCTCAACCACAGCTCACGGATTGACTCACCCTCTAATTGTCTTGAAACATAGGATTTTATCCCTAAGAAATATCATCCTCAAAGGAGAGAGGTCAATTTGGCCACCAGTGCTACCAGATTTTCTCTAATTTCATACTCAAATAGAGATACAAGAAAAATGAAACTACATATTACGTAAGTTCAGTTAAACTAACAAAAAAAAAATAGACTAAACTAAAAATTCTCAAGTAACACCATAACCCCCGGAGTGGGACCATTTTGATTTATTATGTTTCAAATACACTTCATCTAATACAAAGCGTCAATAATTGTTAGTTAGTAATATTACCAAACTAGTGAGTTGGGGTCAAGCCCTAAGGGAATAGTTTGTAAGCGAGAATCAATATAAAAGTAAGATTATGTTCAAGTCAACCATAGATAGAAACCTTTACGAAGAACAACATCATTGAAATTTAGGGGTGACATAAACGTCAAATACAAAAAAGGAGGTTTGCATTCAATTATCAACAATAACATAAAACGAAAATTATAATATAGCGACGGATCCTTCTTTTGTTATTTAATTATGGGATAAGGTATCTAACCAATCAATTGCAATTTCTAGTAAATTGATGTAAATTGGTGAATAATCTAGACATAAGTGGAGATAAACTTTCTCTCCAACAACTTGCCTCGAATCAAATTGGTTTCACTTGAACACGACGAATAAGAAGAAAATAAGCACAACCTTCACTTTAGTGCATTCACTCTCGGGATAAATGTGTGGAAGAGATTTTAGGATTCACTCTCTCTAGTTGAATCCATAACATTCCATTCTCACAAACCATGAAATTTGTAATTTTGTGTCAAAACATGTCTCTCGAGCAAGCAAAAGTTTTTAAGTAAGGATCGTATGTGCAACCAAAGATCATTAATTTCAACTACAATTTGTGAATGAAATGAACTTTAAACAACAATTCATAAACTATAAATTAACAACACCCAGCAGATAAATCAACCCATAATCTAACCTTATGAATTATGGTTTTAGCTACACATAGTAAAAAGAGAGAAATTGTTACCAAAATGTGTGTCCATGAATTAGGAAAAATTAATATTGTCTTTACAAAGATCTACTATGAAGAATCTTCAACACCCATTTCAAATTTCATATAAATGGAAATCTTCAAATCTTCAAAGATAAGCAAATATTTTCTCTCTATTCAGTTCTAAGCTCTCAACTTTAAAAACTGGAAGCTAATATTTTCAAATGAAAAATTGATACTAAATTTTTTATTCAAACAAGCATTTATAGTCTCCAAAATGTATTACGAAGGACCATTCGTTGTAATCAAGATCGCTGATCCATTCAATTATTCCCCTTTTTATCTATTGCAACGCTATATTTCTTTAATCTTCAACATCTTCAAGGTCTATAACTTTTGATGATTTAGTACCACCTCATAGAATCGTTAATCATATCGCCGATTTCTCCTTTCTATCATTGACTTGATTTTCTCCTTTAGAGATTGGCACACTTGGACATCAGGCTAGACCATGGCCATTCGGTGACTCACCCAATAGGAAAGGGGGTCCATAGACCTTCTTTTCTACGTTTGTCAAGATACCTTGTTCCTTTTTTATCCATAGTGACCATGTTTAGTCCCCCAATACAAATACCTAAAATTCAATGTTTTACATCAGTTATTGGAACAAAATACACATATTTAGACCTAAATCTATTAAATTAAAACCCTAAAAGGTTCGTAACGATTGAATTATCAAATTAATACATCGACATCACTAAGATAACCAAATGTGGAAATATTAATATCCTTGCATGAAAATCTTTGATCTTCTTGAAGACCATCAACACAATATTAATATCCTTGCATGAAAATCTTTGATCTTCTTAAAGACCATCACATAGTTGAACTTGTAGTATTTTTTACAAAAGTAAGAGACGAAGCGCAGAATTGGTCCGAGTGGGTATGTCCAATTTTTCAGAGTAAATTTTCATCAGTGTTGAATATTAAATGCAAGTAAAATAAATAAAAGAAAATATGATTTCTTATTAATGAATCTTTTGAGTATAATTCTAGTGCTATCTTCAGTCTTCTCTTCTAAACTTCTTTACGATTTTATGGATTTTAGTAACATATTTTTCGAAAGTAGAATGATGTAGACCTCTTTGAGATTTATTTTTATCTTTGCAAATGTCAAGAAGCACATTGTTGTTATCTCTCTATTAACACTTGTGAATGATGTGAAATGTTATTCTCACATACACACATATGAATGAATTAAAGAAGGTTAATGATAATTTTAATGAGTGTTGAGTCTATTTTATAGGTCATTCACAATTATTTTCAAATGAACAAAATGAGATTCTTATGTGAAGGCTATCCTCATTTTCGAATCAATGAGTTTTCTAATGAATGTTGGGTTGGGATGGATGATCATACGTTAGTTTAGACAAGGTATATAGTAACATTCCTAATCCCTTCTAATGATTGTTGGGTTTTAAATTGATAGCCATACATGAGTTATGGTGAGGTACCTAGTGTCAATGTCTTATCCCTTAATGATTGTTTGCAAAGAATGTAAAGCTTTTTATGGTGAATAATACAAAGGATCGAGTGGATATGGTTTGAGATGGGTGCTCATATGAGAGTTCAGGGGGTCCACTTACAAGAATTTTCTTGATACTGATACTCATATGTTAGTTGAAGCGGAGTATCTAGAATCTATCTCCTTATCCCATAAACTATGTTCCCACGTTGTTCTAGCTACTAGATCCATTTAAAGATAAAAAAAGATGGTCCTAAATTAGGAAAATAGGAATCTCATTGTTCGGTGAGGGTGACACCGATATTCCATGTTATGCTCACATGGTCTACGTCGGTAATGTTTTACCCTCACAAATAACGTTAATGAACTATGGATGCTTATGGATGTACAATTTAGGATGCGTTGTTGAATGTGATGCTATCTATGCATTGCACAAGTAAGCATTTAAGAGAAGTCATGGTTTGTTCCTTATAATGATAATGAATGTGCTCTTAATGAATTCATGACGAATGTTGATTGAAATGCTTATATGCTTAAATATAATGATTCATATTGTACGTGAATTGTATAATATTATACTACTATATATATATATATATACGAGTTACTTTCTTATCAAGAGTTACTGAATATGTATGTACTTTATTTAGGGTTACTTCAAAGCAGTACATAATGTGAGTAGTAGTGTAGGATGCTATTTGCACGCTGTACAAGTAGGACTTAGAGTGTCCATAGATATTTGTCTTAGTATGATGACGGGATTAATGTTGAGGGTTGGGATGTAAAGCCTTTGGAGGATGATCTGGTGGATGATTCTCAAGACAAGGTAAGGAGCATTCAAGCTAAATTTCTAGCCACCCAGATTACACAAATATGGTTGCATATTATAACGTGAGAGAAATGGAGTTTGAAATTTTGGAGAAAATTATTATGAAGTTATCACCCATGAAAGGGTGATCATATTTGGTAAGAAGAGTAAGTTGAGTCTGCGGTATATTGGTCCCTTTGAAGTCCTTGAATTTGTAGTGCGTGTGGCATATAGGTTTGCTATACCTCTAATTTATCTGGTGTATCCGATAATTCATTTGACTCAGTTGGAGGATATTATGGTGATAATGATTATATCATAATGTGGGACTCAATCGTACTAGATAACGACCTCCAATATTTAGGAGAAACATATACTATTCATGATCATGATGTGCGTGAGTTGATAACAAACGAGATTAATTATATGAAAGTACAATGGAAACATCGTCCTATTAAGAAACCTACTTAGGAGACAGGAAGGACATACGAGAAAAATATCCATAATTTTTTGTCAATTGAGGTAGTACTTCTCTCTGTCCTTAGTCTACTATCCTAAATTGTCACTCAGGGACAATTAATGGGTGTATTTATATATATTTTAACGACCCAGTTTTGTTGTTATAGAAATTCCAAGAAAAGAAAATTAGGGCCAAAAAAACCTTTTTGTAGTATTTGAATTTTCACATCTTATCCTGATTTTGAGGAAATCGTAGTCTTTTAGGTGTACAGGATTTTGGTAGCAAGCAAGTAAAGAAATTATAAATTTTGTTGGATTACTATTAACATTACTATTAACAAAATCATACGACTTTACGAGATATTATTTTGGATGAGTAGATCTCTGATAATTGATCTTGCAGTAAAAGATATTTTATGAACATAGTAGTTAAGATTATGTTGTAAAAAGGGAGAATTGAAATTCTTCAAAAAGGGTTCTTTCTAACTCTTTTTCATTGTAGAGAGAGTTGGGTCGTTTTTCCGGATAAGATGGGACTTAAAATCGTAAGTTCATAAGGGAGCTCACCAATTCACTTTGTGCTGCTATAAAAGGATTGGTGCCGCTGTGACGTAGCTGCTAAAAAAGAATTAGTTACATTTTAGCGGGACACGCGCAAATTATGTTGTCAATGAAACCCTTAACAATGTTGGTTGAAATTTTTTACTTTTAGATGAAAGGAAGACCCACATGGGATTCTAACTAGTTTTGACCATTCTTGAGGCCAAAGGTTAGCTTTTTAACTCCACGGATGCATTATTCGATCAATAGAACGTAATAGAATAGGTTAATATTGATGGGGAAGGGTTTCTTGATAGATTATATGGTAGAAACAAACCTAAGTCAATTATTTGGAATCACGGGTTTGATATGGGGTTCATAGATTTATTAGCAATCTAGGTAATTCATGATTATTTCTTGATCTCTATGTTATTTTGATAATTTGTAGTATGAGAACAAGCAAAACCAATCCGGAAAGGGAAGGATCAAGTTTCTTAGATTTTCATGTTTATTTTGAGATAGGTGAATGGTTCTATATTTTTTATGTGCATACTTGTTCATTCTTCATTATAATACTTGAGTATGTATAAATGTTACAATGTTGATCACACTTGTTGTAAATGAAATGCATGAAATAACCTTTCCATTAAATCATAAACTAAATGCATGATCTTGATGGTGTACCTGTGATTCTGATCATTGTATGTGATTGTGGATAGGGTTGCCACGTACCGGCATAAATATTGGATCGATTTTTCATGTTTCAACACAATTATTACATTGGGTTCCAAGGTTTCGGCACAAATATTTGATCGAATTTTCATGTTTCAACACAATAATTGGATTGGGTTTCCACGTTTCAACATAATTATGGAATTGGATAGCCACGTTCTATCAAACTAACTGTTTGGGTTTGGGTTGCGTGAGAGAACCAATGATGTGATAGAAAATGTGAACTTGTTGGTTGCATAAATTCATAATATTCTATATGTTTGTATATATGTATGTGATTATGATGAAGGCTGACTTGTTTTTGGTTCAATAGTGAGATAGTTGTATAATCGTACTAGTACAATGTGGTTGTGTAATTATTCTACATATGTTCTTTTTTTTTTGAGTAAACGGCATCTTACACTAGATCAGTACAATGTTTATCTACGAAGGTCATCATCGTTGCTTGAGGTTTGAGAAAATTATTTTTAAATAACTCTAGAACTGTATAACGTTGAATGAAGTAGGTAAGCAACAATGCACTAGCAGTGCTCCCCAATATATATCGAGTGATAGTTGGGGGTTCCCTCCCATATAACCCCTGAAATTGTGTCATTCAAGCTGATGTTTTGTAAAAATTATTGAAGAAAAATTCAGCAAAAAGCAGCACAGTTACATACGTTGTTGGATCATCATCAACATAACAACTAAGATATTTGTTCAAGACACTTATTAAGGGCTTCAGATTATCCTTCAGTTTGGGGATGATATAAGGTACACAAATTCAATGTCGAACCCTGCAAACTATTTATTTCTTGCCAAAAAGAATGGAAGAATTGTGGATCACGGTCATTGATAATAGTGCGAGAGAGTTCTACAAGGAGAAATTCACCTACTATTAATGCTAGAGCTAATAGTTTCGTAGAAAATATAGAAGGTAAGGGAATAATGGCAAGTATATAATAATGATATGCCGACACACACTTCACCCTTCGATTCAATTTCTAACTAAAAACAAGTGATTGGACGACATTTTAAGATATAGTTGCACAAATCCCTTTCCCCTAAGAGTTAGTCTTTACATGACATTCCTTATTGAAATATGTTATGGAAATAGTTGAGTCGGGTTTCAAATGTTATTTGAGCTTCAGGTGTCCACCAAAAAAACCTATTTGTTGAGCTAATCAATGATTGAATATTCTATTGTAACATAATGGTTAATGAATTGTATGTAGTATCATGCACGACATAGAAAACGGTGCACTTCTTTCATTGTAAATGGTGGTGCTAATTGATGGATTGGTTTCACTTTTCCTAGGTTGACAGATAATCCTTGAGATGATATAAAATATATGTCCAAAGAAATAAAGTAATTAACTGATTACATCCAAATAAACGTTTGGAATGCTTGGCCACCAACTGATAATGATGCAATAACTAAAGAACCAAGACAAAATATTCCATGGAATCAGTCCAAGAAGGACTATGTATCAAAATGTCATCAAAGAACATAAAGATATATTGATGCAAGTATGGTATGAATATCTCATTAATAGTTTTTTATAATGTAGAAAACACATTTGAACGACAAAATGGAATGACGATAAATTCATTATGTTCATAATGAGTGCAAAACGCGTCTTAGGTACATCATCCTGATGGACTCTAATTAGATAATATCTAGGTAATAAATCAAAATTAAAAAAATAGCACCAAGATTCAATTCATTCAAAAAAAAATCAATGTTGTACTCTATATATGTAATATGTATTTAATGCCACTATAGTCAACACAAAACCGAAAAGGACGAAGTCACCCAAATTACCCCTGATAACCGACTATCTTTTCCTTATCCCCCCCAACCGCAACATCCGAATATCTCTCTTTTATTGAAACCAACAATATTAAGAGTAAAATGGGCTACTACTTGTTCTGATTGTCCGTTCTTTTAGCATAATTGACACTAATAAAAAACTTCTTGATAAACCTGCGTTGAAATAAGGATACGATGGGTTCCAATTAATAGTCCTACACCATAAAATTGACAAACTTCGTGGTCCTAACTGTGTGAATTAGGCAAACCTAAAGGATTTTTATAGATATATTCATATATATTTAGCACAATTTATAATTCAGATGGGGGAGTGCATGAAGATTCCAAATCATGTACCAATTGTAGATGAAAATAACACAAAGTTTCATTTGTAGCAACCATTCTTCTCAAACTATTCGTAGCGACCATTCTTCTCAAATTATGTCAATGCATCGATTACACATGTATGCATTCTTCCCCATTCAACAATATCTTCAAACCATTTAAAGTAAATTCAAATATTTTTTTTGAATAATCAAAAGGACATCTCCGAAAGTACGAAACCATGAAACCCCGATTACTATATTAACACCATGAATTGATAAAATGTATAGATCTTCCACTATTTGTTTCCATGTATGGTTATTGAAATTTTTCTACCTATACCCCTAACATCATAGTCAATTTCTTCTTTCTACCACCATCAAAAAGTTTCGCGTTCGTTCAGTTTTAAACTAAACATATTTTTGCATCTTTGCCAAAAAAAATTTATGTGTACTAGCATTGTCCATAACCACTTGTACTGCTGCATCATTAACATGACCAGTAAACATGAGAGTAGTGGATGAATTTCCTCTAGATAAAGCATGATATAAAATAGTTGACTATTCATGAACCTCCAAACATTTTAATTCGTCAGTTAAGACATCATCAGAGGGAAATTGATATGGCAACGTCACTTCAGTGTCATACTCTTCATATAGTAGTATAAGGTGAGGAAGTGACTTAAACATGTGACCTGGAGAGTATTTTTCATCATATGAATAACAAAGAACATGTTTCTGTCGACTTTGTAACTCTGCAGGAGAAAGGTGTATCATGAAAGATCGATATGATGCATTTTAAGAAACTCAACCTATATGATTTGAAATAGAGAGCTTTGTGACTGTACAATGATTAGCCGGAGTTCGCAGAAGTTGTGGAGTCTTACTAAATGAATGCTTAAAGGATCCCTTTTCACGTTTGATTTTTTCCGCGTATAAATGTGATAAACTTATAACTTCATTTAATTTTGTGGGTGCACAAATTAAAACAACAAATTTAGTGTAAGGTCTCATTCAGAAATTAAAAAATTGTGCTTATACCTAATCTAAAAAATGCATCCTCTAATTAGAGCCGTTTTGAAACAACTCTAGTATAATGTAACTGTAGTGCTCGACCGATATTTAGCAAGTCGACTCTCTAGTACCACTAGATTCCGTTTTTAAAATTAGAAAAACATTATTCTGAAAAAGCTTTTAATTAACAAACTGTTTATTGCAAAACAGCCACCTTTACCATTCCAACGGATTACCCTCCAAGTAGAACTATGTGTTTATTAACGTATGATCCTCCATGATTCCATAAAATTCAAAGTAGCGCTCTGCTTAGAAGACCAATGATATAGTATTTACTCCATGGAATCATCATAATTAGTCGAGGCAGGTCTGTTACACAAAGTAAGAGGTGTCTGTGTATGTCCTGCATAAACTTTAGTAGTTTGACGTGGTCAAAATGTTTTCACTATAGGAGAACTACTCTGAGAATCTACCGCTATCACATAATCCACCACCTCTTTTTAACAATTTATAACTATTTGTACTCGTTTTTAATAGAAAACCAGCATATGGAATTTTTTTAGTCGAAATACTTTTTGGTTTAACTTGAGAAATACTACCCTAGTCAAGATTTGCTCTAAAACAAAGTCAATGAGGTATACGGAGTTATTCTAACAAATGAGAGATCTAATTATAATTTGATCGCATGAATAGATACCTAAGACATTAATAAAGTCGTTTGACGTTACAGAGTCAAATTCGATCGAGTACCCAAAAACTGATCTAAGTGTGAACGGGAAATTTTTGAATGTCAAAGGTTCAAGGCGAGTTGTGAAATAGGATTTGAAACTCAAAATTAGACTCTTTGTTTCCTTGGAAGCCGTTGGGTGGGATTATTCCTGCCATGGTTGGGGAGCTGTGGCGGTATGGGGCCTCCATAGCGGGCCAACCGTGACATAAGTCAGAAATAAACACAAAAAAACTAATTATTCTGCAATTTTTCTTGAGAACTAGGAGAGGATCCTAAGCAATCTTGATGTTTTCGCATAACTTGTGTGCAAAAAAGTTAAGGCTTTTACACGCAATCGTGTTTTATCCGTAGAACTTATAATATTTATCATATATTCTAGGGGTAGGGTTTTAAAATTAATAGGATGGAAGAAAAAAGACTTTGTTGAAGGTTAGGATCATGAGTGAGGTCTTCAGTTATTTTGTTTGTTATAATTTTGGAAAATTAGACCTTAAATATTGATCCTTAGGTTGTATTAATTTTTTTGTACACCTAGAACAAGAATGAAGAATATGGAAAGGGAAGACTTCAGTGTCTTAGGAGGATTCAAGTTTTGCTTCGAGGCATGTGATGGTATGGTTTCATGTTTTTGTAATGTATGTTAGTATTTTCTTCTTTGTAATGCATGTATGTATTCAAATTTTGAATTATTATTCATCAAATACTTATCAGTATAAATGAATGATTACATAACATTTGATTGAATGATTATGATAATTTCCATTGGTGTTTTCATTGTGCATTTTTGATAGGATCGAGTGTTACATTCCAACACACTAACTTGGATCGGGTTCCACGTTCCAATGCATATATGGCATCGGGTGAAACTTCCTTCACACTAACTGGCATCGGGTACCACATCCTATTACACTTAAAGTTTGTATGTAGGGTTTAAAAGAATACCATAGACTTTTCATATGTGTGCACTACTGAAAATGTAAAATCGTACGTTGCTCCTAAATTTTTAATTGATATTATATATGTTGAGTACATGTGTGTTTATCTTTTTGTGACTCCTTATATGTGTTTCACTTGCAGGAATAGTCGCGTACACCATCTATATATTTTGGTTGTGTACTAATACTTCGCTTGCTCTTTCTTTGTTGAGTACAAGGAATCTTCAGGAGCCTATTGATAGACATCATCTAGGAGATCAGTGGTCAAATAAGATACATGGGTGAGCCAGTTTTTTCATGATGTCATAGGTCCTTTATGTTTTAGGCCACTCTTTTGATACTTACTCGTATGTTCAGTTGGATTGTACCAATTATTGTTAGACTTGTTGAACTTTAGATATTTAGGTATATTTATTTCAGTTTCAATGAATGATTTTGCACTGTTTTGGATAAATGTTTGTTAAATTCCTAGAGTTCATGAGAACTCCTTATTTTGTTTCTACATTTAAAATGCTCTGTATCGTAATCTGTTAGTTTGTTGTTAAAATTTCTTTGTTGTAGTAAGGGTTGGTAAACCAAAAGGGTTGTTAGGGTTTGTTATTTGGAGGTGTGGGCCGTGACAAAGTTGGTATCAGAACCCTTGGTTCGTTCATATTGTTTTACCAAAATGAGTCTAGTAGTCTCTTTTGGAACATTACAGAGAAGTCTATTCTTTTCTTTGAGATTCTATAACACTTTAGCAAATCTCTATGTTTTTATCTTGTCTTATTTCATACTATAAATGGTTAAAATTCGTATATGGTGATTAGAATCGATATCTAATCTCCATCACTCTTCTACCTAAAAATGGTGAACAGTAACTTCAATGGTGTCAGGTCCGTATCTCCAACCAATGATCAATAGCTCTGGGTGGCTATTGAACAAGGAAGGGGTGGTTTGATTCTCTTACCCTTGGCTAGCCGTATGGAGAGCAATGTTTAGTGGCCAAAGAAGGGTATCACACTCTAGGGGTGCGGTTCAGGTTGAGAATGGTCATAAAATAAGGTCCCTTATGGTCATCATGAACAAATTTGTGTGAATTTCGTGTTTTTGCATAAATAATCTGTTGGACAAGGGGAATAGGTGCAGATGAGACTACAAGTATTCCTCCCTTTGGCGAGTATTAGCTCAAAAGATTATTTTTTTTCTTGAAAGGATTAGTTGACCCTTAAATTCTTCCCACAGTCCAACCAACTCAAACTCCCGACAATCCCTTATTTTTAATATTTTTCCCAAGGTGAGAGGAACTATAGGTACTGATGTCTTTTTACATCCTTTATTGGATCCTTTGATGATTGTTTATGAGCATGAAATGTTTTGCGAAGTTCTAAAAGTGAAGCCTTCAGTATTCTATTGTTTTAAGAGTGAGGCCACCGATGAGTCAATCTTAGATTTTTATAAGATGTTGTATAACTTGTATTGTCCATCACTATGGAGTAGAGTTTGCTAATTTTCATCTTCAAGGTGAGTCTAAGAATGAGCTTATGTGGTATGCAGATCGTCATCTTCACCTCCACTAACTTGGATCATGTTTCATGTTCTGTTTTTGGAGAAGTAGGTCCCCAAACAATAAGTGATCGCAAGAAGGATGAGTTCATAGTTCTGGAGTAGGGTGGTATGAGTGCAGTTACTTATCAGGATTAGTTTCATGGATTGTCTAGATATGCTACACAATTGGTAACTACTGAGGAGGAGAGGATTCTTCTATTTCTCAATGGAATGAACTCCAAACATAAGGTATTGTTTATTCACATGAATCCTGCAGGGTAAAGCTATAATGTGATAACAAACTTTGTAAAGAAAGTGGAAGGCGTTAGACGTGATAGGTTGGCTAAGTCTTTGTCTAAGAAAGCTAAGAGCACATAAAATTTTAGGGTTCCTATTCCAGAGGTTTAGGGAGGTCGAAACCTGCAGCCCGGCAATTAGCCGCTATGCCTGATCACATAGTGTATAACTCAGGTAACTCCAAATGAATTTGATTAGGTATCCAAGGTGACACACCTTTGGCAGGCCGCAGGCCATATTTTGATTGAACTACTTATAATTTGCTAGATTGGGAATATATGAAGATGATTGTCCACAACCATCAGGTGGATTATGCGCAAATGCACAATTAAAGCCAACTCGGGGTAACGAGTGGGCAACAATTAGATTCTGTCGAATTCTAATTTTTTTGAAATTGGGAAAGGTAGATATAGACTATAGATTTGCAAATCTAATCCGAAAACTAGCATGTCCCTTTGATGCTCATGTCACTAGCTTCCATCGATTGTTGTAGGTGGTATGTTTTGCTTGTTAGAGTTAGGA
The DNA here is from genome assembly GCA_027704765.1 of Solanum habrochaites. Taxonomy (NCBI): domain Eukaryota; kingdom Viridiplantae; phylum Streptophyta; class Magnoliopsida; order Solanales; family Solanaceae; genus Solanum; species Solanum habrochaites. Next base: position 33,530,392 of record JAKWJA010002498.1, on the reverse strand, counting down.
AGGTAACGCATTTTAGTGGATGTTATGTTCTTGTGTGTACGTTATCCAATTTATTAATGTATTATATATGTTAGGAAATGTGTGTTTATTTTTTTGTGAAGCCATATTGTGTTTACTGGTAGGAATAGTTCGCGACACCATCTATCATTTGGTGTGGTATCTAATACTTCGCTTGCTCTTTCTTTGTTGAGTACAAGTCATCTTCAGGAGGCTATTGATAGACATCATCTAGGAGATCAGTGGTCAAATAAGATACATGGGTGAGCCAGTTTTTTCATGATGTCATTGGTCTTATTGTTTAGGCCCACTATTTTCGATACAAATTATCTGTGATATTCTTTCGTAATGTTCAGTTGGATTGTACCCATTATTTGTTTAGACATGTTGAACTTGTATTTTAGGTATATTTATTTAGTTTTCACTGACATATTTGCATTGTTGGATTAAATATTTGTTAAATTCCTATAGTTCATGAGAACTCCTTATTTTGTTTCTACATTTAAACATGCTTCTGTATCTTTAAATCTGTAGTTTGTTGTTAAATTTCTTTGTTGTAGTAATGGTGCTCCCACTAAAGGGTTAGTGTATGTTCTAATTTTGGAGGTGTGGGCCGTGACAAAGTTGGTATCAGAGCACTTGATTCTTTCATATTGTTTTACCAAAATGAGTCTAGTAGACTCTTTTGGAACATTACAGAGAAGTCTATACTTTTCTTTGAGATTCTATAGCACTTTAGAAAATCTCTATGTTTTTATCTTCTCTCATTTAATTCTATAATATGGTTAAAATTAGTATATGGTGATTAGAATCAATATCTAATCTCCATCACTCTTCTACCTAAAAATGGTGAACAGTAAATCAATGTGTATAGCCGTATTCCAACCATGATAAAATCACAGGGTGTTGACACTTGTTGAACACGAGGCGTGTCGAGGAGGGATGGAAAACAGTAATGGAAGAGCAATGTTTAGTGGCCAAAGAAGGGTAGCACACTCTAGGGGTGGGGTTCAGGTTGAGAATGCTCATAAAATAAGGTCCCTTTTGGTCATCATGAACACATTTGTGTGAATGTCGTGTTTGTGAATAAAGAATATGTTGGACAAGGGGAATAGGTGCAGATGAGACTACAAGTATTCCTCCCTTTGGCGAGTATTAGCTCAAAAGATTATTTTTTTTCTTGAAAGGATTAGTTGACCCTTAAATTCTTCCTACAGTCCAACCAACTCAAACCCCCGACAATCCCTTATTTTTATTATTGTTCCCAAGGTGAGAGGAACTATAGGTACGGATGCCTTTTTACATCCTTTATTGGGTCCTTTGATGATTGTTTATGAGCATGAAATGTTTTGCGAAGTTCTAAAAGTGAAGCCTTCAGTATTCTATAGTTTTAAGAATGAGGCCACCGATGAGTCAATCTTAGATTTTTATAAGATGTTGCATAACTTGTATTGTCCATCACTATGGAGTAGAGTTTGAGAATTTTCATCTTTAAGGCGAGTCTAAGAATTTCTCAAGAGCTTATGTGGTATGCACGTCGTCATGTTTACCTCCACTAACTTTGATCATGTTTCATGTTCTTTTTTTGGAGAAGTAGGTCCCCAAACATTAAGTGATCGCAAGAAGGATGTGTTCATAGTTTTGGAGTAGGGTGGTATGAGTGCAGCTACTTATCTGGATTAGTTTTATGGCTTGTATAGATATGCTACACAATTGGTAACTACTGAGGAGGAGAGGATTCTTCTATTTCTCAACGGAATGAACTCCAAACATAAGGTATTGTTTATTCACATGAATCCTGCAGGGTAAAGCTATAATGTGATAACAAACTTTGTAATGAAAGTGGAAGGAGTTAGACGTGATAGGTTGGCTAAGTCTTTGTCTAAGAAAGCTAAGAGCACATAAAATTTCAGGGTTCCTATTCCATAGGTTCAGGGAGGTCGAAACCTGCAGTCCGGCCAATTCAGTCCGCTATGCGTGAATCCATAGGTTACTACTCAGGAACTCATACTATGAATTTGATTTAGGGTATCCAAGGTGACGCACCTTTGGCAGGCCGCAGGCCATATTTTGATTGAACTATTTGTAATTTTCTAAGTCTTGGGAATATGAAGATTGATTGTCCCCAACCCTACATGTTGGATCTGTGCAATAGCACAATAAAGCATTGGTACCGAGTGGCAACAATTAGATTCTATCGAATTCTAATTTTGTCGAAATTGGGAAAGGTAGACTACTACGATTTTGTCGAATTCTAATCCGAAAACTAGGAATGCTCCCCTTTGCATGTCCCTGTCACTAGCTCCTATCGATTGTTGTAGGTTGGATATTTTTTGCATGTAGAATTTAGGAATGTAACGCGTTTTTGTGATGATTATGTTCATGTTTATAAGTTTGAAATTATGTGATGATAAACACGTGCAATGTGTGTGTGGTGCGGTCTTTGGTACGAATTGGAGCCCTTACACTTGTTGAATGGGAGCCGATGAAAATGGTATATGTTAAATCATTGTGTTTTTTTGTATGGAAATTACTATGCTAAAAAATAGGATAAAACAATGTACGGAAATATCCAGCGAAATCCTCAGCATCTAGGCGCACAAATGTGATAAAATGTGTTACTAAAATATATTTGCTAAAATTCTTGAAAATTTGGTCCTGGCTAAGCATGGAGGTTTTGAGTGTTTTCTTAAAAAACCAAAAATTTAATAAATGTAGAGTTATTAGTGAAGTGAACCCAAGCACCTCCTCATAGTAAGCGGATGAAAATTCTATAAAAAAAGGTAAATGAGGTGAGGGGGGGGGATCTAATGGGGGGGGTAAGGTTCAGTGAGAAATGAAGATCCGTGTTGTGGGGGATTGAACCCACAAACTCTCAGATAGGTGAGATAATTAAGAGTAAAAATTAAAAAAAAATGAGGTTGTGGGGGATCGATCCCACATCCTCTCGGCCTAAAAAAACAAGTTCAACGAGAGAAAATAACAAAATAAATGTAGGTGTTGGGATTCGAACTTGGCACCCAAAGCTGAAATTTTAAATTAAAATTTAATATAAGACCAAGTGTTTCTCAAGGGATTTGAAATCGTATTCCCTTTCCCAATTTCGTATTGATGCATAAGTATTACGTGAATAAATACTTAATGAAAATTGCCTATAGGAATAAAAATTGAGACCTTCTCATACTTACAAGATGCATAAGTCTTGTACCACATAATCTTGGGAAAGTATAATTCAGTTAGACGAATTATGAACGAAGCCTCATGGTCTGTACGTATGGGTTCATAAGTCTTGCGTACGTTTAAAAATAAGTGAACCTTAGATGTATGTGATGAAATTATGTGACCCCCAGAGGGTTAAGTTAGAATGTTAAACACATTAAAAGGCCAAGTAAATTGGCATATGAAGAAATGAACATTCACGTAATAAGGTGAGTAATTAGGTTATACTATGATATTAATAGAAATAGTGACTACACGATAAGAGGCTAGTGCAAGTGAGACAAGTTGTATCTACCCATAGAATCATTGTCCCTCAATGTAAATTCCATGAGTGCATGTATATGTTATTAAATGAACAAATAATTAAAGGTGAGTAAAGATGAAATGAAAAGATGTTAAGAAAGAACAGGGTGGCATCACAATAAGAGGCTAGTACAAGTGAGATATGTGGTACCTACGTCAATATAAGGTCACAAAAAGTACTGACCTAAGATAGTGTTGAACACTAAGAGACAACTCTCAATGACACTCTATACAAAAATGTAAGGACAATTCACACTTAATACATAGAGAAGAGATGATAAATCATCTAATGAGCGATTACTACCTGATGGTAGAAGCAAGCTTCGATGATGTATGAGTTGAATGTAAATAGAAACTTTAAACGGAACACGGATAGGATAGATTTGAGTGGTGATTCCTTCTTTCGAGAAGGGCGAAAGTTCCCGTAATTCACATGACCTAAGACTGTTCGCCAAGGTGGATATGGGTCTCCCTAAATCTTCTAGTCTTTGAACTATGCTGCCAATATAGTGAACTAGACTGTAGTTTTCCACCTAAGCGAGCTAGGGATGTTTTGGTTTCACCTTGGCCAGAGACTCCACCTCTTTTCGGTGTGGGGAAGACACTGGATTTCATGATGCTCATATGATCTATGTTGGTTAAACTTAAAGTTCCTCAAAGTATAAATGATAATGAAATGAATGATACCAAAGCTGTTTTGATGGGATAATCAAGAGGTGAACTAGACTCAACTAATGACACTAGGTCATTCTTGGTCATTGCATAGTGAACCCTATGAGAGTCGTAAACAATATCGTAGGTATAGCTGGTGTTCACACCAGCCTACAAACGAATGAATGTAAAGTACGTATGAATAAATGAAGAAGACTCTGTGTTTCCTAAAGAAGGCTCCCTATTTGAAGTCCCATATGTTGAGCCCTCATTTTGGGAAGTCCTTATATTAAGTCTGTGATGCCAAGCTCTCAAAACATAAGAACGAATGATATGTAATATATGTACGTGCTATATGAAATATTTTATTTGTTGTGTGCAATATGAAAACATTGATAATGCATGTTACTCTCATAGCATGACTTTATTAATCTTATTTGGCAAGTCTAACTGACATCGCTTTCAATAATTCATATGGTTAAGAGAGAGCTCTTCTTTATAATGCATATCCTTGGTGTGTACTTGCATACACCCATACTAAGTACATGTGTGTACTAATCCCATACATTATACTATTTTAGGTGCAGGTCTAAGAAGGGTTTGAACACATTTAATGCAGCTGTGTGGACATCAAAGCTTTTCATCTGGACGTGGTAGGTCCTCATCTATTCGAGGTTGCCTTCTGTTATGTTTATATCTAAGTAATAGGTTTAGATTAGTGGAGAATATTCCATATATATTTATTTCCTATTTTGCTCAGACTCAAGTAATGGTGGAACATTGTCAATTGTTACTTATGCTATAAGGCTATTCATTTAAAGATTGAATGATCCTTTATTAGATGGTTGATACCAGGAGTAATGAACTTCTTTATAAGTGTATACATGTTATAACTTTCAAGTCTATGTACACATCGAACAAAAGAAAAAGTATCAAATTTTCCGCTAAAATTGACTGAACGAATGCAATGATGATGTAAGTAGGATTGTCTATGACTTCTAAGTGGTCAATGACTTCGGTTTCAGTTAGGTTCTAGACTCAGTCATTACATGTATAATCTAAAGTTTACATGGTTTAAGGATATGTTGTAAATGTTTTTGTTTTAAAAGAAATTCTTCCGCTTGTGTAAAGGTTTAATATTTTAAATGAAATTCTACCGCTTGTGTTATGATTATGAAAAGAGTTCATCGTGTGTGAAGAATGTTTTAAATTCTTACTAAATTTATTATGTTATTATGTAATGAATGATACGAGAGGCTTGGATGAGACTTCTTGAAGTCTCATTTGGCGTGTGACAACACAAGGATGCTCTAACTTCTAAGGTGTACTTGTGGGTCGTGACAATGATACTTTCTATTATTTGAAAAGCGTGTAAGAGCATGTTGACTATCTTCATCATATTTAGGGTGCTCCTGGGAAACATAAGTTGTGTGAAAAAAATTTTAAGTGTGAATTTTTGTCTTCAATTTACTTTATGAGACATTTAGTTTCAAAGGAAAGGATAATGGTAGATTCCCAAAAGGATGAAGTAGTTAAGAATTGTGTTTGGCCTAGCTCTGAATCTTATGCTAGGAGTTTTGTGGGGCTATCTAGATACTATCGTCGATTTGCAAAGAATTTTTCTTCTATTCAACAAATTTGAAATGGTTGACCGTAAAAAGTTGCGGTATGAATAGACTGAAAAGTGCAAATAGAACATTCAAATGACCAAGACTCTATTGATTACAATGTGTATTCTACAAATACCGTTGAAAGGTAAAGATTTTATTATACCTTGTGATACTAAACATTCGGAATTGGGTGTTGTGTTAATGTTGGGTAAAATTTTTATAGATTATGCATCGGTAAAATTTAAGGTGCATGAGAAGAATTAACCAAAACTTGATTTCGAGTTTGTAGCGGTATTGTTTTCCATTAATGTTTAGTGACAATACAAATATGGGTCCAAGTGTGAGGTTTTTAGTTATCATCTTAGTGTACACCATGTGTTTTACTCAAAAGGATTCTAATTTGAGAAAACTAATGTTTATGGAGTTACTCAGAGACTATGATATGACCATACAATATGATCCGGGTAAGGATAATGTTGTGCTAGACGCACTATGTCGGAAGGCACGGGGTATAGTTAGTCTATCTTATATGAGTGTATCAAAGAAAAATTTGGCTATGGAAATTCAAACCTTTTATTCTAAGTTCATGTAGTTGGGCATCCAAAGAAATGTGGGATGTTAGGTAATATTGAAGTAAAGGTAACGTTCATTCAGGTGATCAAGGCCAACTAGTTCGCAGGAGAATCTAATGAGCTCAAAAATAAAATAGTATATAGCAAGAAACAACATGTGACTTTAGATGCTTGGGTGTGCCCATCTTTAATGTAACTGTATGTGTTCCTCGAGTAAATGACATAATTCAAAAATTATTAACAGAATCCCATGGTTTACGATATTTTATCTATTCAGGTGCGACCAAGATGTGCCGAGATTTGAAGCAGATTTATTGGTGGCCTTGAATGAAGAATGATATGGTGGAATTTATTGCTATGTGTCAAAATTTTCAAACAAGTAAAATATGAGTACCAAAAAACTGCATATTTTCTCTAGAAAATTACAATTTTGGAATGCATGTGAGAAATGAAAGATATGGATTTCTTAGTTTGTCCTCCGGGGAAGTTTGAAATTATTTTGATAGTGGTTGAAAGATGACTTAGTCAACCAAACTTTTGTTCCGGTAACAATAGATATAATGCTTAGTAGTTTGCTAAGGTTTATGTGAAAGAGATAGTAATGTTGCACGGGGTGCCCTTTTCTATCTTCTCAGCCTATTGTTCCCAATTTCCTCGATGTTTTTTCGGAAATCACATGATGAATTTAGCACGTAACTCACTTTAAGTACAACTTTTCCTCCACGGACGGAAGGTCTGTCTAAAAGGACTATTCAAATGTAAGAAGTCAGTTGTAGGATATCTGTGATTGACTTTTGAGAGAATTGGGGTAAGGTCCTACGTGCGTGGGAGTTCTCCTATAATAATAGTAACTTGACCAGTGTTGATGACGCATTGTTCTAGGCACTCATGGGAGGGGATGTAGATTACCCGTAGGATGGCTTGAGGCTGGAGATATGAAATCTTTGGTGGTTTATTTAATGAAGGATATACTCTTGATAAAGGAAGAAGAATCCTAGTTAATCTTTTAGCATCCCAAACTAGACATAAAATGTATGCAGACCATAATATAAGAGACATAACATTTAACAGTAGTGAGTGTGTTCATCTAAAAGTATCACCGATGAAAGTTGTGATAAGAGTTGACATGAATTAAAAGCATAGTCCTCAATACTTGGTCCATTTGAGTCTCTTTACTGTGTAGGGACAATGGCTTATAGATTGGTGGTACCACCTATCTTATATAGAGTTCATCCATTATTTCATTTATCTATGTAGAAGAAATATAACGGGGATGGGAATTGTATTATAAAGTGGGACTCGGTATTGTTAGTCAAAGACCTTCTGTTTTAGGAGGAACCAATTTCAATTCTTGATCCTGATGTCAAAAAGATGAGAACCAAGGAGATTAAGTTTGTGAAATTTAAATGGAAGCATCGTACAATTGAGGAAGCTAGTTAGGAAACCGAGAAGGACATGTGAGATAAGTATCCCTAATTGTTCAACGATTCAGCAACAACTCCGATGTTAGTATAACCTATTTTCTTAGTTTTCACTTGGGAAACAATTATGGATAAATTAATATTTATAGCAACGACCTATTTCTGTTGATATAGAAAAGCAATCGTTGAAATATTTTGGATCAGAAAACTTTTTCAAAGTAACTTGAGAAATACTATCCTAGTCTAGATTTGGAGAAAACTAGAGTAAGTGTTCTATAGGAACATTTATAAATAATGAGGGTTATAATTATTAATTTAATCAAAGACATCAACAAACCCGTACGACTTTACGGATCAAATTTAGGCGAGTTCAACTCTAAAAACTGATTTTAGAGTGAACGTGTAGTTTTTGAGTGGTATAGGATGAAGGTGGTAATAAAATGGGGAATTAAAACTCTAACTCTCTATATTCGTGCAAGCCGCTAGGGAGGGATTACTCCAGCCAAGACGGGGCTTCTATAGTGACATGGGGTCCACCATAGCGGGCCTATCGTGACATAAGTCGGAAATAAACACGAACAACACCATTATTACAAAATTTTCTTGAGAGTTAGTAGACAACTATAGACGATGTCTTGACAGTTTTCACTAGTTTTTGTGTAAATGGTATTGATTTTACTCCCCTAATCAACTTTTTTTGTAGAACTTATTTTCTTGATCATATATTGTCGGGGATGGTTTTAAATTTAATTGGATGGTTGAAAAAGCCCTATATTCACCATAGGATCATGATTTAAGTCATGGGTTAGTTATAATCCAAGCAAATTACACCTTAATTATTGGTCATTGCATTGTATTAATTGTTTGTAGACCTAGAACAAGCACATAAAATCTAGATATGAAACACTGAAGTGTCTTAGAAGTATTCAAGCTTGGTTTCAAGGAAGGTGATTGTTTGATTTCATGTTTGTGTGGTTTATGTTAGCATTTTGTTCATTGTAATACAGAATGTTTCATAATGTTACACTACGGATCTTCAAATGTTAATTAGTATAAACGAATGATTGTGTTACATGAATTATCACATGATTGTATGATTATGAGAATGTACATTCCTATTGTGATTGTGTCTTGTTAAATGTATTAGGTGTAACTTTCCAACATAAAAACTTTGATTGGATGCCACATTAGAGCGTATATATAGGATCGGGTGTAACATATGCCTCACGAATTGGAACCAATTACTACATTCTGGGAGACTAACAGTTTGGGTGTGGGTTCCATGAGACGACCATTGACTGGTCTTACGTGCACAATACTAAAAATGTGAAATGTTACATTCCTAAAAAATTATTAATTGATCGTGTATATGTTCAGTATATATGTGTTTATCTTGTCGTGACTTCCTAGATATGTTTCACTTGTTTGGAATAGTCGCATGATTCTATGAGTAAATTGTGGTTGTGTAATGATACATCATTTGCTCTTTCATTGTTGAGTACATGGAATCTTCATGCAACTACTTAAATACATCATCTAGTAGAGGAGTGATCAAATCAGATTCATGGTTATGCAAGTTCTTCCAGGATGTGATGGGACCACTATGTTTGAGTCCACTCGTTTTGAACTATGACTTTCTAGTTAGACTTACTCGTATTTTTAGTTGGGTTGTACCCATTTTATTTGGACTTGTCGAACTTTATTGATTTTGGTAGATTTAGTTTATGTTTGTAAGAATTATTTACGCATTGTTTTTGTAGTTTGTAAAATTCTAAAAGTTTGTGGGAACTACTTATTTTGTTTCTAGAGTTAAACTTGTGTTTGTATCTTTAAATGCATTGTATTTTGTTTGAATTGTTAGCTGGGCTGTAGTAATGGTTCTCCTACTGGAGGGTTAGGATCCCAATCACGACGTTCTAGGTCATGACATCGTTCATGCCTTCTTGAACTTTAAGTAATTTAAATACCAGAAAAATACAATGAAATTGAAGAAGTAGAGGAGATTAGAAATGAGCATGGGTTAGCTAGGTATGACAATAACATAAATTATATTGATCACATGTGTGTGAGAGAAAAAAGGAAATACATTTAATTTTACATTTTATTGACCTAACAAAGAGTAGGTAGTTTTGTATCCAAAAAAGACTCTGTGTCTTCATTCTTGCGATAGCTTTCTTTTTATGTTTGCTTCTAAGAATTGAATAAATATTATTTTTTAATTTAATACAATTCAATATTGTCCACAAAGAAACTAGTTGACAGGAAGTTTGTGTGGGGGTGACTTGGTACAATTATTTTTAATTTACTTCGGTATTAATTATCTAGAGATTCTCATCCCATTTGTTTCTTCTTTCTTATTCGAAGGTGCTATTTTAATTTATGGGTGTATTTTATTTTTTCACATATTAATATTTAATCTTTTAGTTGTATGTATGTACATATAGTCAAGTAGCTAGAGGTATTTTTTCAGGTGGTTCAGTGACGGTGTCATATTTAAATCATCAAGTGTCCGTGCTTGTGCTGAGAGGTGATAATGACATAGATTTTCTAGTAGATCATGGATTTTTGCAAAGATTAAATAAAGGGAAGATAAGGACAATTTAAACATTGCCAAAAAAAAAAAAAAACAGAACAACAATTATTTATAAATGTGTGTTTTCCATCTTATCACTTATATGATGTGTTATTTCTTGAATTAAGGTTTTTCAAAAAAGAAACAGAAAGAAGATAAAGTAGAATTTATAAAAAATCTGAGGCCACAGAAACTACTATATTTCCTTAACAAATTTAATCAACTCACTTTGCCAGAGTTTACGGATTAATTTTTCTCCCTACATTAAATAGATTAACCTGTTAAATAAGTAGTGGTACCTCAAACATTTTTAACTTCAGCAAACGTAAGAAAAACAAGTCACAAATAGACTCAGTCGATCTACAATTTTTTGAAGTGAGAAAATATATGCAAATAGAAGGATAAAGTTTTCAGTGTTCAAAAACTGGAACAAATCTCTTATTTATAGCCATTTAAAGAAAGGGACGCGTCTGTTTGGAAATATTTGTTGAGGCCTATTTTTTCCAAACCGTTATTTCTTTTGCGAAGAATAATGAATTTACAGAAAAGTAATGACTTTTCAAAAATAGTAACGAATTTTTGAAACATTACCGCTACACAAGAATTAATTCTTTTAATTAACGAATTAAATAACATGCTGAATTAATTTATAAGAGAAAGGAAACTAGGAAAAATTACTTAATGAGTTTGAGGAAATAAATTTTGTCCAAGAATATTATTAATCAATCACCTTATTTGCCGAATCCAAATCGAAATTCAAATCTGAAGCGGAAAGGGATGTCAAAGACAAGGTCGAGGCCAAGCGAGCGACGACGGCGGCACAAGGGGCACCTTCTTCTTTGCTTTTTAAAAAGTAAATAAGTTGTTTCCTAATATAAGGACAACAATTTTCGTTTCTTTTACTGATATGGGAAAAATGACTTTTTACACTTTGAAAATTCTTTTATTTTTCCCTCCAAATTGGTTCCCTCATTTTTCTCTTCACTTTTACCATTCACACTTTGCTAAACCCAACAATACCCCACATGAATGGGCAATGACTATTGTTAAAACATATGCATGAAATAATTGTGTCTTGTAAGTAAGGGTTAATCGCTTCTGGATAAGTATGTTTCCCTTTAAACTTTTCGTAATGAAAATATATCGGATTTACTTGGTTGATTGGCAGATTTGATATCCTTGAACCGTCTAGATTTGATGTATACCTAGACAACATAAGTCACACAATCAACCCCTCAACTGTTCTTAGTTCTCGTTGTTTTATTCATTTTAGCCATGAACACATCTCGTTTAGTAAATTTTTAGAGAAATGACCTTACTGGATACTACTTGAAGCGGCTTAAACTTCACACTTACATAAGTGGTTTCTAAATATTTTATCCTATAGATAAAACATTTGATATACCCTGTATAAAACATAGAAATAATTAAAAAGTTATTATGCATTTATCCTTATTACCGAACAATGCCTCATCATGCGAACGGACCATAAAATAATTTTTAACAATGTTTAACCGTCATAAATGACTTTGTTTTATCTCGTTGAACCTATATCTGGGATCTCCAGTCTTCTAGGTTGAGTTACTTCCATGATGAATTGTTCTTAGCCATAGTCCTATTCCCGTCGATGATTTCTCAACTCAATCTCTAGTTAGGCCTTTTGTGAGTGTGTCCGACACATTATTCTTCGACTTCACATAGTCAATTTGTGATAATTCCAATATAGAGAGTAGTTGTCTCAGAGATTTATGTCTTTGTCTTATGTGACGAAAATTGTTGTTATACGTAACGCTTCCAGTCCTTCCTATTGCAGCTTGAGTATTACAATGTATTCATATACGGGCCAATTGATTGGGACAAAACCAAATGTCTTCCAAGAAATATTGAAAACATTCAGCTTCTTCACCTTCCTTGTCCAAGTCTATGAATTCAGAGTCAATTGTTGAGCGAGATATACATGTTTGTCGGATGATTTCCAATATATTGCTCCTCCACCAATAGTGAAAACGTATCCACTTGTGGATTTTGTTTCATTTGACCCAGTAATCCAATTTACATTAATATATCATTCAAGAACTACAGGATATTTGTTGTAATTCAAAGAATAATTTGGAGTGTCCTCAAAATATCCCAAAACTCTTTTTTATTACCAACTAATAATTTTGAATGGGATTACTTGTGTATCGACTCAGTTTACTATTAGCGCAAACTATGTCTGGTCGTGTACAATTAATGAAATACACCAAACTTCCCAACACTCTGACATAGTCCAACCGACTTTCACCTTTATTCTTTGCAAGAGGAAGGTTCACATAAATTGGGGTCTTTGCCCTTTTGAAATTCAAATGCTTTAACTTTTCATGTACTTCTTAATATAATTAGTTTGAGACGATGCTAAACGGTTAGGAGTTTTGAGAATCATAATTCCCAATAGCACATTAGCAACTCCTAGATCTTTCATATAAACAATACTAGAGAGCATACACTTTGTAGCTTTTATATTGATGATGTCCTTGCTCATTATCAGCATGTTTTCAACATATAGGCATTCAATGACATCCTAATTCGGAGTATCTTTAATGTAAGAACATTTATCACATTCATTGATATTAGATCCATTTGACAACATGGTTTAATCAAACTTTGCATGTCATTGTTTATGTTGTTGTTTTAGTCCATAAAGTGACTTAATAATTTTGCACACCTTCTTTTCTTTACCAGGAACTAGAAAACCCTGAGGTTGTTCCATGTAATTTCTTCCTCCGGCTCTCTATTTAAGAAGGTGATTTTCATCTCCTTTTGAAGGATTTCAAGACCATATACTGCAGCTAGAGCAATTAACATCTGAATTGATGTAATCCTAGTAACAGTGTCAAAATAATAGACCTTTTTTTGTCTAAAGCCTTTGACAAAAAGTTTTGTTTTATATTTGTCAATAGTTGAATCATCTGTTATCTTTCTTTTAAAATTTATTTTGAACCCAAGTTTTTGTTCCCTGAAGGAACATTAACCAATTCCAAGGTATGATTGCTTAGGATTGATGCAATATCACTATTAACGGCCTCCTTGCAACAGGTTGTGTCGCTAGACATCATTGCTTCCTTGAATGTTTAAGGCTCACTTTCAAGAAGACATATTAAAAAATCTGATCCAAATAAAATAGTTGTCCTTTGACTTTTACTGCATCTTAGACTCTCTTCATTGGTTTCATTTTATTTTGATTCTTCTAAGGGTTGTTTAGACCACCCACTAGATAAATCAAGTCCAGTTTTATACAGATAGATATGTTCAAAAAAATCAACATTATCTTATTCCATTATCGTATTATCATAAATATCCAAATGTACGAACTAATGAGCTTAAAATCGACATGCCTTATTGTTTGTGGCATATCAAATGAATATACAATCAACAGTCTTAGGACCTATTTTTACCCTCTTAGGTATAGGAACCTGGACATTTGCTAGACTCCCCCATAATTTGAAATATTTCAAGTTGGGCTTTCTACCTTTCCATTTCTCATATGGAATAACATGTATCTTCGAGTAGGCACTCTACTAGGTATTTGCTGCTGTAAGGATAACATCCCCTTCCCCCCTTCCCCCCCACTCAAAAAAGGACTTGTGGTAAACTGAACTTATAAGTAAGTCATTCATCATTTCCTTTAAACTTTGGTTTTTCCTGTACGCAATTCCATTACACTCAAGAGTGTAAAGACCAGTAGTTTGATGGATTATTCAATTTTCCAAACATATTTTGGAAAATAAAAATTCATATTCTTTGCCTCTATCACTTCTAATCATTTTTATCTTTCTATCCAATTGATTGTAAACCTTAGTTTTTTATTGCTTAAATTCATCTATTACTTCATCCTCACCATTTAGCAATTAGACATAACAATATCTAGTACAATAGTAAATAAAAGTTATGAAATACTTTTTCCCACCAAGTAATGGTGTTGACTTCATGTCACAAGCATCAGTGTGAATTAGTTCTAATTGATTTGAATTCCTTTCAAAACATTTATAGGGATGCTTAGCATACTTAAATTCAACGCAAATTTGATATTTTCATCTATTGCACTCAAATTTTTAAAAAATACTTAAGTTAATCAGTTTTCGCGAGGTTTTGTTATCAACGTGACCCAAATGTTCATTCCATGAACATTAGACTCAAGCAAGTAAGAAGAAGTAGAATCTTTATTTATATCAATTGCAATTACATTGAGATTAAAAAGGCCATCACTTAAGTACTCTTTTCCAACATACATTTAATTCTCACTACAACTTTATCAAAAACAAATACAAATTTGAATCCATTGTTTTTCAGAAATAGAATTGAAACTAAATTCATTCGCAATTCCGGTACATACGAGACCCTAATAAAAGTCCCCACCTTGTCGTATGTCATCTTTGATAGAACCTTGCTAGTTCCATCCACCTTTGAAACAACAGAGTTTGTCATAATTTACTTCTTGTCGGTAGATGCTGGAGTATATGACGAAGACAATTATGTTGGGAAAAACATTGCATAAGGCACCAAAATCAATCCACGATTCTATTGGATTTCCAAACACACTTATATTCAGAAAGCATTGCGCAGAGATCATAATTTCTCCTTTAGATTCAGCCTAGTTTGCTTGATCCTTTTTCTTCATATCCTTCTAGGTACCCTGGCATTCTGTTTCACTATGACCATGTTTGAAAAAATTGAAGCAAGTTCCATTGAATTCGTCCTTAGGAGGATAACTTTTTTCACCAGATTATTTCTTTCTTTCCTTTAAGTTTGTGGGATCTGCTTCAACAATATTTACTCCTGATATTTGTGAATTACCATGTGACCTCTTTTCTGAAGCCTTATTATCCTGTTTGATTCTCAACCTTAATATGAGATCTTCAATAGTCATGTCCTTGCAATTATGTTTCAAGTAGTTTTTGAAGTCCTTCCACAATGGAGGCAACATCTCAATAATGGCAGCCACTTGAAAGGCGTCATTCACATTCAATCCTACATTAAAAACTATGTGAGTATTAATAAAAAACATAATATTTCAAATATAGGTATTAAATAAATTTATACCTTTAACAAAGAGATCATGGATTATGAACTTAAGTTCTTGAACTTGGGTGACAACGATCTTACTGTGCATCATCATATAGTCCAGAAACAATTCCATAAAGAACTTCTTCATTCCGACATCCTCTCTGTTGTACTTCTTTTATAAATCATCCCAGAGTTCTTTTGAGATTTTGACATTGTTGTATATATTATAGATAACATCTTACAGGCCACTCAGAATATAATTTTTACACAAAAAATCTTAGTGTTTCCATGCTTCAATTACCAAGAATCGTTCTTCAGGTGGAGTATAATCCGACATAATAGAAAAAATTCTCATTAATAAACCTTTGAACACTCAACGTAGTGAGATACAAGAACATCTTCTACTGCCATCTCTTGAAGTCGACTCTAGAAAACTTTGCTGGTTTCTTGACGGCGCTAAAGAAGTACTTGAACGATTGTGTGGAACCGACGTTGTTGCAATAGTTACTCTTGCAACACTCTCTCTTCTATCATTTACTTGACATTCATTATTCATTATTTCGCTCACAAATGACAGATAACTTTAATATGTAAAATACTAACAATAAAGAATAAATCATTAAACAGAATGTTTCTAAAATAATAATAAAGTTTTTATGTTCTTTTAATTGTTAACCGAATGAATTTCACAATTCAAACAAAGTAGAAATCCATAAAAGTTTTAATCTCAAGAAACCTCAATTACAGAAACTTATTAAATTACTTAAGATTGTTATTCCCTGTGTTAAGGTTAGACAAAAGAGAAACACAAAGAAGAAGAAATAGAAAAGAATCATTCCAATCCAGAGGAACTATTGTGTCTTCTTAAGAAATATAATCCCTTCACTGTTCTCGAGTTTATGGATTAGTTTTTCCGAAGACAAAACGGATTAACTTTTTAAAAAAGTAGCAGTACATTAAACTTTTTTTAATTTCAGCGAATGTAAGAACAACAATAAGTCACAAAAAGGCTCAGTCGATCGACAAATTTTTTTTATGTCTGAAAATTTATGCAGAGAGAAGGATAATATTTTCACTGTTCGGAAACTTGAAAAAATCTCTTCTTTATAGCCATTTTCAGCAAGGGACACGTTTGTTTAAAAAAATCTGTTAAGACCTAATTTTTCAAGACCGTTGTGTCCTTTGTGAAGAATACGAACTTATAAAAATGTAACAACTTTTCGGAACGTTACAGTTACATACGAATTAATTCTATTAATTAACGAATTAACTAACATCCTGAATTAATTTATAAGAGAAAGGAAATTAGGAAAAAGAATTACTTAATGATATTGAAGAATAAATTTTGTTCAAAAATATAATCAATCAATCACATTAAATGCCAAATCCAAATCCATATCTGAAGCAGACGTCGAGGCTGAGACTGAGCGAGCGATGATGAAGGTGCTAGGGGCACCTTCATCTTAGCTCTTTAAGAAGTAAAGAATATGTTTCTTAATATAAGGGCAACAATTTTTTCTTATTATACCGATATGGGAGAAATTACTTTTCATTTGCACTTTAAAAATAACTTCCATTTTCCCTCCAAATTGTTCCTAATTTTTGTCTTTTCTTTTCACATTCACACGTTTCTAAACCCAACAACCCCCACTTGAATGGAAATGACTATTGTTAAAACAAATTCATAAAAAACTTGTGTGTCTTGTATGTAAGGGTTAATCGCATCTGGATAAGTAGATTTCCCTTTAAACATTCTATAGTAAACATATATCGGATATTCTCGGTCAATCAGTAGATTTGATTTCTTTGAACTGTCCACCTTTGGTGTATCTGTAAACAACATAAGTCACACAATCAACCCTTTAAGTATTCTTAGTTATCATTGTTTTGTTCGTTTCATCCATGAACACATCTCGATTATAAGTGCTTAGAGAACTTGAATAGATTCTACTTGCACTACACACTTACATAGGTACTTTCTAAATATATTATCCTGTAGATATACCATTTGATATACCCTTTATAAAACATAGAAACCATTAAAAGTCTTTTTGCCTTTATCGTGATTACTAAACATTGCTTCATCATGACAATGGACAATAAAATAATTTTTGACAATGTTGAAACGTCATTAATGACATTGTTTTATCTCCTTGAACAAAGATCTTGGGATCTCCAGTCTTGTTGGTCGAGTTACCACCACAATTACTTGTTCTTTGCCATAATCCCATTTTCGTCGATGATTTCTCAACTCCCTATCTACATAAGTCTTTTGTACGTGGGTCCAACACATTATACTTTGAATTCACATAGTTAATTGTGATAATTCCACTAGAGATTAATTGTCTCGGAGAGTTATGTCTTCGTCTTATGTGACGAGACTAGCTGTTATACATAACGATTCTAGCCCTTCCTATTGCAGCTTGTCTATCATAGTGTATGCATATATGGGTCATTAGTTTTGTCCAAAATGGAATATCTTCTAAAAAATTCTGGAGTCGTTCAGTTTCTTGACTTGTCTTGTCTACGGTATGAATTATGACTCATTTGCCAAATACGATGCCAAAGCCAAGGTCGAGGCCGAGCGAGCGAGCGATGACGATGACACAAGGGTCACCTTCTTCATAGCTCTGTAAGTGTAAAAGAGTTGTTTCCTAATATAAGGACCACAATTTCCTTTTCTTTTACCGATATGAGAGAAATGACTTTTCATTTGCATATTTCGAATGACTTTTCATTTTCCCTCCAAATTGGTTCCATCATTTTTATCTTCTCTTTTGTCATTCACACTTTGCTAAAACCAACATGATGTTCAACTTTCACTTAATTTTCCACCAAATTATTTCATTTATATTAATTAAGTAATAATTATGTTCACATGTATATTTTTTTTGTATTAACACTTTTGATTTGATATTTTATTTAATTAAGAGAAAGGGTTATATTTATCTTATTGATCATGTTTTTTAGATTAATTATTTTTATGCTTGAGTTATTCATTTTTTTATGAAATAAAGTTTTTATCTTCTCATATGATTAAGTCTTTCTTTAATTATACTTAAAAAATAAAATGACCTTATTTGCCCTAATGCATCTTTAATTTGTTACATGACGACTTTGTCTCCTTAATAAGTCCTAAAACGATTGTCACTCCATTTAAAAACTGATTTTGCGAAAAATGGGACACGATAATATATGTCATAGTGGTATGTATGTTCAAGTCGGTAGAGGTGTGTTTTTGTTTGGTTCAGTTATTGTATTGAAGTTAAGGCGTGAAGTGTGAATCCGTGAACGTCACCCTAATTTAGGGATTGATAGGTAATAGCTAATTAGACTAGTAGCTCAAAAATTGTTGTAACAATTCCTCAAAAATATACGAAGAAAAAGAAGAAGAAGAAATATTGCATATTAAATTTATAGTTTTTTATTGTTTAGGAAATATTAAACATAGAGAAATGTATATACTTAGTAATGGTTCTCCCACCGAAGGGTCACTGTGGGAGTCAATTACGACGGCCTGGGTCGTGACACTATTCATGCATCCTTGGACATTAGGAATTCAAATACTAAAAATTTAACATGGAATTGAAGGAGGATAGGAGATTGGAAATTAGCATGACCTATCTAGGTATGATGATAAAAAAATGAAGTTTATCACAATGTTTGTAAGGAAAAGAAGGACATTCGTTTGATTTGGTATTACATTGACCTAACAAAGAGTAGGTAATTTGATATAAAAAATTACTCTTTATCTTCCTTCTTGCGGTAGCTTTAAATATATGTTTCTAAGAATTGAAAGATTATATTTCAATAAGACAAAATTAATACAATTCAATGTTCTCCTTAAAGAAAACTAGTGGAAGGGAAGTCGGTGAGTCTCACTTGGCAATTTTTTTTTATTTACTTAGATATTAATTATCTACAGTTTGTTTTTTCATCTGTTTTATTTAAACTGCGCTAATTGAATGAGGATTCTACACACTCTTGCGGTCTTTATATTTTCATATAATAAAATTGAAAATTTTTGTTATATATACATACATATATATATATATATATATAAATGTTCAAGTAGCTAGAGGTTGTTTTTCGTTTGGTTGAGTTATGGTGTAAGAGTTAAGGCATCAAGTGTCCGTCCACTTGTTGATAGGTAATAGGTAACAAGAGTAGCCTATAGCCTCTCGAATGTTGTAAAAACCAATCACATTGAACATAAGGACAATCAAAACATTTACCACTCAAGAAAGAAAGAAGTATAACAAGCAAAGAAGAAGAAGAAGACCGCACCGAATACGAAGACGCCAGACGCCCATCAATTCCTGACAAGACCGAAGAAGAAGAAGAATAATAAGACAAGAAGAACGACTACCGCCTAAGACATATTGCCTGTTACCTTTATAGTTGTTTACTTAAAACTTTTTTACCTAGGTCCTTAACAACACAGACAATCACAAAAATTAATTAATACACTCTTATCCAAATGATCCAATGAGATGAAAAAACAAACAGTTCCTTCGCAAATATGGAGACTAATTTTCAAGGACAATTTCTTAGTAATAATGATAATTAATTATAAAAATAAGAAGTGTGTGTGATATATATTATAGAGTGATGTATCAGATATGTGGTAATGTACCTCATTCAAATATAATTGTATATCATATTTATAACAATAAAAATATATGATACATGACTATTCTTAGGATACACTTGCTTTATCATGGACATCTATTGCGTCTATTGACATTGTTAAGTTTTCTTAGTCAAGAATTTACTCATATAGTCTAATAGTATCAAAGACCTAATAAAATATTTCAAACAAGAAGTCGTGGGGTTTATAGAGGAAAAGAGCTCGTGGTTGGTGGTGTGGGTGGTGGGAAGGGGGAGGGTGTTTGTTGTAGTGGAATTGTGAAAGGGGGGAGGGAAGGAGAATGTGGGAGTGGAATGAAAGTGGAACGGGGGGTAGTGGTGCGGTATAGAGATGAGGGTGGTGGTGACGTGGGGGGGGGGGGGGTAGAGAGGGTGGGCGTGTTTGAGGGAGGATGGGGGCGGGTATTTTGAGGTGTATGTGTGGTGGGGTGGGTGGGGGGGTGCGAGTGGTTGAGTAAGTGAGGGGGGCGGGTGTGCGTGCAAGCGGTGGGGGACCATTTAAAGGGGAGGGGCTGGGAATATTAGGGGGGAAGGTTGTTGGGAGTAGAAAGTTTGAGAGGGGGGTTGATGGGGAAAGGGGGGTGGGGATATTGGTGGTGTGCGCAACGGCAGGTGGATATCATAGTATAAAGACTAATTATAATTCAAAACACAAGCCCTAAATATGAACTACTAATATATGTAGCTTGGGACAAGATATGGTTTACCAAAAGGTGTTTCCCTAGCGTATTTTATTCGTTAGGTGCTGACTTTCTCTTATTAATAAGTCCTAAAAGGATTCTCACATCGTTGCATAACAAGTTTTGCAAAAAATAGGAAACGACAATATGTGTCATAGTTTTATGTATGTTAAAGTCTGTAGAAGTGTTGGTTTGTCTGGACTAGTTATGGTGTTGCAGTTAAGTCATCAAATGTGACTCCATCCACGTCACTGAACTTTAGATCTTGAGAGGAAATAATTAACTAGACTAGTAGCTCATGAATCGTTATAACAATTCATTAAAATAAAGAAGAAGAAGATGACATATTTCATATTAAATTTATAGGTGTTTATTGAAATTGTTGTACCCAGGCACAACATAGAGAAATGTCAATACTTAATGGGTGGTACAATCTTTCAAAAGTCGGAGACTCACTTCCAAGGACAATTTTGTTGGGCCATGGCTTATTAGGAGTGGATTTTTCAGAAAACATTCCGCTCATGCCATAAAGCTATTCCTGCTAACATTAAGCAGCTCTAGGCAACAAGTCTTCGAGATCTCTGTACTTTCTTGTCCCCAATATCTTTGTATTAAAGTCTTTTTTATAGTTGGAACTAATATTATCAATAAAACATAAGGACTTATTTAATGATGGATAGCACTCAACAACAGTTGGTGTTGATGTCACAATTACAATAAGTAAAATTACAACAACGGTTAGGGCACTCAACTTATTTCCCATATTTTTTTCGTTAAGTTATGAGAATTTTTAAGATGAGAAATACTTGAATGGATTACCACAATATTTTTCAATCAATTTTATACCACTATATGGAGTCTTGTAGTATGTGAAAGCTATTTATAGCAATTTTGAAATAATGATTTAATAACAATTTTGTCATGTAGTATCTGAAAGTTATTTACAAGGGACAAAAAAGACTGACAAGATTTTGCTAGGGCCTAACGAATATTATTGAGTAAAAGAAAAAGGAAACTTTTGAAAGACATTGATCCAAACAACAGAAGGTGATTATATTGGTTGAGGCTGCATGTTGAACCTACCTATACACAGGTGAAACTATGATCTCTAGAATGGATTTAGTAGCTTGAAAAAAGATATGGTTACCAAAAGATGTCGGAGCTCTCAATTTCATCAACTTAATGAGATGGAACCACACTAATATAAATGTAACTTAGTATAGGTTCTTGACTAAAATTGATAAAGGGTAGAATTCCTTAATTCGTTTTTATTACATAAAACATCCTAGTATTAAATCACAATGGAGGTTCCCAAGTTTCGTGGATATATAGTATGAAAAATCTTCAATATGAAAAAATACGGTACCCGGGTTATAAATTATAATCAATGGATGAAAAGTGACAAGATTATGATAAAAATGCATACAAAATGTAAAAAAAAGCAAGTTACAAAAGTCTACTGGAGAGGTTAGGTATGTGAGAATGCGGTGCACCCCAAAAAAACTTTCATCCTACATCTAGAACTATTAGTAAGAATGATTACCAAAGATGTCCTTTTAAAATGGAACATGATAGACAATATCAAATATGTATTTTTAATAATAGTGAAACATTGCACCATATATATAAAAACTGTGAATGCTCTCACTACAGTTGTGTATGTAACTTTATGATACATTGACACCAGTGGCGTGGCGGCGCTGCACCGAGGTAAGTTTCCGCTTCAACGTGATAATTGAGGAACCCTTGTAGGTTAGTTTTATGCATTGATTAATTACAATTTTTTTATTACCATGAAATATAAGAATGAATCAACAAAAGAATTGTGTAGACCTTCGTGCACCGAGTAACTTCTGGGGAAAAATGCCACAAATTAATGTATGCGTTTTAGGATTTAGTTAGGACTAAGTATCAAGTCGAGGTCTTCTTGGTAAGTTTTGTGAATAGAAATATTACTTTAACCAATGATACATGGTGGGACGGAATAAATTCCAGTGCATTCTATTATCGACCTATTATAGTAAAAATTTGATGTATGTTAGCAATCAGTTTTTAAGGATCTTAGTAACAAAACCTAATGAGAAATGTAAGACCGCGTAAATGACTTAGGTGAAGCTGCAGCCTAACGTGGGTGTAATGATGGTCTAAGGTGCTAATTGTGTTTATTATGTTGGCTAGAGGCAGTATCTAAGAGTTTAGGTGCATTGTAAGTCAAACGTAAACGGACGACCAAGACGTTCGACGACTAAGTCACCTAGGTTCCTCATATATGGTTTTATATGTTTACGAATGATACATGATCTTATATCGTTATTAAATGATTTTATATGGTTTTTAATGTCAGTGTGTCAGGTTTTGTGAGGCTTGGAGGTGAAATGTTCAAGAACGTCCATGACATTAGTAAGATTTTCCTTGAAACGACCTTGCGTGTCTATGTATATTTTATCAAGTTTTACGTGATCATTTCGGTTGAAACTCATGTGGTAGGTCCTAAACTCGTCTATGAACATATTTGGGTTGGAAACATCCCGTTATGACTCCACATAGGACCCTCAAATGGGCCCTAAAGGAGGAGCCCAACTAAGAGATCAATAATGCAAGGCAGTGGCTAACCGACGGACCTGTCGACAACCGATCGACTAGGCGACGGCCCGCCGATGGGTCTTGTCGCTTGGGACTTGTGGATTGAAGGTTGGGTAATATCTGAAGTGAACCACGAGACCCCATCGACGGGACGTGGTCTTACCAACGGGCCGTCAATGGTCAGGTCGATGGTGGCGAAAAATTGGAAGTTTTCTTTTAAGACTAGGGGGTTTTGGGAAATGCACCCTAAGTCATATAAAACGTGGGGATGTTTGTTTTAGGTCTTTAGGTGTGTTTAAAGAGTATATAAGTAATTAAACTCTCATCTAAATCCTAGCATCTAAATTAAAACCCCTTCCCTCCTAAAGAGTCTCCAAAAACCTCCATGCGTGTTCAAAGTGAAGAAGGAGCTTGAAGATGGTTCTTCAATGGAGTTTTTTCTTAAATTTTCATTGGGCTTTTTAAATAAGGTATGGGATCTCTTCATTTAAGGCTTGCTATAACCTTAGAGTCAATTTGAAAGATGATTTTCAAAGCTTTCAAAAAGATAAAAAAAAAAGTCAATGTATACTCTAAATCTGGGGTTCTTTCATGAAGCGTTTTTAAATGTAAAATATAATATTATTGATGTTTTCCAATGAAATTCACCATGAACCCTTCATCTTCTCAAATCCCTAAATTTCACTAAAATATGGGTGAATTGATTATGCGTTGATATTGTTGAATTCATGTATAGATTGTTATGGGCTTTTGATTTATGTATAGATTATGTATGTATGATGTGTAGGATGTTTCTATTTAAGTAATTGAATAATGAATACTCTTAAACCTATTGCATGTTAAGTTTATTTAATTCATATTGACTTGATGCTTATTTATTCTAGTGTAGATTTCTATGGGCTTTCTAATTATATAAGTATTGTAATAAATTCATGTCTAATGGGTCTTATATTGGTAAATCTACAATGAATTTACTTATATTCATTGATTATTATAGTCTATGCTTTGAATTGATATTTATGGCCATGGGTAAGGGCCTTATGGTATTGAATAGAATTGTTTGGATTTGGATTGAAGTGGTAAGGTGAATTGGGTGGTATGCTGTCATAAAACTTTTATTATACAGTATAATTATTGTAAGTTAGATTTTGAATTATGTGTGATTAGTATGGCCCATTTATGGTTGCAGTGTTATGTGAATTAATGTGGCCTTGTTGGTGTTACATTATGCAATATGATGATCATGGCCTTGTCGGAACTACTTGAAGTTATATGGTTATTTCTGTAGTTGATTACATGATATATGACCTTATCTACTTGTGTGAAATTATCTGTTGCTTACATTGAAGTTGTCAGGTAATTATGCTAGATTATGACTATGTGATTTCTAGTATAACATGTAATACGGGCTAATGTGATGTATATGGTCTCTTGTTAAGGTAGACTAATGTCCCTTACTTGATACATGTATGAATGTGAATAATGTGATAACTGGACTTAGGGATGATAAAGATCTTGTATGTATGCATGTTATGTGGAACTTTGAACCTAGTGTTAAGGTTAGGAAAATTGATGTATAAACTGTAACGGTATCCTTCATGTGATTAATGATGGTCATGCGGTATATTGGCTGGAACAACATCATATCTAACCTTAGAAATAGTCATAATGTGCTTCTTTTCGCCAATGAAGGCAGACCCTAGTGGACCTCTTTTGTAGGGTAAGTGTAATTGGGTTATGAACTAAATATATAACCCTTTTATATGAACCTTAATGTTAATTACTCTATGAGGACAAAGTCTAGCACCTAGTGAGTATAGTAAGGGAAATAGTTCTAGTTAAGCACGAGACTGTATTACAATGAAAGCCTTCATATTTTTTAACCATGTGTCTACATGGGATGTGTCCACGTTCTACCATTAGCAAGAAGAACAACCTCATCGGAGTAGGATAGAACTCCGGATTCCATGCTTTGCTACCATGGTTTATGTCGGTTATTGCCTATTCTCATTATATGGGATACTTACTAGCATTAGAGAAGTCTACGAAGTTTAGTTGGTTGTATGGGACGCTATCTAGACAATGCACAATAGGCTTTGAAGATGTTAGTTAGAGGCCTTATGTCTTCTCCAAGACCAATACTTGAATGCCTTTAAAGTTATGTATGAGATTCATAATGAACTAATGAATGAATGACTTATGTTATGAATTATCAAAGTAATTAAGTACCTAATCTAGAGTGACTTAGAGATTCCTTAGTTCAAGTGTAAAGAGCGCATAAAGGATGACCTCTTCATGTCTTAACTATGGAAGTCTTGAGAATGACGATGTTTGTTCTTGTCGACATGATCTAAGCCTTTGGTAGTCTTAAGGACAATTTAGGTAATCTTTAAGAGGTCACTCATGGATGTTATCTTCTTGATTTTCTTGACTAGGAATTTTGATAGACTTTTGAAGGAGAATGGTATATCATCTATGTGTTGGTTTTTTTAGTGAGAATTATTCTATCCTATGGAGTCTATTGGATCTCTTGAGTGTGTGTGTAAGGGATTGTATGGGCGGTCCCTTCACAACTCACTCAAGTGAGACTTAGCATAACCTTTGATAGAATAATCTTACCTTGATGTTTATGATGTTATTGTAGAAGTGTAGGTGTCTCATTATGAGTAATCTTAAGGATCGTTTAGGCACATCTATAGAGGGTGTATAGGCAGTCACTCTTTGTGTGACTTAACTGATCCTCAGGATAGCTTTAGTGAGAAGACAACATGCTATAAGATGCTTAAAACAAAATTAGAAGAGTTCACTGTATTAGTGAACTACTTTAGTGTACACTGAATTGAGTTTATTGTAAAGTGAGTTCTAAAAATGTGATAATTTGCTTAATGCTATTCTATTTCATTCTTAGTTGTTAAATGTTGTTCTTATGTTTAAAGTATGATGTATAAATTGAAAATTCATGAAAAACATGCTTATTACTAAATGTCCCTTTTTCATTATTTTTGAATGGCTTCCATACTTAGTACATTTAATGTGCTAACCCCTTTTTTACTTGTTGACTAAAGTGTATGGAATTCGAATCTTGGTGTTCCATGAAGGATGGATATGTTTCTAAGGGTTGAAGATGATATATTGGTGAGTCCTCCGCACTTCGAGGATAATATCCACATGTTCCTATATGTCTTAAGTCTTTACTTTATCCCTTGTATGGGCTTATTCCCCAGTGCTGTAAACTCCAAAATGTAGATGGTTCAATGGGTTGTTGTATAATTTTAATGTTTTAATGGAAATCTTCCGCTTCTGTTTATTTGTGAAAGAGTTTTTTGTGTGTTAAGAAATTCATAAATTGTTATTCATTTTAGTATGGTTATTATGAAATGTACGATAAAACTGGCTTAGATGAGACTTCTTGAAGTCTCATTTCCCATGTGACATCACAAGGATACTCTAACTTCTATAGTGTACTTGTGGGATGGGACAAATTTTGTATCAGAGATAAAGGTTTGGGAGTGTCTTAGTTGTGTCATAAACCACATCTAGTAGAGTCTTGTTTATAAATGTGAAGTGCTCCACATTATATATAAGATCCTATTGGGTTGTAGGAAAAGTTTCACTTCTTCATTTATCTAATTGTCCCTAAGAGTTTGGTATATGGTGTCTTTCCCTTGTTTTTATTATGTGTTGGTCCCTTGAGGGTGACTTTATGAAGTTTGGGTTGAGGGAGAGAAAATATGAGATGTGACTTGGTAAGATGAGGTATCAAAGATGGTGTTGATGACCTTAGATTGGCATGATTACCTTTTAAAGAGTAGTTAGGTTAGGAAAAAATGGTAAGTTATAGTGTGAGAATGAGAAGGAGTGATTGTTGGGATTCGTTGAAGTTGTTTAAAACCTAACCATAGAAAAGAAGTTGAAGAGATTAGAAATATTAAAGGTGAGTTTCTCTTAGTAAAGGGGATGTACTGATTATATAGTTGAACCTTGAGAGTCATTAGTTTTCATGGGTTAGACTTTGAATAAGAAAATATTACTGATGTTTCAAGTACCTTGAGTAATTTCTTTGTGGTGGATGTTGTGTTGACCTTATAATGTGTTTCTCCTAAATGGGGGAGTATAGTGAAGAGTATGATTGTTGGGAGTGACGTTCCCTTAACCTTCTTTATGTTTTTATTATAGGCTAAACCAAAGAGTTCTTGGTAACTTTGTTTTATAGGAGTCTTTTGTGAAATAGGAGTTCTTAATTTTCTCCTTAATACATATATATGTTTGATTAAAGTGTTGCTGAGTGAGAAAATGAGTTTTCATGTATAGTATCTTCTTCATGATTCATGTACATCTAGTGTAGGTTGCTAATTATATCATATAGCAAATGTTAAGCATGTGTAAGTGATTTTATGATATTTAATATTTTGTAAGATGTATTTATATAATGTTACCTTGCATATTAGCTTGTCTATATCATGAATTGCCTAAGAATTTAATATTTGAAAAATATGCTCAAATAACCGTAATGCACACTGCCAGTTCACGGTGAAGTGTTTCAAAATTCGAATAATTGATTCTTTGGTCTAAAATTATTTTAATGTTGTTAGAAATGATATTTATGAGTATGATATTGAATATAAAATGAGATTTTTCTATTTGGAATGAAGCATGTGAGTTTTAAAGCATGATGAGTTATAGAATGTTTTCTAGTTTCTTGTTGTGTTATGATACTCGTAATGAGGTGAAATTGATCTGTTCTTATTGAAAGTGTGTTATGTGTAATGGTTATGAGTTTTTAATTGAATCCTTATTCTTGGAAGTGTTCGGAGAGTGACAGTGTCATTCGAGGACAAATGTTGTCCAATAGGGGGAGATTGTAAGACCCTGAAAATGACTTAGGTGAAGCTACAGCGTAACGTGCATGTTATGATTCTATATGGTCCTAATTTGGTTTATAATCTTGTTTAGAGGCAGTATTTAAGAGTATAGATTCATTGGATATGAATCGTCAAGGGACGACCAAGACGTTAGACGACTAAGTCACC
The DNA here is from genome assembly GCA_027704765.1 of Solanum habrochaites. Lineage (NCBI taxonomy): Eukaryota > Viridiplantae > Streptophyta > Magnoliopsida > Solanales > Solanaceae > Solanum > Solanum habrochaites. The sequence continues at coordinate 33,502,061 of JAKWJA010002498.1, read as the reverse complement.
TAGGTGGCCCATATGTGGTTTTATGTGTTAAAGAGTGATGAGTGATCTTATATCGTTCTTAAATTAATTCATATTATGTAGCAATTCAGTGTCAAGTTTCATAAAGTTTGTAGGTTAAACATCCAAGAACGTCCATGACTTTGGAAATGTTTTCCTTGAAACGACCTTTCATGTTTGTGTATGTTTCGTCGAGTTTTACGTGTTCGTTTGTCATAAAACTCATGTGACAGGTCCTAAAATCATACACGAATATATTTTGGGTGGAAACTTCCAGGTAAGACTCCATAAAATACCCTCAAAGGGGCCCTAAGCAAGGACCCCAACTTAGAGACAATCACTGCCAGACAGTGACCAAACTACGAACCAGTTGACAAGGTGATGGCCCGTCAATGGGTATAGTCGGTTGGTACTTGTGACTGCAGGTAGGGGAATCTTTTAAGTGAACCACGAGAGCCCATCGATGGGACATGGTCATACCAACGGTCTGTTGATGGTCACGTCGATGGTGCTGAAATTTGATTGTTTTCTGTTAAGACTTGAGATTTTTGGGAAATTCACCCCAGCTCTTACAAAATATGGGGACAGTTGTTTTAGGTGTTTAGGTGTATTTTAAGAGTATATAAGTGATTAAAATCTCATTTAAACCCTAGCATCTAAATCAAAAACCCTTCCCTCCTAAAATTTCTCCAAAAACATCAATGAGAGTTCAAAGTGAAGATGGAGCTTGAGGATTGTTCTTCAATGTAGTTTCATCTTAAATTTCCATAGGTTTATTCAAATAAGGTATGGGAGTTATTTATCTTACTCTTTCTATCACCTTAGAGTTAATTCCAAAGATGATTTTAAAAGATGTGAAAAAGATGAGAAAGTCCAATTACTACTCTAAGTCTTGGGGTCTTGCATGAAAATTTTTCAAATGTTAAAATATGATGTTATTGATGTTTCATTGATTTTTTCAAATGAAATTCTCTATGAACCCTTCATCTTCTTAAATCTTCCAATTTCACTAAAATATGGGTGAATTGATTATTCTTTGACATTGATGAGCTTCATGAATAGATTGTTATGGGATTTTGATTGATGTATAGGTTTAGTATGTATGATGTGTAGGCTGTTTAAATTTGAGTAATTGAATAATGATTACTCTTAATTCTATTACATGTTCAGCTTATTAAATTAATATTGACTTGATGCTTAAAGATTATATTGTAGATTTTTATGGGCTTTCTAATTATGTAAGTATTATAATCAATTGATTTCTTATTGGTCCTATATATGTAAATCTATAATGAATTGAATTATATTCATTTATTATTATAGTCTATGCATTTAATGATATCTATAGCCATTGGTAAAGGCCTTATGGTATTGAATTGAATGGTTTTGCTTTGGATTGAACTGGTAAGGTGAATTGGGTGTTACACTACCCTAAATCTTTTATTATTAAGTACAGCTATTTAAATTTAGATCTTGTATTATGTGTGATTGGTATGGTCCACTTATGGTAGCAGTGTTATGTAAATTGATGTGGCCCTATCGGGGTTACTTTATGCAATATGATGATCACGGCCTTGTCGGAACTACTTGAAGTTATATGGTTATTTGTGTAGCTTATTAGGTGATGTATGACCTTATATACTTATGTCAAAGTATATGTTTCTTACATTCAAGTTGTTAGGTAATCATGCTAGATTATGACTATGTGATTTCTAGTATAACATGTAATATGGGCTAACGTGATATATATGGTCTTTAGGTAAACTAATGTTTGTTACTTGATACATGTATGAATGTGAATAATGTGATTAGTTGACTTCGGATGCTAAAGGTCTTGTATGTATGCATGTTATGTGGAACCTTGAACCTAGTGTTAAGGTTAGGAATATTGAAGTAGAAAGTCGTAATGGTATCCTTAATATTATAAATGATGGACTTGAGGTAGATTGGTTGGAAAGGAATCATATCTAACCTTACGAAAATTCATAATGAGCTTCTTATCTCCATTGAAGGCAGCCCCTAGTGGACCTATTTTGTAAGGTAAATGTAATTGGGTTATGAACTAGATATTGAACCCTTTTTTATGAATCTTAATGTGAATTACTCTATGAGAACAAAGCCTAGAACCGAGTGAGTATGGTAAGGGAAGTAGTTCTAGTTAAACATGAGACTAGAATACAAAGAAACACTTCGTATTCCTTAACCATGTGCCAAAATGGGATATACCCACGTTCTAACATTGGCAAGTAGAACAACCTCATTGGAATAGGATAAAACTCTATATTCCATGCTTTTCTACGATGGTCTATGTCGGTTATTGCCTATTCTAATCATATGGGATACTTACTCGCATTATAGAAGTCTATGAATTTTAGGTGGTGGTATGCGACGCTATCTAGACATTGCACAGTAGGCTTTGAAGATGTTAGTTAGATTCCCTAGGTCTTCTCCAAGACCATTACATGAATGTATTTACAGTGATGTATGAGTTTCATAATGAAATTATGAACGAATAACTTATGGTATGAAGTATGTAGTAAATAAGTACCGAATATAGAGTGACTTAGAGATTCCATAGCTAAAGTGTAAAGAGGGCATAAAGGATTACCTCTTCATGTCTTGCCTATGGAAGTCTTGAGAATGAATCTAGTTAGGGAAGATGTTTGGTGTTGTCGACATGATCTAAGCCTTAGGTAGTCGTAAGGACTTTTTGGGTAATCTTGAAGAGGTCAATCATGGACATTATTTTTCTTCATTTACTTGAGTAGGTCTTTTTATAGCCTTTGGAAGGAGAATGTCATATCATCTATGTGTTGGTTTGTTAAGTGAGGATGATTCTATCCTATAGAGTCTATAGGATCTCTTGAGTGTGTGTGTAAGGGATTGTATGGGCGGTCTCTTCACAACTCACTCAAGTGAGACATCACCTTTGATAGAAGAATCTTACCGTGATGTTTATGATGTTATTGTCGGTATGTATGTGTCTCATTATGAGTAATCTTAAGGATCGTTTAGGCACATCTAAGATACTAAAAATGAAATTAGAAGAATTCACTGTAACAATGAAGTACTTCACTATTCAATGAATTAAGTTCACCGTAAAGTGAATTCTAAAAATGTGATAATTTGCTTAATTTTATTCTACGTCATTCTAAGTTGTTAAAAGTTTTTCTTATGTTTACAACATTATTTTTAAATCAAAAATTCATGAAAAGAATGCTTATTACTAAAAGTCCCTTTTTCATGGTTTTTGCATGGCTTCCATACTTAATACATCTAATGTGCTAACCCCTTCTTTTACTTGTTGACTAATGTGTAGGGAATCTGAATCTTTATGTGCCATGAAGGATGGTAGGTTTCTAAGGGTTGAATATGAAGTATTAGTGGTTCCTCATCGCTTAAAGGACAATATCCACATGTTCCTTTATGTCTAAAGTCTTTACTTTATGTCTTGTATGGGCTTAGTCCCAAGTGTTGTAAACTCCAATGTGTAGATTGTTCAATGATTTTTTGTATAGCATTATTGTTTTAATAAAATTCTTCCGCTTGCGTATTATTTATGAAAGAGTTTTTCACGCGTGAACAGAGTTAGAAATTCTTACTCATTTTAGTATGGTTTTTATGCAATGAACGACAAAATTGGCTTATATGAGACTTCTTGAACTCTCATTTGCCGTGTGACATCACAAGGATACTCTAACTTTTAAGGTGTACTGGTGGGTGGTGACAAAACTATGGCTGAACTATCTAATTTGTAATAATAATTGTGGAAAAATAGTAAGTGATGGTTATGATACTCGATCTATGAGATATGTTTTTTTTCTTCATTTTGATACTTGTTTATGTATGCATGTCGAAATATTGACCTTATATGTTTAAAACGCTATATATGATTGTCAATACCTTGAAATAATGATTAAAATGTGTATTATTTATGTGTATTTATGATTGTAATTGTAATTATGATTGTGGAGTGTTTTTGAGGATCACATCTCCACATTCCAGTGAGCTAACTATGGGGATCCGATTGCCACGTTCCGGTAAGCTAACTATTCGTATCAGACTGCCACTCTCTTGTAAGATAACTATTGGGATTGGTTTGCCACGTGCCTACAAGATTACTATTCGAATCAAATTGCCACGTTCTTGCAAGCTAATAGCTAGAGTTTGGGTTCCGTGAGAGGACCATTTAGTTTTGTCCCTTGAGAGGATTATTGATGTGTTACTTAATCTGAATGATATACTAGATTTTTCTTTTTGATAATACATGGAGTGTTCTAAATCGTCGTGACTGTAAAGTGGTTTTACTTGGGTCTTGGGGTAGTTTAAAGGTGACAGTAGACATAGGGAATGTTTTGAGCAAGGCTTATGTGTATTCAGTTTGAGTAAAAGTAAAGGGGTAAGTGTTTGGGTTTCTTGATTCATAGTTGTGTGAGTAGGGTTGGTCTTAGGAACAAAGAAAGAATATAGAGCATTTGAGGTTGGTTGAAAGGTGGTAATTGTACCCGAAAATTGAGGATGGGTTAGAATGGTTAAGCTACGACTTGAAAGAATAATCTAAGAAGTTTTAATGAGATGGGGATAAGGTGGAGAAGCGAGTGGTCCATGCATGATTTTATTATTCCTTTCTTATATTATGAGGTGAGCGTCAACATAGAAGGATGATATATACTAGTTTATATGGTTGTACTGATAGTACTCTTGCTATATCTTTTTAAGATAGTATGAATGTAGGATTGGTAATTTTTAACTAGGGGAAGACGAAGAAATCATCAAGCTGCTTCGAATTCTCATTTCGTATGGTGAAATTGTATCTTGGGTAATTTAGCTCCTTTGTTACTCTTAATATCTTTTGTACCTATTAGACATGATCCTTGGGCTTGTTAAATAATGTTATGAGTTATTAAAACTGGGTTATCTAATTTATCTTCTTAACATTCTTTTCCATTTTTCTTTAATTTGCCCATCTTTCTAGTGGTTGGGTATTAGGGTTGTTCTAATGAGGTGTTAGAGTTTGTGCCCTCACGGCCCACTTGGTTGGGTCGTGACAAAAAGTTTGCTTGAAAATAGTTATTACGATATAAACATTGTCCTTTTGTTTTACTTATTTTCTATTTATTAATATTTCAACATTTTAGACGAAGAAAAGTGCTAATGACTTGTACTAACATCAGTTGCATTTGTATCAATTTAATCATTTTTATTTATATAAACACACATATGGTATATTGGCGATGTGGAGGGTTGATTTCAGAAGTTAAGCATACTGAATAAAGATGAGCCATGATATTGTTCTTTCGAAACGTATCACAAATAAAAATAAAGTTATAGGACATATTGTATCTTGTAATAACTGCAACAATGAGAATGTAGAATATCAAATGAGGTTAGACTCAGTAAAAACTTGATTATACATTTTCCAATTATAAAATAAATTATGTTTAACTTTTAAATGACTACTAGTTTTTAAAAAATGATGCTTACGACCTCAAGTTTATAATGGGGAAAAATTTGCGAGAGTTATAGTATTTGAAACACCTAAATATTTACTATGCTGCAACATACAAGACTTTATAGATCAAACAACATTAAATATATGAATTCTATTTATACCTAAGCACATAAACATCTAATGGACTCCGCTACATAGGTACTTTAGCTAATCCATCCTAACTTTTACAATTATCTTATTGTGACATTTCACACCACAAAGGAGAAGAAAAAAATTACACGATTACATTTACATAAACTTATATGATTCAAAGAACTTTACACATTAGGTTAGTTTGGAAAGAAAATGTGCCTATCATGTTGCGGAGAAAACTAGACCCCTCAAATTACTTATAAAATGGGATATAGTTTATTTGTAGAGGTTTTGACAACAATATAATACATTACAATAAAAAAACAAAAAGTCAATATGCTAAAACCCAAATATTTACACCAAAAATACAACTATAACCACCTCTTCACATTTTTAAACAAATATTGCTTACGACTTAAAGCGTATAGTGGAGAACAACGTGCCCTGAGTTATAAAATTTGAAGTGCCTAAATATACTAGGATTCAGCATCCAATACTACATATAATTGACTTCTTTAAAGATATGATTTGTAATTATACGTAAAAACCTTAAAGCCAAATGAATTCTTACGCATAGGTATGTTGTCTAATCCATCCTATCTATTATATTTTTATTTTTATGATACTTCAAAACAAAAAAGGAAAGAAAAGAATTACACAATTATATATACATAAATTTGATTATTATTTTCATTTTATACATTAGGTTTGTTTTGAAAGAAAATGTGTCTGTCATCAACTGAGAGAACTCGATCCCTCAAATGGATTATGCTACCGGACATGGTTGATTTGTAGAGTCTTTGACGAAAATATCATACATGCAGAAAAAACATGTAGCTACCACAACATAATTAGTCTCTTGATAAACTATATGTTGCACTATCTAGGGGAATATCGATGCCAACAAAAAAAGTGCAAGTCATGACGGAACAAAAAGATCGATTCACCTGACATACACAAAATATACTGTCTACAATAAAGTATTAAGTGAGATTTGATTAATACCAAAATTTCAATAAATCAAACTGGAAAAGAAAGACACCACACATTTCTCTAACGCAAATTATATTGGACGAATTCGTAGATTTGGTCAGAGAGGAGATGATATGAAAAACACCTGGCAGTTACCACAAAAGACATTACTTTTGTGTATCTAAACTTAATAAACTACAGGGTTCACTGAATTTTAAATATTAAAAGGGAAAAATAGATCATTAAATAGCATAAATAAGAGGACAAACTATTAATTCTTGCACAATAACTTACTAACAATTGCCTTATAACAATTTAAGAATATGATGGTGGTCACTACATGCCCAACAAGCAAAAAGTTAAATAGATTATCCATTCACTTATTATAACATAGTGCGATATTAAATACATATTGATATGTTGAAAGCTTAAAATATACATAAAATATAAAATATCAAAAGTATAGGGATCTCAAGACTTAACCTACACGTGCAACGCACTTGCAGTAAATCTAGTAAAACAAAATGTTTCTTTTACTATATGCAATTATGATGGATACCTGAATAACGATACATGAATAAACGGTATTTTTGTTATTTAGAATGAGAATGCCTAGAAAACTATGATTTTCGATCCGACTATTGTTTAATCAAGTTCCTTGGATTGAAGAAGAGTCCTTTCAAAACCATCCCTAAAGCAGAAACGGAGATATGGAACCCGGTAAAGACAGCATCTGGACCTGATAAGTAGTGAAGTTGTTAAGCAGTTCGAATTCATGATCAAATGTAGCAGAGAGAAAAAAATAAGATATTAGAACCCAATTTGCAGAAAAAATTGTCAGATGTAGAAATTGTAAAAGTAAAAGAAATTTCTTAACAAGTATAAGATATAAGAATATTTAAACTATAGAGATCTTTGAGATATTTGGGGTAAAAACATAGAGGGAATACTGAAATATGGGGTCTTTTTTTTAATAGTTTGGTCAGGATAATCTTGGACCTACAATGGTGCTAATTTTTTTATAGTCTCCCTCAAGCAACACTTAAGTACTGAAATCTTGGACTAAACATGCAACTCCAATTTATATGCCACCTTTCAAATGCGTTGGGTTACCTTGAAAGGACCAAAGTATCGTCGTCCAAGCGTATGACCCTTTCGCAGCGTTATCGAAAGAGGTCGGTACATTTTTAATTTCACAAAATCCCAATAACTAACTGCAATAACTAGATCAATACAATGTTTATTTACAAACTTCATCATCCTTGTTTGAGTTTTGAGAGAAATATTATTCAAAAACACTAGAATTGTATAACGCTGAATGAGGTAGGCCTCCATAATTTCACTAGCAGTGCTTCCCAATATATATCGAGCGACAGTTTGGGAGTTCTCTCCCATGCAAGCCTTCAAAAGGTCAAATTCTATATGATGTTTGGTACAAACTATTGTACAAGAATTCAGCCAAAAGCAGCATGGTTACCCACTCGTTTGGAGCATCAGTATCATAACAATGAAGAGTTTGCTCAAGACACTTATTTGAGGATTCATATTGTCCATCAGTTTGGGGATGATATTCAATACTCATTGCCAATGTCAAAACCTGCAAACAATTTATTTCTTGCCAACAAAAATGGAAGAATTTTGTCTCATGATTGATCAGTGAAAAGCTTGCGAGGAGGATCGTGAAGAATAATTACACCTACTACGAATTCTTTAGCTACCTATTGAGTAGAGAATGTTGTGGGTAAGGGAATAAAATGATCATATTTGATCATACGATCCACCACGTTAAGTACTAGTTATCCTTTTGAAACATGGAAATCAAGTGATAAAATTCATTGAAGTATCTCCAAAGCCTTGATCTGTTATAGGTAAAGATTCCAATAAACATGTTGGATGCATGTTTGCATCAATTGACATATCTGAAAATTTGTAACAAATGATTTCATCCTTGGACATTTTTCACCAACAAAAATTTGAAGCCAATCGATTGTATGTTTTTGCCATAACAGCATTTCCTCCGATATTCATAGAGAGGAATTCAAACATTAGCTAGTGTTGTAGTTGTGCATTTTATGGAATCTCACAGGCATGCCCATAATGAAAAAACAACCCATCGATGATTTGGAAATCGATGTGAGTCTCCACATCTTTTTGAAAAGATCTTGTTGATTTGCCAATACTTCTGAATGTGATTGATTCAAGAATTTCAAATCTTTTTCTAGATTAATGATCCAAGAAGAAATGGTCATAGGATAAGCATCTCAATTATGAGAGAGGGCATCAACAACTGATTTTTGTTTCCAATGCTTGTAGATAATAGGAAAATCATAACCTACTAGTTTATAGATCAATTTTAGTTGCTCAAATGTTTGGATGGATTAATTATTGAGGTTCTTCAAAGAGTGCTGATATGTTAGTATTGTAACCCTTCTACCAAGAAGAAATTGCCTCAATTTACTCACATCTTGAGTACTGCCAAGCAACTCATGATGATATGTTGAAGCTGGTTGCATCCTTGCATTCAATATCCAACTAAAATAAGCAATTGGGTTTCCCTTTTGAAATTAATGGTAGCAATTCCTTTCCCTGAAGCGTAATTGTCTACTTGAAATTCCTAGTTGAAATCTATTTATGCAAATACTGGAGTCGACCCCAATTTATTCTCAAAAGTTTCAAATGATATTTTAGTTTCTATTGTCCACCAAAAAAACCTCGTTGTTGATAAAATCAGTGATTGAACTTACTATGGAAGCATAATGGTTGATGAACCGTTGGTAGTAGCCTACAGGGCTTAGAAAATGTACGTTTGTTTTTACTGTACGAGGTGGTTCACTTTTAAGGAAGGATTCCACTTCTCCTCGGTTGAAAGATAATCCTTGAGATAACATAATATATATGTCATTAGTAGTCAAAAGATTCCTGAAAAATAAGCGTTTGAATCGCTTGGCCACTAACTCACAATTATGCAATAACTGAAAAACTAAAAATAAATTTTCCCAGTGAAAATCCCAAGCAGGACTATATATCAAAATTACATCAAAGAGTACCAGGATATATCCGCACAAGGGTTTAATATCTATGTCATAGTTGCTTCAAATGTATAAGGCGTGTTTGTAAGACAAAAAGGCATGACGAAAAATTTATGATGTCCATGAGGAGTATGAAAAGTTGTCATAGGTACATACTCCGGACGGACCCTAATTTGATGATATCTAGATAATAAATCTAAGTTGGGAAAGTGGCGGCCACAATTCAATAATCAAAAAGTTCATCAATGGTAAGAATTGGAAATCTATCATGAATTGTGATTGCATTTAATCGATGATAGTCAACAAAAACTTGCAGATGCCATTTATTTTTCGAACCAACAATACTACAGAGGAAAATGAGCTATTATTAGTTCTAATCGTCCCTTCTTTTATTATTATAGAAACTGACTTCTCCATAATTTGCTTTTAAAAATAGGGATATCGCTATTGTTTCACATAAACTGGCCCAATACCTGGAACTAGTGGACTACATGGTCCTAAATACAATAACGAGACAAACGTAGAGGTACTTTAAAGGAATATTCAAATGTTTGAGCACCATTTCTTATTTAAGAAGGGGGGTACATGAAGATTCGGAATCAGATTCAAATTGTAGATGAAATATAAGGTAATTGTACAGGTTGAAGATCATTAGTTACATCTCTTTCAACAAAATCATAGACCAATTAAGTGGAAATTCAAATATTCTGTTTGCATAATCAGTAAGGAAACGACCTAAACGTGCAAGCCATGAAACCCTGAGTACTATATTAGTACCATGATTGGATAAAATGGGAAGATCTTCTACTATTTTGTTTCCCTGTATGGTTATTGGAATTTTTCTAGACACATCCTCACATTGTAGTCATTGTCCAAATCCTAAAACCACCCAAAAGGTTGGCGTTGGTTCAGTCTCCGACTCAAGCGTTATCCACAACCACTTCTAGTGGTGAACCATTAACACGACTAGTAAATATGAGAGTAGTGGAGAATTTTGTCAAGATAAAGCATGATATGAAATAATTGACTATTCTTGAGCCTCCAAGCATTGTAATTCCTCTGCTAAGACACCGCCCGTCATAAATTGATTTGGTAAGGTCACTTCAGCCTGATACTTTTAAGATAACAGTAAAATTTAGGGAAGTGACATAAAGTACTTACTAGGAGATTAATTTTCATTAGAAGAATAACAAAGACCATGTTTCTATAGAGTTTGTATCCGTGCAATAAGTAGATGTCTCATGGGCAGAAAATTTGATGTAGTTTGAGCAATTGTAACTATATGATTCAAACTAAAGTTGTTTGAAACTATATACGGATTAGTGGGAGTTTGAAGAAGCAGTGGAGTCTTACCAAAAATAGGCTAGAAGTATCCCCGTTAAAGTTTGATCCTTTACCAGAATAAATGTAATGAAAGTAATAACTTCATTTACTATTTTGGGCTCGTGAATTAAAACAACAATTTTAGTGTCAGCTCTCAGTCCAAAAGTAAAAAAAAATATTATAATATCTAATCTGGATAATGCATCATCTAATTAGAAACCTTTTTGAATCGACTCTGGTATTCAGTCACCATATTGGTAGACCGAAGAATTGCAAGTCGACCCTCTGGTCCCTCTACATCTAATTTCTCAAATATGACCAACAGTTTTCAGTAAAAATTCTCCCAATTATCAAACTGTTTATTGAGAAACAACCATCGATACCATTCTAATGCATAACCATTCAAGTAGAACGATGTAAATGTTAACCTATGATCCTATGTGATTCCATAAAATTAAAAGTAGTGCTCTGCTTGGATGACCCATCATTCGGTACTTACTCCATTGAATTATACGAATTCAACAAAAGTAGGTTTGTGAAACAAATGAGGTGGTGTCGGTGTATGTCCTCCATAAACTTTAGTAGTTTAACGTGGTCGAGAATTTCCCACTACAGGAGTACTATTCTAAGAACCTAGCGACATGACATGACCCACGACCTCTTTTTAATTGGTTTTAACTACCCTTTCCCATCATTATTTAAAATTAATCAGAGAACCTTTTTTTGTCGGAAAAATATTTGAGTTACTTGAGAATTCCTAGCCTAGTCTAGATTTTTATAAAATCAGAGTTAGTGAGGTAAAGAATGATCTGATAATGAATGGGAGATAATTATTAATTATATCACATGAGTAGATATCTTCAACAATAAGGAACCCATACTACTTTACAGAATTTAATTCGAGCGAGTAGAACTCCCGCAATTTATTTTAGTGTGAACAGGTAGTGAATGAGAGTCATTGATTGAAGTTGTATTGTAATATGGGGCTTGAAACACTAAATTTATCTCTCTATTTCCATGCAAGCTTCAAGAGTAGGAATACTACTGCCAGTGCAAGGCTACTATGGAGGATAGGATCCTCCATAGATGGTCAGTCATGACTTAAATCGGAAATAAACCCTAAAAATACAATTATTCTGATATTTTCTTTCATGAGAGCTAGCAGACTACTCTAGGTGATTTCTTAATAGTTTTAACTACTTATGGTGCAAAAGTTAAGGATTTTTCACAAGGTTTTTGATAGTCTTTTCTAAAAATTATGGAGTTTTTGGGAACTCCTTATTTTGTTTCTACATTTAAAACTTCTTTCATATCTTTACATGCATAATATTTTGTCTAAGATTCTTGATTTGGCTGAGTAACGGTTCTCCCATTGAAGCGTTAGTGTGGGTTCCAATGACGATGACTTGGTTCATAAAAAAGTTGGTATAAGAGCCGTAATGAGTTCTCAAATTGACTTATTTAGTTTCTTATTTTTATGCAAATTGTGTACTCGATTATTCTTTATTTCTTGATATCGTATAAATCTCTTAAATTTTAGGTATTTTACGATTGAGTAAGAGCATGGACACTTCAATGCAAAATAGAATCAAAACGGAGAAAAAAGATGAATATGTAACTTCAGCATCACCAAGCTTACTTGGCGATCCACAGAGCAGTGAAATTCTACCCTATATTCCAGCCAGTGAGTTGTAAAGGAAGTGGATTCAAAAAGGAGATCAAAAGGAGCTGTAGGGGCTTCGCCGATCAGTTTTCTAAAGTAGAAGAATTCCGCCCATCAATCCAAAACACATAGACAAAGAAGACAACGTGCAAACGGCAATGAGCTAAATGAAGGAAGATTCGCCGAATCACTCTTAGAATCATGACTAAATTTTCCGAATGGATTATCCCAACAACTTTGAAGTCTATAATTATTGAACTATTTTATTATTTGAAGGAAAGAATCAGAGAGTGAGGCAATACACTTATAATTTTTATTTTAAAAACTTTGTCCTTAGGTATTTTGTAGAGTTTGGAGAGGGTTTTTATGGAAGCATAAAGAAAGAGGTTCTTCCTCAAATATTGGAAGTTGGACTTCTCCATTTACCTTCCTTTACTACTTTTTAGGTATAATTTCTTATATCCACTTGATTCCTTTATCATTTTAAGTATATTTGAGTATGCTTGATGCGTGGCTAAAATCCCTATTCTTCATGTGTAATTAATCAAATATGAATTGATTAATTTGTTGGGTCTTGTTTGTTGGTAGTGTTAGATTACATTATAATGGTTATTTTATCAAGTCGTTGTTGTTTTATCTAATGGATTTGTAGTTGCATTTACAAAACCACCGGTTTCGACTTGATTGAGAGAGAGGTCGCACAACTTAGACCACTAGAATGATGTCCTAAGGAATAGGATGACATGAGGCTTAGACTGTCAGGGTGATCTCTTGTCATATATCCTAGTAATCTTCATCAAAAGAGACGGTGTGTAAAAGGTGTAGGCTGGTTAATTCAGACAAGTGGGTGTTCGAGAGGAACCCAATTGATATGTGCTAAGTTGGACTAGAGGGAATTTTCTTTAACCTAAATCTTAGCCTTGTTATCGTTGTTTTGCGAAATTATATATCGAAAGAATGTACACAAAAATTTTATCTTCACATATAGTGATCACACCCCAAGCACTTTCTCCTATACTTTTTCCCTTTGATTTTATCTCATATTACTACTCGTGAAAAACAATTTGATATTTGCCACTTTGGTGTCGCAAGCTGAATTGATTTTTTTTAATTTTAAAAAGTCTTAAACTATTATTATTTAGAACGGAATTCTAAGTAGCAATTATTTTAACTAGCACTGCCTTGTGAAACGACCCCAACCCTTGGTTGAGTTATTTAACTAGCTTCGATTCGAAGAGTCTCACATTGTAGGCTACTGTCCTTGATCAAAATAATCTTAGAGAAACATCAAAATGGTGTCACTATCAGGGAGTGGTGTCACCTAAAAATATAGTTTCCTAGTGATTTTAGTTTTATTTAGTATAGGTTTACTAACATTAATTTATGTTTTGCTATTCTTATTTTCAATCCACAACAGGGAAACAACAATGGAGACCCTCTGCTGAATTAACTGAAATTTAGGGAAAATTTACTGTCATGCGAAAAGGAGGTGGATGAGACAATTCTGAAAATGTGGCTGAGGTTCAAAGAAATCTCGCAAACATGCAAATATCATGGAACGCAAGATAAGGAACTACTGAATTGCTTCTACACAGGTCAAAAAAGTTAAAATAGAAGAATACTTGAACACCTTTTTCAAGCCGGAATGATGAATCAACCCTAAAGAGTTGTCGCAACCCTACTTGACAACATTGTTTAATCAACAAAAAAAAAAGCTTAAAATAAAATTTCAGTGGGATAAACTCATACCTCAAGTGGATATGATGTCCAAACAGGTAAAGGGGCTAGGAGAACAAGTCATAGAAAAGGACTGAAATTTCTCCCTTCGATATTCAATCAAGTAAAGAGCCAAGGGGTTTGTTCAAGCAATGAACCCCTTTCTTTCATTCAAAATATAATTGAAGAGAAGCATTGATATGCTCAATGAAACAACTATCGCAAAGGTCATGACAATTAAACTTCAAGATGCATAGATAAACCACATAATTACTAGTCAATACCCACCATTCGTTCAGTATTAACCTAACTACACCATGGGTGACTTCGAGGATGAAAGACAATTATTCACTTGTGTCATGCCATAACGTTAACTACGATGAATTATTAGAGGAAACCCAAAACCCTTTTTATCTTTTACTTTAGTATCGGTAATACATTTATGCTGGTGTTACAAGTTGAACTGCAGAAGTTAATCTTGAAAATTGTAGGGGATGATTAATAGGTTCATTTGGCGAAACAACATTTCAGTCAACGCACCATATTATAGTAGTTGACTAATCTTAAATGTCTTCCAAATTGGATTCTATAAAACTCGGCAAGCTGGAGAATATATTGGTGAATCGCCAACAAGGTTTGCGATAGCGATGGATACCGTCGTTGGAATTCATGCATCACCTCAAGATTTTGATTCACTCAGCGGACACGTGCAACCATTGGCGAAGTGACAATTAGACATGAAAACTTAACTATGATGCTAATTGAACTTTTTAGAATCTCTAGAAAGCTCCCAAAATGGCATCTTTCAATTTGTACCTCATCATGTCTAGCCATAAACATCATACATCCATGAATTATTGTATCAATCATGTTTTACTATGCGCAAGAACCACATCAGAATCGAGCTACTGAGCATTAGAACTGCTATGGAAAAAAAATTTGCCACACATGAAATACACACTCACATGGAAAGACTCCACATACATGAAACTTCTTTACATCCCTTTCCATGTTATGTTACTTGAGGTATTGACTTACAATCATTTACATTTGAGGAAAAATTCTCTTATTTTTTCTGGGGTGAGGGCTATCTTGTTTTGCCTCTTCTGACTAGTCAACGAAGTCTTAATATTTATGTTTTAGTATATATTTTGGTTTTATGTTTTATAGTGTGTTTTAAACTTTTTTTTAGGATTGTTTGAGCTTAAGACACTCTTTTGGATCCTAATTTCATAATAATTTTGACCCTTTCAAAAAATATCACCTTTGAAAATTCTGCCACCTATTGTGTTGAAAGTGGTTGTTCTCGTAAGAATTTATGTCTTCGTTTCAATCAATAACAATGACTTTAAAAGTGATCTCAATCAAACTAACATGAATGTGCGGCTACAACGAGAATGGATAAAGTTACATCGATAATATGTGAAATATTTGCATGAAGTTGTGATTAGAAAATAATCAAATTGACTCTTTTGCAATGACCACTGAACACTAGCGAAAGTGTGTTTTCTTATTTGGCATAAGTGTCGATGCCATGTGTGATGAGCGTACTTTGAACCTTGAATGAATAAACCTAGAATTTTCCCCGTTAGTCTAATTCATCTACAACAGTGTGCTCTGAGATGATCTCAGACAACTTTTAAAGAGTGTTATCCAACTTGGAGATATGCCTCTTTTGTGGGCTACCCGTTAGCTTACGTTTTCCTTGAAAAAATAGTGAACAAACTAGACCTTACCTGACCCATCACCTTTACTCCTCTCGAGATATCATATAATTGAACATGCAACTTAGGCTAAAAACCTAGGTTGTGGGTGTGGTGAGAAGGGAAAGGAGAAATAAATATGTGAAAGAAAAGTCTGTTCAACTCATGGTATTTCATCAAAATGGTAGCCCTTCATTTTTTTAAAAAAGAGATGCAAAAAAGAAAAAAATAAAGTTGTGGAATAAAAGCACAGAAGGAAAAGAAAACGGGTTCCCAAGCAATCAATGAAATAAAATAGAAATATGACTTAGAGGAACATGACTAATGTTGATAAAGGAAGAAGGGGATACCCTGAGAAAATCACAACGTATGGAAGGAAAAACCACAAATCCGAAATGACAATCTCTTTAAATTTAGTCTGATTACAAGCCTTAGAAATACCTCTTTGATATTGAGTCAAATGAACTGAAGCTCAATTGGAAAAATAAGGGCAAAATTATGGGTGAAAAAATTCATTATGCTCCAGTTTGTAAGTGTGAGTGTTGCATCAGATTCCTTACACTTAATTAATCAATATATGTGTGTGAAAATTGAATCATTTTTCGTATGAGGTCATGTAGATATTTTTTTGATCTGTAAGTTGAATTAATAGCAAGTATTGTGAGCTTGAGAATCTTTGGTAATGGTGTGTAAAAACTTAAATTGTTGGGTACACAATTGAGCTATGGACTGGTAATTTGAGTCTTCTTGTGTATATTAATGATTGAGTCTTGTGTAGAACTACTTATGACATCCTATTTCAACGACTGAACTTGATCTTTACTTGAGGAGAACCAAAACTTTAAGTTGGAGGTGTTGATGAGTCCTCAAATCGGACAGATTTTGGTCCTTATTTTAATGCAAATAGTGTCCTCCAATGTTTATTTTATCTCAATATCTGCTAAAAAATCTTCTGTTTCAGGTTTTTGATGATTTAGTAGAAGCACGAACACTTAGGCACAAAATGGAAGCACAACAGAGGAAAAGAATTGAATATGTAACTTGAACATAGAAAAGCTTACTTTGCAATCCACTGAGTTGTAAAATTCTGCCCATTATCCTAAATTTGAGCCTTGAAGGAACTGGATAAAAAAGTCTATGAAAAGGAGGAGTCGACACTTTGCCAATCAATCTAAGAAACATACGACTTCCTCTCATCGATCTAGAAAGCATAGACTTGGACTGAAACGGGTAAGCGATTATGATCTATAGAAAGGTAAATTCATAGAATCACTCGCCGATTCACAACTCAATGCGCCTAATCAAATCTCTAACACAATTCTGAAGTCAATAAATATTGAACTGATTTATAATTTAAGAAGTGAATCAGATAAAGATACATTACACTTATAATATTTTTTTACAAATGTGGCTCTTATGTTTTCTCTCATGTTTGGAGAGGGTTTTTGTTGAATCTTGAATAAAGGGGTTCTTTTTCAAATTTTCGAAGTGAGTCTTATTTATTTACATTCCTTTTCTACTTCTAAATTTTAGTTCTTATACCCACTAGATTTGTTTATCCTTTTAAGTATATTTATTGTTTCATGATTTGTGGCTAAAACCCCCAAATCTTGGGTTGTCATTTAGCAATATAGTGTAGATTAGTTTGTTGTGTCTTGCTTGCTGGTACGTTAAATTGAATTTTAATGGTGATTTCTCCTAGTAGTTGTGGTTTCATCTATTGGGTTTCTAGGATGCTTAGTTTAGATGTATATGTGTTTGAAGGAACCCACTTGATATGGGGTAAGTTGCCCTAGAGGGAACTTGCTTTCACCTTTATATTATCCTAGTTAACATTATATTGCAAAATTATCTATCAAAACCATGTACCCTACAATTTTATATTCACATACAGAGATTATACCCCAAAGAGTATCTCCTATACTTGTTTTCCCTTTTATTTTATCGAATTTTACTACTCGTGACAAACAATTTTATATTTGACACTTCGCTGTCCCAAACTAAATTTAATATGTTTTTAATTCTAAAATGTCTTTAACTATTACTATTTAGAACGAAACTCTATGTAGCAACTTGTAACACCATGAAAATCTAAGATTCATTGTTAAGGCTAACATAGTAATAATAAATTCTAAACACCGTTTCTAAGTCCATTTTTAATGAATATAGGTCATTTAGGATGTTTAAGAGCAAAAACGTCCAAAACATCTGGGAAGTTGGTTCAAAAAGATGTTAGTGTGACATAGCCTTTTTAACTAACTTTTAGAAGTCGTAAATGTAAGAATATGGTTGGGAAGGTAGTTAATAGATTTTTAAGTTGTCTAATCATTGAAGCGTTCGGGTACGAATCCCCAAGGCCAACCAAGGGCCCTTAAGGAGGACCCCTGTAGTTTGATGTCTCACTACGCAGTAGTATGCATCGACGGGACAGAAGACGACCAGTGTGTGGATCGACGGGGCATCGATGCCACCATCTCACACACTTAGAAAAAAAGGAGGAAGCCCTGTCTTGCATAGTCTGTGACCGAGACGACGTAGTGAAGGATGGAGGGGGGTTGTCCATTGACTCATAGTCGGCCCTTCGATCGGGCACTTGTCAGTGAGGGTCGATTTCACTGCCAAATTTTAAAGGATTTCATTCAATTAATTAAGTGGTTTATGGTTCAGTTAGGCATTTAATGGAGACTAACTAATTTTACTAAGCACCACTATAAATACCCTCAACCCTCATTAAGGTAAAGAAAACTTTCAAATAAACTCTTTTCCGTCATTCTTCTTTCTTTCTCTAGTTGGAAGAATCCATAGAAGCTTACCATGGGAGGTGAATTAGGGGCTGAAAAAGGGTGTATTCATCTCCAATTCTCAACAAAACATTAAGGTATGGGATCTATTCACCTTTGAGATTTTTTCCTCAAAGGGTTCCTTCAAAATATGTTTTCAAAGGTTGAGTTTTCTTAATGGGTTTATTTCAATTACGAAATTGAAGTTATGAATTAAGTTGTTAATGGACATATTAGTTTGACTTTAGTAGATTTACATGTAATTTAACTTAATTATAATACTTGTTGAGGGCTTGGATTAATTGAAAAACATGATCCTCAACCCCTAACCCTAGTTGGTAATCTTGACCTATATTGTGTTGTGATCATGTATTGATTTAGTTATTTATTAAATTAGTTTACTATAATGTTGATATGAATAAATCAAGATGAATTATAGGTTTATTATGTCAATTTTCGAGAGGTGATCTCGGGCATGATGTGTATTGTAAAGTGGTTTGTGAATCATTTCTTAGACTATAATATAGTGTTGAATTGTGTAATAGAGATGTTCTTGGCCTTGTTATATTGTTTTTTATTTTATTTGGATGATGATACTCCCTTAGTGGGTCAAATATAGGGTTGATGGTGAGTCCCTTATGACGAACTATGGAGGAGGTTGATGGTGAGGCCCTCATGATATTAAATTGGAAGTGTGCCTTGTCTAGGGTTGATAGGATGGTATGATGATTTTATTGAATTGTATTAAAATTTGGTTGTGACGTTGCTTAGTTTGTACATGACATAAGGATGACGATGTGTATCAAATGTACCTAATTACTATGTGATGTTTAAAGCGTTAACCTTACTTATATAAATTGTGATGAAAGTACTATTAGTCATACAATTCTAATTAGCTACGATGAATATTATCATACAAGGGCTAGACCCTATGACCTAAACAAAGTTATGATTGTTAATAAATAAGCAACACATTTTAATAAAGGGAGTGCTACCCTATAGGTCTATAAGTGATGTTGACTCCCCTTTGAGAGATACTCATCCAGTGATTCCCATCAGGTGAGGCGCCAATTACTGAATAGTATATAGCGAGAATGCCTATCTATTAGATCCTTAAACTATGTTTCCACCAAAGGATACTAGCTAGTGGATCCACCTAGAAAGCTATGTTTATATTAGGTTTTACCTTGGCCAGTAGACAACCTTCCATCGGTGTAAGGTCTTATGAGACCGGATTCCACATTTAGCTCATGTGGTCTATGTCGGTTAAAGAAAGTGTTCCCTAAACTAAAATGAAAGAAAAATTTATAGACTAACTAAAGTGACTTTAGGAATTTTATTTAGGCTAGGTAGGGGTATGGGACTCTACCTATGCCTTGCACTAGGTTGCCTTGATGTGAGCTTTGGGAAGTTAATAATATGTATATGGATGGTGCTAGATGTAAATGTTTTGATATGATGATTATGGTGCTTATTAACATGCAAATTTTCTTAATTACAAAAGACATAAATTTATGTATATATAAGGTTAAATTGTGTAAAGTATGATACCAATTATAGTTCTTGTTTGGTGATTTGATTATGTAGGCTTATGGGGATTTACTTGGTTATTGAACTTGTTGACTCTATGGGAATTTATGATTTGTTGCCTTACTTTGCTATTTATGTGATGACTCTTATTCATGTTTGGGATGATATTACTTGGTGATAGAGTATATGATATTATGAGTTCAAGCATGTTGATATACATTTGACTTCCTTAACTACTGATTGTGCATAACTCTTTAAAGGGGTAAAATGGCACGACTTAAATAAATGCCCCTTTTTGTCATGTTTTGGTGTTATATGTGCATATGGTCTCATACTTTTCCACAACATTTAAGGTTCCGGTCGTTGAAGGGTTTTGAAGGTGACATTGTTGAAGTCTTGGATATCTCCTTTCATCCAAGTGGTAGGTCCTCAGTTTTCGAGGACGATGCCGATATCTTGCTTATGGGGTTTCTTTGTTATGAGTTTAATAATACTTTATGTTCATTCTATTTTCATTTTGTACGACTTGTATAAGCCTATATGCAATTTATTACTTTTAATGTAAGGCTATGCCCATATTGTGATAATCGATTAGATGGTATGAGATGAGATAATCATTGAGACTTTATTCTATCTTATATATGAGGTTGAATATTGTTGAGTTATGTCTCTCTCACTACCACGTCTCTGTATGTTTGTATTCATAATTGTGAAGCGCGCCACACTTATGAGTAGGAACCTATATGATGCTTACGAATCGCACTCTTTCTACAAAATCTTATATCGTGCCAATAGAGTATATTTATAGTGTGTTTTTTATCTAATCCTATTTTTTTGCTTATAGGAAGCATGAACACTCGAAGGAATGCGGCTCGAAGACTTGTTGAGGAAATTGCTAATGCGAGATCTCCTCCTCATGATGAGAAACTTCCTCCACTTGAATAAAATACTAATGTGGAGCAGACCTGGCTAACCCTCCACCTATGAAGGAGGTAGATATGAGGGCTATTCTTGATCAAATGCCCCAAGCCATCACTACTCAAGCCCAAGCCGCAACGTTTCAAGCCCAAGCTATGATGTCCCAAGCCAATCGGGAGGTTACACTTAGGTTTCATCAACAAGTTTCTACAATGGCTTCCCGACTCAGGGACTTCACTCGGATGAATCCTCCTACCTTCTATGGGTTTAAAATTAATGAAGACCCCCAAGAATTTATTGATAAGGTATACAAGATACTTTATGTTATGGGGGTGTCTAAAAGTGAGAAGGTCGAGTTGGCCACATACCAACTCAATGATGTGGCCCAAACTTGGTGTGTGCAATGGAGATATAATAGACAGCTTCGAGGAGTGCCGGTGACTTGGGAGGTCTTCAAGAAGGAATTTCTTGACCGGTTTTTTCCTAGAGAGATAAGAGAAGCCAAAGTGGTGGAATTCATTAACCTTCACTAAGGGGGTAAGAATGTTCATTATTACTCCTTGAAGTTCATCCAATTGGCCAAATATGCTCCTTCCTAGGTCTCCGATCCTAGAGACGAAATGAGTCTATTTGTAACAAGTGTATCAGATGAATTATAAGAAGAATGTCATTCGGCGATGTTACATGACAATATGAATATTTCTCGCCTTATAGGTCATGGTAGGAGGGTGGAGGAGGCTAGATGTAAGAGAAAGGTTAGGAATTCAAAAAGGGCAAGGTCTTTTGAGGGTGGAGCTACAAAGAAAAGGCTTGAGATTCAAGACAAGCCTTAATTCAAGAAGAGATTCTTAAATAAGGTTCCATCAAAATCTCATAAGGCTAGGGATGAAAAGGCCCCTAGGACGAATGTCCAAGGGAGGAAGATTGGTAGTTCGTCTAATGAGAAACCTACTTGTGACAAATGTAGAAAGGGTCATTTTGTTGAATGCTTGATAGGAACAAGGATTTTCTTTTGTTGTAGAACAATTGGCCAAAAGGTGAGATATTTTCCTAATGCTAAGGGGCAAAAGAAGAGTGGACACCCAAGTGGTTTTAGTGAATCTGCAAATAAGAATCACTTCAATTCTCTTCGTTCTAGGAGTGAGCAAGAGAACTCTCTCGACGTGGTGACCGGTATGTTAAAAATCTTTACTATTTATGTGTATGCTTTACTTGATCTGAGTTCTACTTTTTCCTTTTTTACACCTCTAGTAGCTAAAAAGTTTCATACGTTACCCGAAATTTTACATGAGCCTTTTCTAGTGTCTACTCCGGTGGGAGAGTTGATTGTTGCTAAAAGAGTCTATAAAAGTTGTTCTATTTTATTGCCCAATAGAGTTTCTAATGTGGATCTAGTTGAAATAGATATGCCTTATTTTTTTATCATTTTGGGTATGGATTGGTTACATGATAGTATTGCTACTAATGATTATAGGACCAGAGTTGTGAGGTTTAATTTCCCAAATGAACCCATTTTTCAATGGAAGGGTGTGAATTCTATTCCTAGACGTCGCATCATATCTTGTCTAAAAGCATGACAAATGATCTCAAAGAATTATCTTTGTCACATAGTAAGAGTCCATGATTTGGATTCTGAAATTACTACTATTGAGTCGGTCCCCGTAGTGAGTGAATTTGCGGAGGTTTTTCCTAATGACCTTCCCGGTATTCCTCTTAAATAGGAAATTGATTTTGATATCGATTTGCTACCAGAAAACTAATCCCATTTCAGTCCATACATATCGGATGGCTCTTTCCAAATTGGAGTTGAAGGATCAACTCAAGGATTTCCTTGACAAAGGCTTTATAAGGCCTAGTATATATCCATGGGGTGCTCCGGTATTATTTGTCAAAAAGAAAGATGGGTTTATGAGAATGTGTATAGATTGTCGTAACCTCAACAAAGTTACTCTCAAGAATAAGTATCCTCTTCCTAGAATTGATGATTTATTTGATCAACTCCAAGGGGTGAGTTACTTTTCAAAGATAGATTGAGCTTGGGGTATCATAAACTTAGGGTGAGAGGTGAGGATATCCGGTCTAGGTATTGGCACTATGAGTTGTTGGTAATTTCTTTTGGTCTCATTAATGCTATTGCGTCATTTATAGACTTAATCAATTGGGTGTTTTGAAATTACCTAGATTCATTCCTCATTGTGTTTATTGATGATATCTTGGTATACTCGAAGAGTGAGTGGGATCATATAGGTCATTTGAAGGTGGTATTTCAAACCCTTAAAGAACACAAATTATTTACCAAATATAGTAAGTGTGAGTTTTGGCTGAGGTCGGTGGCATTCCTTGGGCACATCATTTCTAGTGAGGGAGTTAAGGTGTACCTAAGTAAAACAGAAGCGGTGAAAATGTGGCCTAGACCATTAACTCCGATTGACATTAGGAGTTTATTGGGTTTACCGATTACTATCGGAGGTTCGTGGATGACTTTGCGTCCATTACGTCTCCTTTGACTACATTGACCCAAAAGAGTAAAAATTTTGAGTGGTTGGAGACATGTGAGAAGAGTTTCCAATTGTTTAAAGATAGGTTTACTTCCGCTCCGGTGTTGACCTTAACGAAAGGTACAAAGTGTTTTGTGGTGTATTGTGACGTATCTCGAGTGAGTTTAGGGTGTGTGCTTATGCAACACAGGAAGGTGATAGCCTATGCCTCTAAGAAAGTAAAGGTACATGATAGAAATTACCCCACTAATGACCTTTAATTAGTGGCCCTGGTGTTTGCTTTAAAAATTTAGAGGCATTACTTGTATGGGGTTCATGTAGATGTTTTACTAATCATAATAGTATCCAATATGTGTTTACCCAAAATGATTTGAATCTCCGACAAAAGAGGTGTCTAGATTTGTTGAAAGATTATGATATGAGTCCCGTCTATCACCCTGACAAGGCTAATGTAGCTGCGGATGCTCTAAGTCTTATGATTACGGTTAGTGTATCCCATCTTGGCGAAGCCAAAAGTGACCTAGCAAGGGAAATACATAGGTTGGCCAGGTTGGGGTGAGTTTGGAGAGTTCTCCGGATGGGGGTGATATAGTTCATTAGAACTCTAAGTCATCTTTAGTGGTTGAGTTGAAGTGCAAAAAACACCTTGATTTAGCCTTAATGGAGTTGAAAGAATCTGTGCTCGCCAAGTTGAATGAATCATTCTCCTTAGGGGGGGATGGTGTGTTAAGGTACCAAGGTATATTATGTCTTCCCTATGTAGATGGGTTGAGGGATTGGATCCTAGATAAAGCACATGGGTCTCGCTACTAAAATCAGCCAAGGTCGAAAAAAATGTACCATGATCTAAGGGAGATATATTGGTGGAAATGTCTAAAAAGGGAAATAGCGGAGTTTGTTTCTAAGTTTCCAAATTTCCAAAAAGTAAAGGCCAAACACCTAAAGTCAGGTGTCTTACTACAAGAGTTCAAAATTCCTACTTGAAAGTGGGAAGACAACAATATGTACTTCGTTGTAGGTTTACCTCGGACCCAAAAGTTCCATGATTCCATATGGGTGGTTGTGGATCGATTGACTATGTCCGCTCGCATCATTCCCATCAAATCTTCATATTTGGCGGAGGATTATGCAAGAATATTCCTAGATGAGATTATGTGCTTCCATGGAATTTCGTTATCCATCATATCAGATCGGGTTGCACAATTCACATCTAGATTTCGGAGGTCATTCCAAAAAGGGTTAGGTACTATACTAAAGTTGTGAACCTCTTTTCATCCCCAAAAAGATGGTCAAGTGGAGTGTACGATACAAACCCTTAAAGATATGCCTAGGGCGTGTATCATTGATTTTAAAGGGAGTTGGGATAGACATTTAACTTTGGTGGAGTTTGCCTACAACAATAGTTTTCATTGATCCATTTCCATGGCTTTCTATGAAGCCTTTTATGGTAGAAGGTGTAGGTCTCCTATTGGATAGTTTGAAGTGGGTGAGCCATTGCTTCTTGGTACCAAGTTGATTTATAAGACTTTGTAAAAGGTTTATATCATAAGGAACCACTTGCAAATGGCCTATATTTGGCAAAAGTCTTATGCCGATCATAGGAGAAGGGATTTGGAGTTTGAAGTAGTTGATAAAGTGTATTTAAAAATTTCACCAATGAAAGTGGTGGTTCGATTTGGAAAGAAAGGGAAATTGAGTACTCGTTATGTGGGTCCCTATGAAATCTTGCGAAGGGTTGGTAAGGTTGCCTATGAATTGTAACTTCCTAGTGAATTGGCTTCGGTTCATCCGGTTTTCCATGTTTCTATGTTGAGAAAGTGTATCGGTAGTCCTGAGTCCATTCTTCCTTTTGAGGTTCTTAGGGTCAAAGATAACCTCTCTTATGAGAAATTTCCGGTTCAAATTCTTAATAGGTAAGTCAAGAAGTTGAGGAATAAAGAAGTGGTTTCCGTAAAGGTGTTATGAAAAAATCATATAGTATAGGGTGCAACATGAGTGGTCATGACCAACATGAAGTCCCGTTACCCTCATCTTTTTTAGAATGATGGTTTGTCATTCTTTTTAATAATATAAATATGACTAGAAATCGATGTTTCTTGATTTTTGGGTGAAGTTTTGCACATTATGAATTTTTGAAATAAACTTATAGAAAAGTTATTGTAGTATTTCTCTTAAAAACATTAAATTTAGCTTTTTGCTTTTTTTTTTTGAGTAATGTTGTGCATTTTTATATTGTGTATCTTCATGAAAAGATGTGTAGCATATTGTTAAGTTGAACTTTGTGCTAATAGACTCATGTAATGTATGTTGAACTCATAAGTGTTGTTAGAAGGAAATGCCTCTTGATTAAGTGTTTTGAGCCTCATGTGTGGTAATATGATTTTTTATATTTTTCTAGTTGAAGTGACATGATTTATGTTGATTTTATATTGTTGATTGGTTGAGTGTCTAATCTTGAATCTATTCCTTCCTTCAGAAGAATTTTAGTGTTATTCTGGGAGGAATGTTCCTAAGGGGGGGGGGGTATAATGTAACATCTTGAAAATCAAAGATTCATTATAAAGCCTAAAATAGGTGACATAAAGTCTAAACAATATTTTTTAAGTCCACTTTTAATTAATAAAGGTCATTTAGGAGGTTTATGAACCAAAACATCCAAAACGTGAGGGAAGTTGGTTCAAAAGGATGTTAGTGTGCCTTCGCATTTTTGACTAACTTTTGGGAGTCAGACGTGTATGAAAATTGGTGGGAAGGTAGTTAATAGATGTTTGAGTTTTGATGGTTGTTGAAAAGTCCCGATACGACTCCCCAAGGACCAATTAAGGGCCCTTGAGGAGGACCCCTGTAGTTTGATGCATCAATGCCTACCACGGTGAATTGATGGGACAGAATACGGCCCGTGTGTGGATCGACAGGGGGTCGATGCTACCGTCGTCCCACACTTAGGCTGGTGGAGAAGGACCATACACCTTTACAGTCTCTGGACTTATCGACGGAGTGTAGAGGTACAACTATGGTGCATGTATAGATCGATGAGGCGTCGATGCCTTCATCGTTCCACACTTAGACGAATTGGACAAAGCCCTCTCCCGCACAGTCTGTTACCGAGATGACAGAGTGTAGGATGGGGGGAGGGGGGTGTTGTCCGTCGACTAACAAATGGCCTTTCGATCGGGGTCTTATTTGTGAGGGTTGATTTCACTGCCAAATTTAAATGATTTCATTCAATTAATTAATTGGTTTAGGGGTTAGTTTGGGATTAAAGGGAGACTAATTAAGTTTATTAAGCCCAACTATAAATACCCTCAACCCTCATTAACCTAAAGACAACTCTCAAATAAACTCTCTCTAATTGGAAGACTACATAGAAACATATCTTGGGAGATGAAGTGGGGGCTGAAAAAGGATGGATTCATCTTCAATTCTCAAAAAATCATTAAGGTATGAGATCTATTCACCTTTGAGATTCATTCCTCAAAGGGTTCCTTCAAAATAAGTTTTCAAAGGTTGAGTTTCATTTGGGTTTCATTCAATTACTAAATTGAAGTTATGAATTGAGTTGGTAATGGATATCTTGGGTTAAATTGAGTACATTGACTAGTAATTTAACTTAATTTTAATACTTTTTGATGGCTTGGCATAATTGAAAAGCATGATCCTCAACCCCTAACAATATTTGGTAATCTTGACCTATATTGTGTTGTGATCTTCTAATTGATTTAGTAATTGATTAGATTACTCTACTTTAGTTTTTATATGAATAAATTAAGATGAATTATAGGTTTATTATGTCAATTCTCAAAATGTGATCTAGGGCATGCAGTATATTGTAAAGTGGTTTGTGAATCTTGTCTTAGACTATAATATAGTGTTGAATTGTGTTAAAGAGATGCTCTTGGCCTTTTTATATTATTGTTTATTTTATTTTGATGAAGATAATCCCCTAGTGGGTTGAGTAGAGGGTTGATGGTAAGGCCCTTATGACAAACTATGGAGGAGGTTTGGTAAGTCTTTAAATTCCTATTTACTTCTTCAACTTGTGATTATTTATGGTTAAGTCATGATATATTTTTGGAAGTGTGCCTTGTCTAGGGTTGATAGGATGGCATGATGATTGAATTGAAATGTCTTAAACTTTGTTTGTGAGGTTTCTTAGGGTGAACATGTCATAAGGATGATGATTTGTATAAAGTATGCTAAATTACTATGTGATATGTAAAGCGTTAACATTATTATATGAATTGTGATGAAACTACTATTACTCATGCAGTTCAATTGAGATACGATGATGATGATTATACAAGGGCTAGACCCTATGACCTAAATTATGTTATGATTGTTCATAAAGAAGCAAAGACATTTCAATAAAGGGACTTAGCTTAGCACCGGGTGAACTTGACAATGGGAGGTGATGGCTTTCGATAGAGTAAGTGTTACCGTATAGGTCTATAAGTGATGTTGATTCCCCTTTGAGGTGTACTCATCCAATGTTTCCATTGAGGTAATGCCCCAATTACTAAATGGTATGTAGCAGGAATACCTATCTTTTGTTCCTTAAACTATGTTGCCACTATAAGATACTAGCTAGTGGATCCACCTAGAAATCTATGTTTATATTAGGTTTTCCATTGGCGGTTAGACCACCTTCTATTGGTGTAAGGTCTTATGACACCGGATTTCACATTTAGCTCATGTGGTCTATATGAGTTAAAGTGAATGTTCCCAAAATTAAAATGAAAGAATGAAGTGTAACTAACTTAAGTGACTAGAGGGGTTTGACATAGCCTAGGTTGGGGTATAGGACTCTACGTATGCCTCGAAGTAGTTTTCCTTGATGGGATCTTTGGGAAGTTAATATTATGTATATGGATGGTTATAAATGTAAATGTTCTTATATAATTATTATGATGCTTATTAACATGCAAATGGTCTTAATTACTAAAGATATGAATTTATGAATATATGAGGTTATATTGTGTGAAGTATGATACTAATTATAGTTCTTGTTAGTTGAGTTTATTAAGTAGGGTTATGGGGATTTACTTGGTCATTGCACTTGTTGACTATATGGGAATCTATGATTTTTTGCGTTACATTGCTATATATGTGATAACTATTATTCATGTTTGGGATGACATTACTTGGTAATAGAGTATATGACTTTATGATTTCAAGCATGTTGATATACATTTGACTTCCTTAACTATTGGTTGTTCATAAGTCTTTAAAGGGGTAAAATGACATGGTTTAACTAAATGCCCCTTATTGTCATGTTTTGGTGTTATATGTGCATATGGATCATACTTAGTAAATGTGAAGTACTAACCCCATTTTCTTTCCTTTTCCCAAATATTTTAGGTTCCAGTCATTGAAGGGTTTGGAAGGAGACATTGTTGAAGACTTGGATATCTTGCTTATGGAGTTTCTTTGTTATAAGTTTAAGACTTCTTTGAGTTCATTAGATTTTAATTGTGTACGACTTGTATAAGCCTATATGTGTATTCTTACTTTTGATTTAGGGCTATGCCCATATTGTAATAATCGATTATATGGTATGAGATGAGACAATCATTGAGACTTTATTATATCTTATATATGTATGTGAAATAAAAGTAGAAGGATCTGTAACCTTCTTATACGAACGAGTCTATATATAGTCAATATTAATGTTTTTATGTGTATCTAGAGGTATATGTAAACCTTTGATTAGATATAGTTCAAAACTATTAATTTTTCTACATTTTTGATCGATGAATGTGATGATGTAAGACTAAGTGGCTAGTATTACTCCTCAAAGAGGACAACGATGTCAGTTATGTCTTAGGGTAAAACCCGGATTTGACACTAGTAGTTTCACTACCACTCCCTTGGGACACAACCCCACCCCTTTTTTGGGTTACTATCACGACCTGAATCTAGACCCAGATGAGATGGCGTTGTTGACCTCTCAGAGATCATAGACAAGCCTACATACTTCATCGTTACTTCATCTAGGTTAATTTTAGCGGATAATTTGAACTTTTTGTTTTCTTATTTCATTTGAAACATATTATACTTAACATCATAGGCGTTAACAAATCAACCATCTAATATAGAAATAGTCAAATGAAAGAGGTTGTACATAATTGCATTAAACATATTCTTGCAAAAACGGCACCAATACAAAGTCTGAAATGAAACACTATTGGAACATTCTCCACTAACTAAAGCCTACATCTAAGAATGATAATACCAGTAGACATCCTCGAAAGCATGAGGGCATACCAAATCCAGAGAAAGCTCCACGTCCAGATAGCTGCAACGTAGTACTGTAAGATCTAACGTCTACCTACGCCTGCACCTAAAAGTAGATATTTGTATGGTATTAGTACACACTTGTACTAAGTATGGGTATATGCAATCACACACCAAGGACACGCATGAGTAAGAGTATCTCTTTCCTAACAACATGATTTATGGAAAGTCAAGCCAGTGGACTTGCCAAATTTTGATAAGAATAGTCAGTGGACTTGCCAAAGTTTGATTAGGAAAGTCATGTCATGTGAGTAACATAAATAGTCATACTTATCATTTTGCAAGCAACACATAACGTATTGCACATACCATATCACGTAGTTTACATCATTATTTCATATGCCATGAGACCTTGGAATCATTGACATGACATAAGGACTTCCTAAAATGAGGGCTCAACATATGGGACCTCAACTAGGGTGTCTTCATTAGCAAACACAGAGTCTGCTTCATTCATTCATACGTACTTCATTTTCATTCATTCATATACTAGAGCAATCACTAGTCATACCTAGGATGTATTTTATGACTCTCATCGGGTTTGTTGTGCAATGACCAAGAATAACCTAGTGTTATTACTTGAGTCTAGCTCACCTCTTGATTATGCTATCCTAATACCTTTGGTATTGTTCATTTCATTATGTGCATCATTTGAGGTTGGCCTCATTCTTTCATTGGGAACTTTAACCTTAACCGATATAGATCATGTAAGCATCATGAAATTAATTGTGTAATTCCCACACCGAAAAGAGGTGGAATCACAGGCCAAAGTGACCCAAACATGCTAGCGTATATAGGGAGTAAAACCGTTCTTGATCCCTATATTGGCCGTATAGGTTCAAATACTAGGAGATATAAGGAGACACATACCCGGCATGCCAGACAGTATCATCTCATGAGTGTTATGTGAACCTTCGCCCTTCCCGAAGGAAGGCAGACATTACCGCTCATAGCTTACATTACATTAAACTCATACATCATGGAAGCTGGCTTCTACTATGAGGAAATCGTAGATCATTATATGATTTCTCATCTCATCATTAGTATTAAGTATGCATTAACTTCAATACATTCATTAGAGTGTTCATAGAGACTGGTCTCTTCATTAACTTTACACTCTTATAGGTGAGTACGTTTTGGTAACACTTACTTAGGCTCATTTGAGATTACTCTTATCTTTTACATTAGCGTCTTATGATATTGCCACCTCATTCATTAACTTTAGCACATTTGCTTTTCAAAATTGCTCACCCCTTTACGTGAATGTTCATTTCATCATAAGACAATGCACTTGGCCATTTAGTGTGTTTCACACTCTTACTTAACCCTTCTAGGGATACATCATTTCATCACATACATTTAGGTTCACTTTCTTTTAAACGTATGCTAGACTTATGAGTCCACACATACAAGCCATGAGGCTTCATTCATAGTTTGTCTAAGTGATTCATGTTTACCATGATTATGTGGTACATGACTTATGCATCTTGTAGATATGCCTAGATATTGATTTCGATCTTTAGAGGTTGCATTCATTAAATATTTACTTACGTATGACTTATGTGTCAATACGGAATTGGGAAAGGAAACCCAATTTTGAATACCTTGAACAGCAGTTAATAATTACATTTTTTCAGATTTGGGTGACCCTAGTTCGATTCCCATCAACCCCATAATATTTATTTCTTGTTCTCCTCTCCTTTTTCGTTTTAAGGAAAGGAGGTTGTGTGTTCAGACCCCCAAAAGCTCATTATTTTTCTTTTAATTTATCTCTTAACTTTGTCACATATCCAAGGGGTTGTGGGTTCAATCCCCACTCTCCATATTTATTTTCTCCTTTATTTTTCTCCTAAATCTCTCATCCATTCAAGAGGATGTGGGTTCAATCCCCACTCACCACATCTATTTTTCCTTGCATTTTACTCATAATTTTTATGAAATTTTTATTCAGTGAGGTCATGGGTTCAATCCCTAATGACCTCACATTTTTAAAAAAAATTAACCAAAGCTCATTTTTTAAAAGTTGGCCAAGACTACAATTTCCAGAAAGCTGGAAATTTAGTCTCTTCCAATCCATTTTTGTCTTAATATTTTGTTGATTTTTTTTGTAGCTTTCATGTAATGATTTCTTGGGTTCAATCCGTAGTGATTTCACTTATTTTACATTCATTGCTCATTGCATTTTGTACCACTTTTTTTTGGCCGAACCCAACCTACCAAATGCTAGAAATTTTTTCACTATTTTCAGCTTATTATTATCATCATTCATATATAAATTCTTAAGGTATTTCGTGGATCATTTAGTTAAAATTGAAGTGTAAACTTTTTATTATTATATTCATCCAAGAATTTTAATTAAATCCAGCAACATTACACCACTTTTACACCTCATGATTTACACAAAAATTCGCACATAAAATTCAACCATAAAAACATATCATTTTTCACATAATTTCAGTTGCCATAACTTAACATGCTTACAATTCCAAACACATAATCATGAACACATTATCACGAAAATCACACTTCATACTTAAACTACCAGAAAACATACAAAAAACATGATCTCTAACCTATTACACATTGAGATCAAAGGGATACTAGGGACAAGGAGTTCGATAAGAACGGGAACAACCCTAGTTTCAAGATTCATCGAATTCGTGGATAGGAAATTCTCTTGGAGAAAGGATTCCAGAAGAGAAACACATACCTAATTTTAACATTGTTCAACACTTGAACTTTCTTCTCAAATATTCTCTAAATTCACGTCCAATCCTGAAACTTACACCTTACCCGACTAACGTATTACATTTTGCTTAACGTTTTTGAAATGCTTTCTCGTTTGTGTTTTTCGTGCAAGTTCTTCAGGTGTGAAGAACTTTTGTTTTCTAATTTTTTTCTCACGTTTGGAAGCCAGAATGAAAGTGTGAAATGAGAGAGATATAGACATGAAGGAGAGAGGGGTAGACGTGAAAGAGGTGAGTAGCTTAGGATTAGGTGAAGTAGTTTAAACTTAGTCAACTAGGATTCTTTCAAACTTTGAAAATGTGATTTAATTAGTTTAGTGAAATTACCAAAATACCCTTACAAAATCATATTATAAACCTCAATTTAATCACTTAAATGTTTTTTCCGTCGAGGTTTGAACCCGTGACGTCCCCGTTGTGAAAACAGGTCCCTCCAGGTCGACCCGACCCAAACTGCCTCTTTAATTAATTAATTAATAATAATAATCTGATTTTCCTTTTTCGTATATCAGCTTTTAAATATTAATTAATTAAATTAATTAACCCATTTAAATAATCAAGTTAAATCATTTCTCCCACCTAGATTCGAACTTGGGTGGAGCAAGATTTTACTCAAAGGCCAATTCTTGCTCTTTCTACCTAAAATTACTCTCCACCTTATTTATAAACTAATTAATTACATATTAAAATTAATTACGATACTACTGTTAGCTTGGAAAAATACCATTTTACACCTAGACCCTCCAATCTTAAGATTTCCTCTTTTTAAGTCTGGTAAAGACTCATCGGGGTAAATCTTAATATTTGGGAGTCCTACATGGCTGCAACCAACCTTTCCTAGATCAAATAACTCACCAAGTTAGTTGGTTAGGTTGTTGCAAAGGTTCGGAGGTCTGGTTCTATGCATATCAATCCGTGTGAACCCTATCTGATTGTTGGCATTCTAGACACATTAAGCATTACTTAGCATATCCATTTTAAGGGTTGTTACATACTAAACTAGCTTCGACTTGTAGACACTAATCTAAAGTCGTTGATCACTATAATCTGAGAGAAGAATCAAGCCCTAGGTTTATTGATCTCTGTGTACCAAAATGATTCTTCTAAAGTTTTGTGAAATTGTATAAAGAAGTCTGTACGATTCTATGATAGGCCATACGACTTTACGAAATCTCTGTGTTTTTATCTTGTTGTATTTTTGTCTATAACATGGTTCTAATTTGTATATGGAGATCCAAATCGGTATTTAATATCCTTCACTCTTCTGTCCGAAGATGTTAACACTCACTTCAATTGTGTCAGTCCCGTACCTTTCGTGTAATAGCCTATTGAGGATTCTACACCAAGAGGTTGCAGTCGAGTGTACGGGTAGTGGAAAAAAAACGGGTCGAGGATGAGAAAGGGTAGAAATCACTTAAGGCGAGTTTGCGGTTGAGAATGCTCACAAAAATGAGGTCCCTCATGGTTATCGTGAAGAGATATGTGCAAATGTTGAGGTTAAGAATGAAGAAGATGTTGGAAAATCGGAAGAGAATCTGGATGAGACTAAAGTATTCCTCTCTTAGACCTAGTGTTACCTCAAAAGATTATTTCTTTTCTAAAATGATTGGTTGGCCCTTGAAATCTTCCGACAATTCAAGAAACTCAAACCCCCACAAATCCATCCATTTTTATTATTGTCCCTAAGGTTGGAGGAACTGTAGGTACTGATGTCTTATTCCGTCATCTGTTGGGTCCTGATATGACTGGTAATTAAAACAAAATATCGATCAAGTTTCTAAATCTGAATCCTTTTGTATTCTATGGTTATGAGATTTATGATGCCCATGGGTTCATCTTATATTGTTGTGATAGGTTGCATAAGTAAGGTATTGTCCATCAGCATGGAGTAGAGTTTGTCACTGTCACATCCGGGTTTACCCCTAGACGTAACCGGCTTTGTCGTCCTCTTTGAGGACTAAGACAAGTCTCTTCGTCTTACATCATTGCATTCATCGATTAAAAATACATTAGAATTGAAAACATTTCAACTACTTCTAATCGCAGGTTTACATAGACCTCTACATAAACATAATTATAATAATACCAAGTGTACAAAGACTCATTCGTATAAGAAGATTAAATAGTCTTCTACTTTTATTTCACACACTTGAATACTAAATAAATAGAGTATCAAATTTGTCTCATCTCATAAAGCATCTAAAATAGGAAAATAACATTGGGCATAGCCCTACATCAATAAAAGTAAGCCGCATATAAGCTTTATACAACTTTATCTCAAAAAGGAAATAGATTCAATAAAAAAGTTGTAGTAACTAAGTAACTTTACAAAGAGAATATTGGATGATAGAATATCCAAGTATTCCTTCAAATCGCTTCAAATCAACTTCAACAACCGGAACCTAAAATATTTGGGAAAAAAGGGATAAAATGGGGTTAGTACTCCACATGTACTAAGCATGAGATGTTATGCACATACACAAGCAAAACATGCTAAAGAGAGACTTTTTATTGAAACATGCTATTTTACACCCTTTTTAATGAACTAGGAGATGTAGTTGGGATAATCTTTATGTGACATGCATTATGATCTACAATCTCAAGAGTGACTTAGTGCTCCTACCTTTCCTATGTGGGAAGGGACACTACTTTATCTTGTTCACTCGGTGCTAAGCTAGAGTCCCTTTTTGAAATGTCTTTAAGCCTTTAATTATCAATCATAACTTAATTTAGGCCATAGGGTCTACCCCATGTATAATCATCATTAATAATAGCTCAATAAGAATTGTATGAGTTTAAGTCCTTTCATCACAATTCATATAAGTGAGGTTAACACTTTAGCATTTCATAACATTTTAAGGCACAATGATAATTTTCACCATCCTTATAGCACATATACCTTAATAAACCTCACAACATTCTCAAGACATTACAATTCAACACCATACTTCCCTATAATCTTAATATAAGTCATACTTTAATGTAATATCATAGCTTAACAACAACAATAGAGATAAAGATTCTAAGCCTTACCATGTCTTTCGCATAGTCTATTATCAAGGTCTTACCATCAACCCCTAACTCAATTCAAGCTGGGGAGTAACATCACAACACAATGATAATGAATAGAATAACAAGGCCAGTTGCATCTCTATAACACAATTCGTATTTAGATCACAACTTGAGACAAGATACATAGGCTAATTTCACATTATAATTCATAACCTGAATTACATCTCTAGAACTAGAAGGATACGCCTATAGTTCATCCGAATTCAACAATAATAGCACCATAGGATAGTAATCTAATGAACAACCAACTGAACTGAATGATCATCATACAACATAAGTCAAGATCACTACTTACGGTTAGGGATAGAGGATCATGTTCTTCAATTTGAAAGTTGAATTACATGTAAATTTACTAAATATAATCCTATGAATTCACTAACAATTCAATCCATAACTTTAATTTCATAATTGAATGAAACCCATAAGAAAACACAACTTTATTCGAAATCTATCTTGAAGAAACCCTTTGTGTAAAGGATCTCAAAGGTGAAAAGAACCCATACCTTATTGTTTCTCAACATGTTGATGAAGAATCAACCCTTTTACAGACCCCAAACCCTAGTTCTTTCTAGCCTTCAATGGTGAGTTCTATAGAGATAGAAATAAGAGAGAAGAAAGAGAGTTTATTTTGATAGTTAGCTTTAGGTTAATGAGGGTTAAGATTGTTTATAGAGAAGTATAACTAAGTTAATTAGTTTCCCTTTAATCACTATCTAACCCCTAAACCATTTAATTATTTCAAATAAAATTAGTAAAATCCATCAATGAAATTCGACCTCAACGATTAGAACCCATCGACGGTCCGTCGATGGGTTGACAGACAGCCCCCCCACCCATGTCCCGCACTTCCGTCATGTCTATCAAAGACTTTGTAGGAGAGGCTTCCTGTAATTTTTTCTATTTATGGAATAACGGTGGCCTCGACGCCCTATCGAGCCCATGACGCCCCGTCGTCCCCATCCATCGAGTGTAACATTCAATAGAAAAACAAGGGCCTTTACAATATTTCTAAGTGGGGGAGGATGTTTTCCTTCGATGCCTCGTTGGGCCACTTACAGACCATCGTCTGCCCCGTCGATGCACACTGCCAGACACTGCTGCATCAAACTGCAGGAGTTCTCCTCGAGGGACCTTGCTTGGTCTTTGGGGAGTCGTACTCAGACGTTCCAATCATGAAACAACTAAAACACCCATTAGCAATTTTTCCACCCATTTTCGTACATTTTCTATTCCTAAAAGTTAGTAGAAAGTCCAAGGCACACTAACACCTCTTTGAACCAACTTCCGGACGTCTTTGGACATTTGGTTCTTAAACGTTCTAAATGACCTATATTCATTAAAAATGGACCTAAAAACAGTGTTTATACTTTATGACACTTATAGTACGCCTTTCCATGAGTCTTGGATTTTCAAGGTGTTACTTTAACCCCCTCTTAGGAACATTCGTCCCCGAATGACACTAAGACTCTTTTAAAGGAAGAAATAGACCCAAGACTAGCTGCCCAACCAATCAATAATATCAATATAACAAAAATAGTATCACCTGAACAAAGAAAATATCAAAACTCATATTACCACTCCTAAGTCTCAAAACACTTCATCATGACGCATTTACTTCTCATAACATTTATGAACTCAACATACAACATATGAGTCAATTAGCACAAAGTTCAACTTAACAACATGCTACCTATAATTTCATGAATACTCACCATATCAAAATGCACAACATAACTCAAAGCAAGCAAAAAGAAAAATTCCTAATTTTTAATAGCAACACTACATTTACTTCACTGTAAGACTTACTATGAGATTTTTCAAAAAAAAACATTTTTGCAACAATTAACTTAAAAATCAAGAAACACAATTCCTTTTCATAATTATATAATTAAAAAGAAAGGCTAACCTTAGTTCTCAAAAAGATGAGGATTACGGGATTTCATATAGGCCTCGGCTTCCAATTTAGAACCCTCAACTAATTGAATTTTCAATAACACTTTTATGAAAACCACCTCTTTATTCCTCATCTTCTTGGCTTTCCTATTAAGAATTTGAACTGGACTTCCTCATAAGAGAGGTTATCCTTGACACCAAGACCCTCAACAGGAAGAATGGACTCAGGGATTACCAATACACTTTTTCAACATAGAAACATGGAAAACCAGATCAACTGAAGCTAATTCATTACGAAGTTTCAATTCATAAGCAACCTTACCAACCCTTTGCAAGATTTCATAGGTACCCACATAACAAGGACTAAATTTCACTTTCTTGCCAAACCTAACCACCCCTTTCATTTGTGAAATTTTTAAATACACCTTATCACCTTCTTCAAACTTCGAATCCCTTCTCCTATTATCGGCAAAAGACTTTTGTTGACTATAGGTCGTTTGCAACCGGTTCCTTATGCTATAAACCTTTTCCAAAGAATTATAAATCAAGTGGGGACAAAGAATCGATGACTCACCAACTTTAAACAACCCTATAAGATCCTACACCTCCTACCATGCAACGGTTCATAGATAGTTATGGAGATGGATGTATGAAAGCTATTGTCATAAGCAAACTCCACAAAAGACAAGTGATTATCCCAATTTCCTTTAAAATCAACAATGCAAGCTCTCAGGATATACCCAAGGGTATGAATATTGTGTTCCTCTTGACCATCCGTTTGAGTATGAAAAATGGTACTCAATTTTACCCTAGTACCCAAACCTTTTTTAGAATGAACTCCAAAATCTAAATGTGAATTGTGCACCCCGATCTGAAATGTTGGATAACGGAATACCATGGCGACACACAATCTCATCTATGAAGATCTTTGCATAATTTTCTGCCGAATTTGTGGACTTGAAGGAAATAAAATGAGTGGACTTAGTCAATCTATCCACAATCACCCATATGGAATCATAGGACTTTTGGGCCCGGGGTAAACCTACTACAAAGGTCCCATATGATGATTCCAAATTCCAAGTGGAATTTGGTTATCTGTAGTATTGCCAAACAACAGACAAACCCCAATCCCTCACCCCCCCTACCCCATTAACAAACTAACCAATTAAAAAAAAAACCAAACAAAAAAAAAATATGGCTTTGATTTCGGCTTAATTTTTTTGGCAATTTGACCTATGCAACAAAATTCCGCTATGTCCTTTCAAGCCTTCCCACTATTTACCTCCCGAAGGTCAGGTACATCTTAATAAACAGGATGAATGGCGTAGTGGATACGTGGCTTCTGCAAGGATCCGATCCCTCTACTCATCAATAACGCGAACACATATCTCCTTTGATATTCCACACACCATCCCCCCCCCAGGGAAATACCACTTCAACTTGCTAAGACGATTCGTTCAACTCCATCAAGTCAAGTCAACGGGTTGCTTGCGACTTCACCTCAAACTACTACGATGACTCAGAGTTATGGATGAACTACGGCCCTTCACTGGAGCACTCTCTAGTCACCCAAACCTTGCAACACCTAGCACTCCTGGATAGGTCCGTTTGGCTCATCAAGATGGGATACACTACCCATAGTCATCCGAAATAGGGCATACGCAATTACATTAGTATTGTCGGGGTGATAAAGGACATACATATCATAATATTTCAACAAGTCAAGCCACCTTCTTTGTTAAAGATTTAAATCCTCTTTAGTAAACACATATTCGAGACTCTTATGATAGGTAAAAACATCAATATGAACCCCATACAAATAATGCCTCAAAATTTTCAAAGAAAACTCCACGGCCGCTAATTCAAGGTCACGAGTGGGATAATTGTTCTCATGTACCTTTAGTTGCCTTGAGGTATAAGATACGACCTTACCGTTTGCATAAGCACACACCCCAAACCCACTTGGGATGCGTCAGAATACACCACAAAACCCTTTGTACCCTCCGGTAAGGTCAACACTAGAGCGAAAGTAAGCTTATCTCTCAACTATTGGAAGCTCTTCTCACATGCCTCCGACCACTAAAACTTTCTACTCTTTTTGTTCAAAGTAGTTAAAGGAGACGCAATGGATGGGAAACCATCCACGAACCTCCAATAGTAGCCTGCTAAACCCAACAAACTCCTAATGTCAGTCGGAGTCAATGGTCTAGGAAAAATTTTCACCGCTTCCATTTTCCTAGTGTCTACTTCAACTCCTTCACTACAAATTATGTGCCCAATGAAAGTAACCGATATCAACCAAAACTCACACTTACTATATTTGGCATACAATTGATATTCGTTATTGGTTTGCAACACTACCCTCAAATGACCCATATGATCATCTTCATTCTTCGAATATACCAAGATATCGTAAATGAAGACAATGAAATAAGAATCTAGGAAATTTTTAAATACTCTATTCATTAGGTTCATAAATGCCGTGGGATCATTACTGAGACCAAAAGACATAACCAAGAACTCATAATGCCTATACCTAGTATGAAAGGCCGTCTTTGCTACATCCTCTCCTCTCACCCTGAGTTGATTATACCCTGACCTCAAGTCTATCTTTGAAAAGTAACTCGCCCTTTGGAGTTGTTCAAATAGGTCATTAATCCGAGGGAGAGAGTACTTACTCTTAATGGTGATCTTGTTGAGTTGGATATTATCAATTCACATTCTCAAAGACCCATCCTTCTTTTCGACAAATAACACCGAAGCACCCCATGGAGATATACTAGGCCTTATAAAGCTATGTCAAGAAAATCCTTGAGTTGAGCCTTGAACTCTTTCAATTCGGTAAGAGCCCTCCGATATGGAGGGATTGAAATGGGATTTGTTTCCGGTAGCAAATTAATAGAAAAATTAATTTCCCGTTCAGGAGGAATACCGGGAAGGTCATTGGGAAAAGCCTTCAGAAATTCACTAACTTTGGGGACCGACTCTATAGGAGGAATTTCAGAATCAAAATCTTGGACTCTTACTATGTGATAGAGAGAACTCTTTGAAATCATTTTACATGATTTTAGACAAGATATGATGCGACCTCCAGGAATAGAATTTCCCCCCTTCCACTCAATAATGGGTTCATTTGGGAAGTTAAACCTCACCACTCTTGTCCTACAATCAATGGATGTAAAACATGCATGCAACCAATCCATACGCAATATAATATCAAAATCAAGCAATGAAATAGGAAAATTTCGATATATTCTTTTAGCAACAGCCAACTCTCCCACCGGAGTAGATACTAGAAAAGGTTCATGCAAAATATCAGGTAAAACATCAAACTTTTTAGCTAGTAGTGGTGTAACAAAGGACAAAGTAGCACACAGATCAAGTAAAGCATACACATCAAGAGTAAATATTTTTAACATACCGGTAACCACATTGGGAGAGATCTCTTGCTCACCCCTACAGCTGAGAGCATAGAAGCGGTTCTTTTTGGGAGCATCACTAGAACCACTTTCTTAAGCTTGGACACTACCCTTGTCATGAATAGTCAAGTTTGGACCATCTCTCACTTTGTGACCAATCCTGCCACAACTAAAGCAATTATTTATCCCCTTCAAGAACTCAACATAATGCCTTTTACCACACTTTTCACAAGTTGTCTTCTCCCTTCTTAAATTTAGAGTTAGACATCCTATCACCACTAGCTCTTGGGAATTTTGTAGGGACTTGATATGAATCTCAAGCCTATTCTTTGAGGAGACTCCATCAAATGACCTAGCCCTCTTAGCATCTCTAGTTTTTCTCTTAGCTCTTGTCTCCTCAACCCTCCTTACGTAGACCA
This sequence comes from Solanum habrochaites, assembly GCA_027704765.1. NCBI lineage: Eukaryota > Viridiplantae > Streptophyta > Magnoliopsida > Solanales > Solanaceae > Solanum > Solanum habrochaites. The sequence continues at coordinate 33,460,504 of JAKWJA010002498.1, read as the reverse complement.
TAAGACGGCAAATCTTCATGTTGTAATGTAGCATCGCTGGTTGGAGAATATTGGCATCGTCCTCAGGGGAAATGAGGACCTACCAGTTGGATGATAGAATATTTAAGTCTTCGTTCAAATCGCCACAAATAAACTTCAATGAGCGGAACCTAACCAGTCCACTGTCTACGCGCGCACGTCGAAGGGAGGTATACCTCCCACTGACCCTGCGGTTCGTATCCACATGTTTACTAACACCCACCAGCCCATCCATTGTCCCTTTAGCACATACACAAGAAGACATTGTGCTCTAAAGAAAGGACTTTTATCTGAAGCTGATATTCTGCCCCTTTTTGGGCTTTAATGATGTATCACAGGTAAAGTCCACAACCATTCCAACACTACTTAGTCAAACAGACATGCGCTTACTACCACCTCCCCTCACTGCTAAGAACACTTATCCCAATACACTTAAATCCACGTCATGAGTTACTACCAACCTTACCATCAACGAATAATATACAAGAATGAATAAGAGTTAAGCATAGCATAATAAGCAACACACTACTCACAAGTTCTTATAACTCACACAAGTGCATGACCAAGCAAAGCCCCAATAACCTTAATAAGTATCAAAAACATGAAAACATGACACTGTCCAACTTTACATTTCATGGCATTTAGGTTTACTTTCATCTTATAATTTTCATTATACCAAAGGGCATATTCATAAATGAACTAATCAAAATCTAGGATCCAAAATATGACATGGTCATCATATATATATATATATATATATATATATCATATATTATCATAACATAAACATATAAGAACCTCCCCCTAGGATTCCCCTCAAGGCTAACTAGTGCAATGTGTAGTTAGAATCCCATACCTCAACCTAGACTAAGCTACACCCCTTAGGTTATCCAAGTTAGAGTTCAAGTCCTTTAATTCATTTTAAATTTTGGGAACATCTTGCCTTAACTGACATAGACCACATGAGCTAGTGTAGAATCCGGTGTAATAAAATCCTTCACCAAAAGAAGGCGGACTACTTTCCAAGGTAGTACCAAAACATAAAACATAGGAACTACGTGGATCGACTAGCTAGTATTTCTATGTGGGAAACATAGTTCAAGAACTAGAAGATTTAGTTGGGATCCTCTTTATGCGCCATGCATTATGATCTCTAATCTCAAGAGTGATGTAGTGCTCCTACCTTCCCTATGTGGCAAGGGATACTCCTCTATATATTTCACTCGGTACTTAGCTAGAGTCCATTTTTGAAATGTCTTTGTGCCTTTAAGTATCAGTCATAACTTAATTTAGGACATAGGGTAGACCCTTGTATAATCATCATTATCAATAGCTCAATAAGAATTGTGTGAGTTTAAGTCCTTTCTCACAACTCATATAAGTGAGGTTAACACTATAGCATTTCATAACATTTTAAGGCACATTGATAGTTTTCACCATCCTTATAGCATAAACACCTTCATCAAACTCACAACATAGTCATGAAATTTAAACTCAACATCATCCCTTCCTATAATCATAATACAATTCATACTTCAATGTAATGTCATAACTTAACAACAATAATCTCAGTTGGAAATAAAGATAAATAAAGATAAAAAGATTCAACACTTACAAGTCTTTCTAAGTCTATGATTCAATGCTTACCATCAACCCCTGCTAACCCAACTGGGCAGAACATAAACACAATGATAATCAATAGATTAATAAGTCCAATTGCATCTTTATGACACAATTCATCTTTAGATCACAACTTGAGATAAGATACATAGACTAATTTCACATTATCATTCATAACCTAAAATACATCTCAAGAACTAGAATTATTTAGGCTTATATTTGATCTTAATTCAACCATAGTAGCACCATAGGATAGTAATCTAATCAATAACCAACTAAATTAATGATCATCATACAAAATAAGTCAAGATCACTACCTAGGGTTAGGCATAAAAGATCATGTTTTTATATTTGAATGTTGAATTACATGTAAATCTACTCAATATAACCCTAAGAATTCACTAACAGCTAAATCCATAAATTCACTTTCGTAATTGAATGAAACCTATAACAAAATGCAACTTCTTTTGAAATCTATTTTGAAGGAACCCTTTGAGTAAAGGATCTTATAGGTGAATGTAACCCATATCTTAATTTTTCTCAAAAATATGATGAAGAATCCACCGTTTTTCATCCCCCAAACCTTAGTTCTTGCTAGCCTTTAATGGTGAGTTCTTATAGAGAGGGAGATAAGAGAGAAGGAAGACAGTTTATTTTGAGATTTGGCTTTAGGTTAATGAGGGTTAAGGGTATTTATATTTGGTCTTAATTAAGTTAATTAATTTCTTTTTAATCACTATCTAACCCTTAAACCATTTAATTATTTTAAATGAAATCATTAAAATCGATCAATGAAATTCTACCCTCACCGATGAGACCCCGTCGATGGTCCATCGGTGGGTTGATGGAAAGCCTCCCTCTCCGTCCTGTACTTCCGTCATCTCTATTAGAGACTTTGCAGGCAAGGCTTCCTCCTATTTTTTTGAGTATGGGATAACGATTGCCTCGATGCCTCGTAGAGCCTATGACGCCCTGTCGTCCCCTTCTGATGAGTGTAATAGTAGGTAGATGAAATTTGGCCTTCACAATCTTTATTAGCTATCTTTCCTACCATTCTCGTAAATTTTTCACTTCTTAAATATAGTAAAAAGGCTATGGCACACTAACACCTCTTTGAACAATCATTCCAGACGTCTTTGCACATTTGGTTCTTAAACCTTCTAAATGACCTATATTCATTGAAAATGGACTTTGTAAAAGTTTTTATACTTTGTGACACCTATGTTAGACCTTTCCATGAGTCTTCGATTTTCAAGGTGTTAAAGTGATTTTTCAACTTCAAGGTGAGGCTAAGTAGTGGTTGAAAGCTTATGTGGAGATCATCAGCTTTACCCCTTCTCTATTGGACGTAGTTTCATTTTTTGTTCTAAGAGAAGTATGTGCCCCAAATATTGAATGATCAAAAAAAGGGATGAGTTCATGGTGTTGGAGTAGGGTGGTATGACCGCAACTACTTATTAGGCTAAGTTCCATAGTTTGTCTAGATATGCTACAATGGTTGTAACTACCAATGAGGAGATGATTCGTCTCTTTTTCAATTAATTGATCAGAAACTTTAGGTATTGTATGTTCACATGAATTCTGCAACAAAAATTTTAATGTGGTAATAAACTTTTTTATGAAAGTGGAAGAATTTAGACATGGTGGTAAGCTAAAAAATTCGAAAAGAAATATAAGAGAAATTACAAAGTCCAGGTTTCCTTTTCAAGAGGTTTCGGGTGGCCGACACTTGAAGCCCGCCCAATTTAGTCCACTATGCCTACCTAACTAGGTAACTAATCGGTAACTCTTCCTCAGATTTTTATTTAGGATAGCCAAGGATCCGCACATTCGGATGACAATATTCCATCTTTTTATCAAACTTGTTATAATTTTGGAGAACCTGAGCAAATGATGAGATGTCCCCAACCTCGCATATTGGATTGCTTGCATAAAGCTAGTGCAATGGTACACGAGGGGGAAATTTTAATAAATGTAGAGGTTGTCCACAAGGTGAGAAGGAAGGAAATTAGTGATGACGTCAAGGTCGGGGAAATGTAACAGCGGCAGAGGTACGGTGCTTTTCATGGTAGTGAAGTGGCATGTTATTACACCCTCGAATGCAATCGATAAAAACTATAGGAGCATGGTTTAATAATAACCATTATAAAAATAGTGTATTTTAGCATAAGAAGTCAGTTTGTAATGTTTGGGAGTGTTTGGAAGTCAAACGCCTAAGACGTCTGAAAACTAGTCGAAGTTGAACTAGTGTGTTGTAGTGTTTATAGTAATGTTTCCGGGGATGGTTTGAGGGTGAATTTGAAATACAATGGTTACTATGCATAGAATGACATTTAAAAGGGTTGAAATGTTCAATAACGATGCCTCGGGTACCAGCTTAAGGGTACCCGAGGAGGACCCGAACATAGGCCATCGAAACTGCCAGGCAGCCTAGAATTGGAAGCTACTGTGCAACGCGCATCCAGAACTAGGAGTGCCATTCCTTCCCTAAGATGCGGGCCAACACGCAACTTACTGTCCCATATGTATTTCTAAAAACAAGATAAGTAAATGACCTCGCGATGCACAGCCATGTCTCAGATTGGCCATGTCGTTTTAAAGTTAAATTTGAAGTTGGAAAAGGGTCCAAATAGTATAAGGATCTTTTGGGAACTTTGGGATCATTTGTGGACTGATTTACATCATTTTAAACCTCATTTCACCCACCAATTCAAACACTAAAGATAAAATAAAAAATCTCTCCAAAACTCTTCTCCAAAAACCTCCATTAAGAAGCTTCAAGATCCAAGGGAGAAACCAAATTCTACACCTTTTCTTCACAAAATTCGTGGGTTTTTTTCATATGAAGGTATGGTAGCGATCCTTGAACCTTTTTTCATTCTAGGAGCCTTTTCAAAGAGATTTCAAAAAGGAGTTCAAACTTCAAACTACTTTATTCCTTGACTCAAAGTATGGGTCTTTGAATGAAAATGTTTTAATGATTAAAATGTGTTTTTCATAGCTTTAAATAATGATTTTAAGTCAAAACCCCAATGTACTCATGCCTACTCTTTTTATAAACTTTTTGCTTATGAGATGGTTTTAATGAGCATAATTGAATTATTTTAAGTTATGTTGAAGTAACTCTTGATTTGTATGTTATGTTAAGTTATGTTGAAGTAACTCCATTTTTGGCGATGTTTACTTGAAGTGTATGAAGTTATATGTGTATTGTGGAAATGGCCTTGAAGACATGATAGGTGATGTGAGGCGATGATTTTGATATGCATATGTATGATATGTGTCAGAAGGTTGAAATGAGTATCCTCAAGGGTTTATATCTAAATAAAGTATGTGTTTGATATGTGAATTATGATAATGTGTAAATTTTGATAAATATATGTATGAGCTTGTCTAAAAATCAATGCTACCTACCCATTGTGCAAGTAGACATTTAGAGGAAGTCTTGGTGTGCCATTAAATGAAATGTATTAATAGGTTATTATATTATGTATATTAAATTAGTGTGACTTTATGTTAAATGTTATGGAAGAATTTTGATGTTAAGAGTTGTATGATTAAAGATTAATGTGTGATTAATGTGATGTGCCTAATCAAAGGTTATTCTTAAGGAGCACTAAGTGGAAGTGGTAGTATGGGATACTACTTTCACATTGCACAAAGTGTAAATTGGGGCTTCCTTGGACGATGGTTTTAATGTAAAGTTCTTAAGTATACATATGTTTCTACATTGTCTTATGTGCTAAATGATTGTTTTAAATGATGTCTTGCAATTTAATTAATGAAGGTTTTTAACAAAATACCACGACTTGTATGTTTCAAGTAAATCGTCCCTTTTGCTTGATTTTGCATAATGCAATACTTAGTAAAATATTTGTACTAACTCCATACTTTTCTATACTCTATAAGTATAGGTTGGAGGCAAGTTTAAGGGTAGAAGGAAAGCCTGGGAATCGACTCTCTCAAGACTAAGTATGTCCTCATATATTCGAGGGCATAGTCCTTATTTCTTTAGTTTATTCTTTTATGACTTAGAAAAGAGTTATTATGTATTTCTTACAATGTAAAGGGATGTGTCACTAAGATATTTATGTCGTGTGTTTAGGTTAGCTTGTGACGACGAGACTCATCCCTTTGTATTTATAGAAAAATTGTTCTTTCTTATAGTTTATTATGAATATTTTTTAATTTCTGCACTAATTTTTATGTCTTATGTAATGAATGATAGCTAAGAGGCTTGTTCAAGACCTTCGAAAGGTCGAGTACACCTTGTTCCAACCTAAGGGTTGCCCTAACTTCTAGGGTGTACTTGCAAGTCGTGACAGAATTGGTATCAGAGCTTAAGGTTTTGGTAAATAGTTTAGGTTCTAAAGTTCCAAGCCACATTTAGTAGAGTCTTGTTCATTGGTGCGAGTCACGACACATCCATGAATGTGAATCTATAGGACAATAGACTTTCACTTTCTTCATCACTCATATATCGTGCCACAAAACATAACTCCATAGGGTCTCTCTCTTCTTTTCCGTTGTCTAATGATTTTTCTAGATTTGATTGCTTTGAAGGGGACATTTTTCTATGTTTGAGGTAGAGAAAAGTGAGTATTGAATGTATGATGGTTTTCTCCCTAAAAGAGTATATGTGAATGTTAGTTTTGAGGATTCTTATATGATGTCATTTATGACTATGTCTAACTTATGAGGTTGGAAGTAGTATGATGTGAAATTGTATGGTGATGTAGTTCTAAGCATTCTAAGATTAAAAATGACTGAATGAAGTCCCTTTTAGGGGAAAATGATATATCTTATAGTTCTGTATAATGATAGTAGGAAAGTTAATATGTAAATTTGAGGAGTGTTGAAAGAATGTGGTATTGTTTTGAGAGGAGGGTGTTATGGTTGACTTGTAAGATTGAGGTTTGGTCATGATGTGCATGAGTTGAGGGTAGTGTGAGTCCTACCTTGTGAGAAGTGTAGTGTGACGTTGAAGTATAAGACCTTGAAATGGCTTTACCCTATGTGAGGGAGAATGAGTTAGGTAGAATGTTGGTCAATTATCCTTATCTTTCCTTCTGTCCTGATTCGAGTTAGAGACCAAAATCCTTTGTAGTTTGGTTAGTCTTGCATTAATATGGGTTACATGTCTTCTAATGATATGAGTTTCATCGATTATGTAATGTTTTGCATTACCTTGATGATATTATTTTTTCATGAGTATATTTGTAATTAATCTATAATTCTCATGTCACTGTGTAGGTAATGATATAGTTTAAATTGCTTCAAAGTTGTTATGCTTTATTTATCAATGTGTGTTTTAAAGTTATTACATGTTGAGCATTATGATTGTATGATGAGCATGTCTAAAGTTGTATTACGTAGTTCCTCCATAAATCTAATGAAAGTGATGAAGTAAGTGTGTTCTTTGAATTGTGGAATTTTTCAAATTTGCTTATGTTGCTTAAATGTTTAATGATATGAAGGTAGTGTTCCTTGTAAGTTTAGTTCATTGACTATGAATATATTTAACATTATGTGATGTGTTATATGTTGGTAGTTGTCACGACCCAAAACCGAGCCGCGACTGGCACCCACATTTTACCTCCGATGTGGCGAACCAAACCAATGCCTAAACCTTATATTTCAATTTTAATATGCAAAGAAAGAAGCGGAAGACTTAAAACTCATAAATAAAGACAATTTAATAAACTTCTAAAATTTAACTTCTATTAATTCCCCAAAATCTTGGACGTCAAATCACCACAAGAACATCTATGATCAATGTACTAAACTAAGAGATTCTAAGAAGCTAAAAAACAAAATAAAAGCTAGTCTATGCCGAAAATTCAAGGACATCAAGACATGAGGAAGGAGATCCAGTCCCAAGATAGAAGAATTAGCTCACCCTGAAGAGCGGTGTGACAGACTGGCTTTTGAAACTAATGTTTAGTCGAAGATGACGGGCACGTTTGCGCACTCCAACAAATAAACAAAAGGAAAACATAAAAGAGGGGGTCAGTACAAACACAAGTACGGAGTAGGTATCACGGCAAACTCAAAAATAGGAACAGTATATATCAAGTAACATCATAAAATCAAACAATATTCTAGCATGAGACGACTTAGCATTTATTCAATTACCAGTAATCTGGTTACAAACCAAGCAATCAATGAGGACTCACGCTCACTCATCATACTCGTTTGGAAAACATGTTCTTTCAGATTGAGTACTTAGTATCTTCAAGATTAATTATATTATTTACTCTCGGTGTCGGGACGTGACACTCCGCTCCTCATGATCCGGTACCGGACCGTGGCCCCCGATCCATGTACGATCATGGGGTAGGAACGTGACACTCCGATCCTCATTTCTTATCATAGTACGAAAAAAGTGCACCCCAATCCATATACTATCCTGGTGTCGGAAACGTGACCACTAGATACTCATATCTATTCTGGTTACCGGAACGGGCACGATCCATATACTACTGGTGTCGTAAAGTGACACTCCGTCCTAATACTGCTATCCTGGTCGGGACGTGGAACCCGATCCCCTAATATCAATACTTTCATTCATAAGCGTCTTTTATACCAAGGCATCATCATAACAAGCACGATAGGGTTTCTTCAGATTTAGATTCAAAAGCTTCATCCATGCTATTTTATCACAATCATGATATATATAAGATACATCATGAATCATACACGCAATTAAGGCATATAGAAGAATTAATAATACTACCAACACAATCATCCGCTATAGAGTTTACTACCAAATAGTGTACAAAACATAACTACCTTCACAGAAGAATTGCGATCACAAGCTATCTCCCAAAGCTACGT